>CAOKZL010000754.1:0-522602 GCA_948472985.1 Iguana delicatissima
GAAAAAAAATTTGAGGAAGTTTACCCTGGTTTTTCTTTAGTTTCTTACATTCCGATCTATCTTCTTGTGGATTAAACACACCATTAAAATCGCCCAAAATAGTTATATTGTCAAAAGACATATCGTTTACACAATCTACAATTCGCTTCTTGAGTTTGGAGTAAAATCTAGCTTTCTGGTCAATTGGTGCATATACTCCTACTATCAATGTTTTAAGTTCCCGCATATGAACTTCCAACAGCAAATAATGTCCATCTTGGTCAGAGCAAATCTCTTTCGCCATGTAGTCATTTTTAACATATATCACCAGACCTCGTTTTTTCTTTACATGAGAAGAAACAAAACACTGTCCTAATTTCAGGTTTCTTAAATATTTAATATCTTTCTGAGCAATCCGAGTTTCTTGCAAAGAGATGATATCATAATTAGTCTTTTCTAAATAGTGAAAGATGTTTCTACGTTTGTACTGTGAATTTATACCTTTTGTATTCCAAGAGAATATTTTAACTTCGTTCCGTGTCATTCTTGCATTAATTTTAAATTTACTGTTTTCCACCTCTAATTCTCTTCAGTATAATCTAATTCTCCCGCGTATTGTATCTCTTCCTCTAATTTGTTCCTTTCCCGTTCTGGTCCTTCTATGTCCTCTGTCGATTCCACTTCCCCTGCATCCGAGTCCTTCTCTAGAGCCTCTATGTCATCTTCTTGTTCATTCCTCTCTGGCATCATTTGTCTGTCCCTTCTCATTCCTGTTAATTTTGAATTCTCAATTTCTTTCTTCAACTTTTCATATATTTCTCTTGCTTTTTCTATTGTGTTGATTCTGTATCTTTTCTGTTTGTACGTGAACAAAACCCCTTCCGTTCTGTTCCATGTATAATTTATTTTCTGCTTAATGAGCAACTGGGTAATAAATTTGTAATCTTGACACTTTCTTAATACTTGTGCCGGAATATCTTTATATACACTTATCTCTTGAGAATCAATAAACAACTTTTCTTGATAACTTCTTTGTAATATAATCTCTTTCGTCCTCATATTCGTGAAAATAATCACAATATCTCCCGGAAGATTTCTTTCTCTTGCTATTCGTGAGTTTATTCTAAAAATCCTTTCAATACTTGCGTGAATCCTTTCTTCAGTCAGTTGGGTGTATTCTATCAAGGCGTGGACTATTCTGTCGTAAACATTCTCCCGTTCTTGTTCCGTAACTCCTCTCAGCTTCAGACACCGTTCTCTATAACGTAATTCAAATTTATTTATCGCCATCTCATCCTGGTCTTGTCTCTCCTTCAAATGTTGCGTCTGTGTCTCTATTTGTCTAGACTTTTCTTGTAAAGTTATTAACAGTATCATTAATCAGAGTTGCTTAGAGCTTTTTGGCTTATTTTGAACAGAAGATCCCCAGTAATAAACACAAGACTTTCTTTGAGGCAGAGATGCCCATTTGATAGTGGAGAAGAATGGAGTTGGCTGTTGACCAACTCACCTGAGGCAGAAGTATGCTATTTCACACATCTTTACAGTACACAGAAAAAGATAAGAAGAGCCTTTGAATTCCAGAGCGCTCAACTGTTTTTCTCAGCCTGCCAACTAGTAACCCAATCAGTGATCCACAGAAGACTGCCTCTTCCCCCATTTCTCCCCCATTCTCCATTTCTCTCTCTTTTTTGCCTGCTTCTCCAGAAGATCAGTGCAGGCTCACTATTCCACTACAAGGCTACTGAAATAAAGTCATGTTTGCACACATCAATTTTGCTGTCTGTCTCTGTTTCATACATGAAATGTTTGGAGCCAAAGTTCAGGAAAGAACCAAAGCAACCCAGGGATCAGTGAACACATGATGGTAAAAACAGCCCAGCATATCTGTTCTGGCAGCCTGACCTTACCTGTCCTCTGTGACCAGACCTGGAATCCACTTCTTGCCATAAAGTAACAATTTAATAAATTAATCCACCAGTTTTGAACCCCTGCTTCTCCAAAACTACATCTCTGGCTGTGATTGTTCTTCCAAAGCTGCTGTCAGTGGCATCAGGAGGCTCCTATGTCAATGACTCTGGGTTTCAGTTCAAATTTTGAATAAGCCATCCAAGGGGCTAAACCCCATCCCTACAATAGGTTCTGCCACTTGGATAGTTCCTTTAAATTTCAAAGTGGGGCAGACGGTGGACTCACTGTCTGACTGATGTGGGACTGTTTAGAATAACAAGCCACTGTTTAGAATAACAAGGATTAACACAATGGCTGCTGTATTTGCTGGCATTCATGAATTAGCACCCATGTTGAGGAGCATCCTTGATTTTTTGTGGGTGGTTGTCTCTGTTGGGAATCAAAGGGCCTTGATTTTAAAAAGATACTTTAGAATCACCCACATGCAATGTGCTGGGGGCGGGGAGCAAGAGAGCTTGTTTGAATAGAAGAAACCAAGAAGCCAAAGGCAGAGCATAACAGTGATATTGGGTGTATGCGTGTGTAAAAAAATGGCATTGATACAAACTTGTGGAAGGAAGTAGCACTTTCCCTTAACAGTCTTCTAGTAATAAAGAGCAACATGAACTCCCCAGCTCGGAGATGCCAGGTTGGATGATTTTCCTAGATAAAACAGGCACCTTTTCTCAGTTTCTGTAGCTCTTGGCTTTCTAGGCTTCTTTATGAGCTCCCCTCTATGTCTGCATGCACAACTGCATGCTGCCAAGAATGTATATGGTATGAATAAGGCAAGAGACAGTGGGGTGAAGCTGCTCTTTAATGAAGACCAGAGGATTGGACTCAGCTGAGCAGGATTGGGATGGAGGGGCTGTCAGCTTCAATTCTTTCATGAAGAACAATGCATTGTGCATGGATGTCCATTTGGGCTGAGAATTTTAGCTGCTCTGGATATCATTCCCAACAATGGTTGTTGGAAGGGGGACTGTAGGAGGCCTTGGCTCCCTCTCTGTCTGCACCCCAAGGTGCATTTACTCAAAATTCCTGCTTGTGGCCACAGAGGGGCAGCATTTGCTCATAGTTAAAGCTGAAGAATGCAGGGATCTGGCAGGAGTTTAATATATGTGTCTTTATGGGTCTATATACAATGATACTTCATAGTGCCCCCTGATGGCTGGTAGGGTAAGAACAAGGAAACACTAAACATCTTATAGGAAGGAAGCTGAGGGACTTTTTTAAGCTTGTCCAAATTACCAAGCTGGATCTATTGAACAAATGAGGTGGAGATGGACAGCAGTGGGAGATCCTACTCTCTGTCACTCATATTTCATTAAGTATCTCTCTGTGGTAGGAATAATGTTGTTTTCAGAGGTTTCGGTTACCACAATCCCTTACTGTAGGCCATGTTGGGTGAGTGAGGTTGCTAGACAGAAAATGAGATGGTTCTTGTACCTTTAATGGTTGTGTAGAAGAGGGGACTCTCAGAAGATGTTGCTTGTCATGCAGCCAGGTAACAAGCAACACTGGGTGAAATTTATGCTTCTATAGAACCATTTAAGGTACATGAACTCTCTATAGTCTTCACTCTGGCAACCCAGTGGGTGAGGGTTCTGGGAGCTGTAGGCCAAAAGATGTTGAGAGCCAGAGATATTCTCTACTCCTATGGAGTCCAGTCCTTCAAGAAGGCACTGTACCCTGGAGTGACCCTATACATTCAGAACATGCAAGTGTGGAACCTCTGAGCAGAAAAGTTACTGAATGTGGCAAGGGGGTAGGGGGAGTTTATTGTTGTGATCTCTACCCACACCACATGTATGTTCCATCTACCCTGCTAGATCACATGGGCAAGGCTGAGTGCTCTAGGAAATTTTAAAAGATCTCTGTGGTAAAAATCATTTATGGGCAAAAATATCCTGTGTCCTCCTTATTTTGATATCTCTCAACATTCAGACATCTGAGCTTGTCATAGGAATAATGGTTATTTTGCAATGATGATTGTTTGGAAAGCTCCATTTTGGGTAAGGATCACTAAGCTGTCTAGACCTAAGAGACAGTGCTTCATTCGCATTGTTTGTCTTTACAACACAACTGTACAATAAGCCAGATGCACTACCACTGTATTGCAGAAGGGGATGCTGGGCTTGTCATATGGAGAACAATGCCCACTGATACCACATGAGTGCCACAATATTGGAACTGCAGCAGAAGGAAAGGATCACATGAACAGCCAATAGTGGAAAAGTAGCATTATTGGAGTCATTCATGAGTATTTCCCATGAATGCAACCCAATAACAATGGGAATGCAATCCAATAATGGGAGAGTGAGGACAGTGATGATGTCATGTGGTCAGGAGAGATCAAAAGTGGAACTAAGCCAGAGCAATCATGCAACAAGCCACCTGGGGTGAGAGCTGATGGCTGATCTAGGACCACCTAAAAAAAATTCTGGCTGGAAAAGGTTTTGAATCCAAGCCTCCTGCAGCCAAATCTAGCACCACCAGGGTTCACTATTTTGCCAATGAGAATGTGATGTCTGTTTAAAATGACACAAGACGTGCCTTGCACTCCAGGATAATTGACCCCCCACCATTTGTTACTGCTGCTGCTGTTTCTCTACTTAACTTTTCAAAATGATTATAGTTTGTATTATGGTTGCTAGCTCCACCAAGGGCTTTGAGTTAGGAAAGAAATATGGGCTCTAAATATTTCAGTTCATGTGTACATGCGTACACAGCAAAATGAAATATAATGCTTGGCATACTATCCAACAGTTAGGATATTGTAAGCTGGATTTCTGCTATCCTAACTGCTGGGGATTCATGTTTATGGTCATGAAATACTGAATATGACCCCAAAAAATTACCTTCAGAGCCTGGTGGCACCTCAAAGAAAACACTTCCAGGGCACTGGAGATCTGAGCACTGGGGAATGGCATCCACAGCACACTCCTGGTCACGGGTGCCTTAGGACAAGCAGTTGTGGCAGAAACTCAAGGGGTTTCTCCAGTTGCCTGTTCTCAAGGCATGCTGCAATAAGAAGCATAGTGGAGATGTCATTTCCCAGTGCTCCTATCTCCTGCACCTCAGAAACACTTCAGTTTAGGTACTACCAGGCTACAAAGAAGCCCAAACCCAGTCAATTCCTTTGAGTATCTGTTTTAATAGTTGCTGTCATCAACTGCCCTGCTCAGGTTTTGCAAACGGGGCTGGGCTTCCTTGATTAAATCAATCCACTTCCAGTGTACCAAGCATTACCATCTCTTTCAGTGAGTCATATCATCTTATATGTGCAAAGTTTGACAGCCTCAGTTTATCCATCTTCACTCTAGTGAGAGTTCTGGCTTGATTTGTTCTAAGACCCATTTATTTGTCTTTTTGGTGACCCATGGTATCTGCAGAACTCCTCTCCAGCACCACCTTTGAAATGAGTTTATTTTCTCCCTGTCCACTTTCTTCACTGTCCAGCTTTCAGAACCATAGATAGAAATCAGAAATACTATGGCCTGGATGATTCTGAATTTCGTACTTAATGATCAATGATTATACTTGGGCCCCTTAACTAGCTTTGTCATAACTGCCTTTTTCAAGCATTTGTCCTTTCCTGGTTTCTTGGCTACAATCATTCATTTTGGTAAATGACTGAGGCAAGGAATAAGAAATCTTTAACTATGTCAATGTCTTCGTTACCCACTTTAAAGTTATGTAAATCATTTATCGTCATTATTTTTGTCTTAAAATTCAGCTATAATTGTATTTTCTTCCTTAACTTTCCTGAAACATCACTCTTTTTCCCTGCCAGTAAAAAGACAGTGATAACATAACAAATAAGTAACAATTTGCTGTACTTTCATGACGCTCTGAAGCTGCTGCTTGAGGCACTTGCCTCACTCTGTTTAATAAGGGGACCAGACTTGGAGTTTGTTCACCATGTCAAACTGCCAGCGGGTTTTCTAATTTATTATTTTCTTTAAAGGATTTTTACCCTGCTTTTCCAATTGAAGGCTGCTGGAGCAGTGTAGGAAGAGATAATTGGTTGGGGTGTCTTTAAAAGCCATGTGGCAAAGCCTCTTCGTTACAGCTGTACCTCAGTTAATGAAGTAGATGTGCTCCTAAGCATTACCTCTTTCACAGAAAATTTGGTACTAGAGGCAGAAATAACACAGAAATAATAGAGATTGGTTCCTACACCACAAAAAAAGAAGAGCAGTTGAATATGTTTCAGCAAACTTTTTATTTAGATCTAACAATGTGCACATGTAAAAATGAAACAGCCAGATCACTAAACCTTGCATAAGTAAACAAAAACATTTTGGCGCATGACAGAACACTTGAAAGCGTCTTTCAACATGTATCCAGGAACAATGAATTCTTGCACTAGCTTCCACTTTTCTTATGATTTCCATTTTGGTGGTCAAACCTATAGATATATGATTTTTAAAAATATGTTGGGAAGCGCTGGGGAGGAAGGCTTATCCTGTTTCTCCCTTTTCTCTTTGTTTTGCTGTTCACACATTCTAAATAAGGGATATTGGTGGCAGCTGCTGTTTACCTTGCCTATTTTAAGTAAGCCCAAGTGGCTATAGTGGGATTCACTAGAGTTGTTACCGTGCCTTACAACCCGATCATGTGGCATAGCATGACTGGCAAGCAATATAATTTAATTGGCATGAAATATTATATAACAATTGAACACTTCTGACTGGGAAACATGCGGGATGCAGGACTCTGCCTATACACCTGGGCTAGGTCAGCGTAGCCTCACCATGGCCAGGTCATAGGGTCAAGAAGAGTTAAGCAAGAGAATCCGGAATAAAAAGATTTCCAGTAATCCTGCTAATGTCCTGACATTGGAATATAATAGTCAACATTCTTTTGACTCTTAACTGGTGTTTTACAGTTAGTACTGGCATACACAAGTGAAAAGGTCTGGTAGTTGCCCCCCTCTCACAGGCTTCCTTTGAGCTATAATGTCCCCAATTTCTAAGGATAAGCTGGCACTGCTGGCGGACTTCAAGGTCCCCTACCTTTTGGGGTAACAGAGTAGAATCCCTCTCTCTCCTAGGACAAGCTTTGTTTAATGCACTGTTTACTTCAGAACACTTTTGCAACCTGACCCCAAAAATTTGTGCTTCTCCAGCTCTCTTTCACCATCCTCTGTCCAGATGCTGCTAAAAAAAAACACATCTAGCTTGATAGAGCGCAAGGAAGGAGCTGGGCAGGTGTAAAAAGCCTTTGTAAAAAGGAGTTTTACTGTCTGAAGCTTTATTAACTGGGATGTGCCTGTATTTCCATGGCAGAAAAAGTGAGATCTATTGCATTTCTGTCTGTGAAGTGCCAGGAGGAAAAAAAAGGGCAATCCTAAATTAACCCATTCATGAAGATCCACAAGTCCCTACACCTCCACCCTGTGTGACACCTTCTAGATACAATATGTTCACAGCAGAGCCTTTTGTGATCCCAGCTTCCAGAATCCCTCAGCCAGCATGGGTGGCTTTTCCAGGCTCCAGTTCACCCTGGTTTTGAAATCAAGATAGACTTGTATCACTGTGGGGTTAACAGGGCTCTTGTGACTATGTAATTAGCCATTCTGGCTGTAGCTGATGAAAGTTATGCCCAGATATATCTGGAAGTGGAGCAGTTTGGAATTTCCAGAAGGAATTCTGCTTTTGCTGAAGGGGTAGATAAGAGTGTTTCCATCTTAGAATGCTTGGTCAGCTCTCCCTTTGTCAAGCCAAGGTGATTGTGCCACCTTTGGGAAAGTGTCTACAGTTTCTAGAACAGGGGAGAAGGGATATATAAACATCAGGAAATATCAGATTGTCAGCCTTGTCTTTTGAAGTATATTTGGTCATAAGTCTAGCCCAGGAAAACAGTTCCTTGGGGGCAGCATCTAATTCATTGTGGGAACCCCAGTGAATGGCAGCTATGATGAAGGACTGCTTTGATCAGCTAAGGGACATGAGCTAACTTTTGTTTCTGCTGCATCCCACTTAATACCTTCATGTAATCATTAAACATAAGCTGTGGTCCTGCATCAGTGGCGTAGGTTTACTTCCTAACTAACCTCCATCTCCTGCTCTGACCCCTGAAACCCACTTTAAACACCAGTCAGCTGTCCTGAGCAATGGAATTCTGTGGCACTGACAAGAGGGGTGCTGCAAGATGATATGACCAGCCCTCTCCAACCTGCATTGACAGTACAAGAAAGAGTTGGTATGGGACCCAACAGGGGCCCTCTCTTTGCTCTTTGCACCGTTGTGCACTGATGGGAGGGAGTTGGTCACATCAACCTGCAGTGACCCTCTCTCCAGCACCACATAACTCCATCACTCAGCACAACTTCTGAGGTGGGTTTTGGGGTCATTTACAATTGTGGCAATGGTACCACAATCATAAATAGCAATAGGAAACAGTTATGTAGTCATAAGTCTAACTTAATGACATCATGACTGACTAACAGTATACCAGCCCATTGTTTTGATGCATTCATGATTTCATTTTAACAGTCCCTTGAGCCTTAGTTGGCTTGGGAACTGAGTGGATCGGAGCTGTGGAATAATTACAGGTGGACACTAGGTTGGGGTAGGCTGACCTATTTCATTTCTTGGAAATTTCACCGATAGCCCAGTGTCCAGAGGAAAAATTTCAGTTGGTTATCCATCTCCTTGCTTTGTATCTTTGCTGTACCCTTTTGCCCTCAATCTGATTTCTGCCAAACATCTACACGCTTGCTGCTCCTATTTTGTTACCACTTGTGGACTGTTTACACTGATTACCTCCACATGGCTGCCTGTTTAAAGAGAAAGCCCTAATGAGATGTTGGCTTTCTTCACTGTTTTGGAAAACCTAGCTGGTGGGAAATAGGAAGAAACGAGCTGTTTTTAGCCATGGCCATCTTCGTTTCAAAGAAGAATGGTTCATAATGTGTCCTTTAATCAGAGTTCCCGGTACACATTTGTAAAATGCCCCTTTGGCTAAAGAACTGGGTGCAAGAATATAAACTGGTCAGGTTCCAGCCGTGTAGGAGCCAGAGTTGAGAGGAGGATAGGAAAAGATGGGGAGCTATTTGGACCAGGTTGGATCTTCTTCAGCCCAGTGGTGGACAACTTGTGGTATTCCAGATGTTGTTTGGCTTCATTTTTATCAGCCATAGGCATCAAAACCAATTGTGATATATGATGGGAGTTGCTGTTCTACAGCATCTGGGCGGTGACAGGTTGTCTGCTCTCTGCTGTAGCCAGATATGAGTTTCAATGTAGAACTATGATTGTTACTTCCTGTTTAGGGAAACAAACCAGGACTGTAAATCATAATTTGAAGCTGGCTCGATTCCCTAAACCATATTTAAGAATAACTAAAATTTTTGAGTTCAGACGGAATGAACTATTAAGATGACAGTGGAATCAAAGCTTCTGATCTTCTTCTTGAGGAGCAGAGGGGGAGCTCACAAATTGAAGGCTTATTTCTGTAATGCTAAACCATTGTTAGCATCATGTCTAAACACAGCCAATGAGTCCATGTACCAAGATTATGGGTTGGCAGGAAAGCTCAGAAAAATTATGGCATTCTCCTTCCCCTAAAATTCCTTTTTATAACCTGTAAAAACTGAACTTAGGCAATTGGCTCATTACTAGAAAGATTCACACACATGATCAGTAAGAATAACTTTTTAATGGTACTTGCATTTTCAAGAAGTCTTCTCTTATCTTTAGCTCTGTCTCATTCCTTTAATGATGCTCCTGACACTGCTTCAGAGTGTATAAAAGGACCATAGAGACCACTGGATTGCCATGAATCCTAGTAGACAATACTATTTTGTGGATTTGTGGGTATAATTCTCCCAGTAGGGACAACTTGGGTTTGAGGACAGGTGCTTCCTTTAAAGGGTTGGGCAAAGCAAAGTTCCCCTTGATGACACTCGCAGGACTAAACTGTATAATTGTATAAAAAGTAACAGGTGGAAATCAGTGATAACTTTCCATAGATACCAATGGCTCTTTAAACAGTCATCACAGTTTTCTAACAAAGTGGTTCCCTCCAGATTACTTGGATGAAAGTTCTGAGCCTGGGCAGGAGTGATGTTCAAGACATCTAGAAAGCACTAGGAGCCCTTTCAGACCATACAGTTATTGCATTGTGCTTCCACTTTAACTACACTGGTTGTATTTTCTGGGAACCTGTGGACTGTAGTTTAGATACACACTAGAACTCTCTGGTTGGGAATTCTAAATGCTCCTCCATAAATTACAAAATTCAGGATTCCACAGGTGTTGCTGTTGTAGTTAAAGTGGAATCATAGTGCTATCATAGTATCAAGGCTGATGTAGGCTACGTAGGCTATGTTAACCTGGTTATATATTCATCCTAGATTTGCCACTGGCCTGTGTTTTTAATGCCTATTTCTTTTCCCTTTAACACGGGACTTGCTGGTGGTTTCCACATTGCTGGGATATAAATCTGCTTTGAGTTTTAGTCCAAATATTTAAGGGAGATCTCCAAGGTGCTGTAGTGTATTCATCACCCTATTGATATGGAAGCTACCTGACACTCCTGGTTTTTGTATCCTTTTAAAGACAAAATCTGCCTGCTGATACAAAGGAGATTTCTCCCAGAATTTACAATGCTTACCGCTCTCAGAGCCTCAGAGGGAGGCAAAGGCAAAGGCAAACCCTCTCTGAACAAATCTTGTCTAGAAAAACCCATGATAGGATCACTTTAGGGTCTCCACAGACTGGAAACAACTTGAAGGCACACAACAACAACACAACAACAAAGCCAGTAATATGCTCTTAAAAACATAATCAGTACACTTAAAGCACAATAAAAAGAAAGATGCGTTTTCTCTATCACTCCAGTGCCTATTTTATGAGCACGTTGTTACAATCTCATGTCAGTATTTTCTTTATTCCTGATTAGATTTAGATTAAGCAACCCAGAGTTTTCTAACAAGCCCAGTTTTTTTTTTTTTAATCACTGCTTCGAAATACTCCCTGGAAATGTAATAAAAGAAAACTCTTTCCTCTCCTCCATTGTGCAAGACAATGTGCACTCAATTACTAATGAGGATTGTCACTGCATTGGTAAATCAAAGGAAGGCCAGGGAATCGCCACGGCATTCCAAAACTCATCCTAGCAGATGTGCTGCTGAGAGTGCGTGGGGTGAGGGAGACTGGAGAACCAGAGGAGTAGGAGGTGGGGAGGGGGCTGTCATGATTTAAATCTTTTCTCTCCCCTCAAATAAAAGGCAAGTAATCCTTTATTCCTAAGTGGAAGCAGGTGTGTGTGTGTGGATGGAGCATTCTTTGTAGTTTCTTCCAGATGGAGCAGGGAGGAATTCCAGCCAAGGAGCTGGGGAAAGAGGAGCCAGGCTCCTCTTCCCTCACGGTGGACTCACGGACAGCTCAGGCCTCTGAGTGGCTTCAAAGGCAGCTAGCTCTTCTTCTGGCAAAAGAAGGAGACCAGGGGCTGATCCCTGAAACCAATTTATCACACAATAGGTGTGGGCATTTCCCCATAATTTCTTTGCATAGGCTCAGTCTCTTCCCTTGAGGTCGTGTTTCTGTGCAAAGATTGCATTTTCACAAAGCGCCAACTACTTGTGGGGCTCTTAGTCTCTGGAAATGAAATATATCCCCAAGTAAGGCATTCATTATTCTTGTGATTATTAGATGGGGGCGGGGGATTTGCAGCTTGACTGGAAAAGGCAGACACATTATGTTACTGTTACTTTTTAAGACAGTCGCCTCTTCCGCACAGGACTGTTATAGCTCTATGATTCCACTTTCAACATCCTATGGAATCCTGGAGTTTGCCGGCGGGCCCCTCCCTAAACTGCAAACTCCAGGATTCCATAGGATGTTGAAAGTGGAATCATAGAGCTATAACAGTCCTGTGCGGAAATGGCAAGTAATTAGTTCTTTTTAGCTGTTACTTGCTAGCAGAAAAGGCACTGACTTATGTGACACTAAGGATGGCACAAATGCTCAAAAATATTTGAAAAATGGTAGGAAAACAGCTTTTCTCAAATGTTGGGAAACCCTGATGGGGAGAATTCTAGGAAAGAGTCTTTGGAGTTCAGGGGTTATTTTGCACAAAAATGGCATTTTCAGGGCAGAAAAGAAGTTTCTTGCATGGAAAACTTTGCCTTCTGCACAGAAAATAACATGTCTGCTCGGAAAATGCAATTTTCTGTTCAGGCAACTTGTTTTCAGCAGGGAAATGTTGGCTGGCATCCTGCTGGTGAATTGTGATGATGTGTGTCAGACTTCTGCCATCACAACTTCTTTGGTCTCTGTAGAGATTGAAAGTTTGTTCCAACCATGCAATGCTTAGAATCCTCTCCTCGAACCCACATTATGCTCTGTGAATTCCTCTGCCTGTAACATGGCCATTTCTATGTTTTTGGAGAGATGTGGTGGTGGTGGTGGTGGGCTTGTTCAATGGGGGTGCATCCTCCTATTTTTCTGTAGTTGGACATCCTGCAAGGATGTCATCTGCAGGGACCTCCGAAGGACTCCCAAGGGCACTCAGAGATCTCTGCAGCAGCCTGTTGCAGCTCTATGTGTCCCCACTGATCCCCCTTGCTTTCTCAGAACTGGTCCTGTGGGGGAGGGGGGGTGCTGTACTTAGTACAAAGTAGGTTTTTGGGGAGTAGCAATAAGAGATGTAAGCTATGGAGGCCTAGCCAAGTGATACAGATACATTTCCTGATCTTGGCTCTTGCTTTCTGGGCAGAAAATGCAGTTTTCTATGCAGGAAACTTTTGTTCTGCATGGAAAATCCCGCATCTTTATTTCCACACCGAGTAAGTTTTTCTTTTTTTAAAAAAAGAATATTTATTAATTTTAACAGCAACAATCCAATGCACAATAAAAGTAACATACATTCAAAAAAGCAGAAATTAAACTAAAATACTAAATTAAAACACTGAACACTAACCAGCTCAGACACTAAACACTTAACTTATTGACCCCACAAAGCCAAACCCTAATGAAATTTTTTTTAAAAAATAAAAATTTATTCTACCATTAAATGTCCAACTAAATCGTTCTACTGGAATTATTAGAAACCATAGCCAGAGATTGTTACATCATTAGGTTTCTTCCTGCTCAAAAAGTCTCGAAACTATTTCCAATCTTTTTTTTTAAAAAAACTTCAGTTGAATACTAAGGCCCTTTCTGCACCAGGCAATTAGAATGGGGCAGTGTATCCTTTCACGGAGGTCATCTGCACCTTGGAGCGGGCTAGGAGCGGGCTACTTACTGGAGATCCACACCCCAGTCCACTCCAAGACAACCCCAAGTGGTCCTCCAGTGTGTTTTTGAAAGACCGGAAAAAAAGGTCTTTATTTTCCTGGAACGCGCCATTGCGTTCCTGCTCCCTTGTGCAGATTCGCAGGCTCGCACCAATGCGAGCCAGTGGGCTTTAAGCGTGGCGAGCTTCAGCGGTTGGTCGGGACACAAACAACCAGCCAGAAGCTGCCATTTTGGAAGCCGGAAGCTACCGTTTTGGAAGCCAGAAGCCACCATTTTGGAAGGCGGAAGCTGCCATTTTGGAAGCTGGAAGCCGCCATTTTGGAAGCTGGAGCAATGCGGATCTACAGACCTCGCACTGCTCCAATTCGCCCTGGACCAAGGAGGAGCCCTGCAGAAGGGCTTCAGGGACAGTCCATGTTGCTTCGGGCCCCAGAAGAAGCTGTAGGTAATGGCACAGAGCAATTCCCTCACCTCATGCAGAAAGGGCCTAAGTCTTGAGCTGTAAACAGATTTTGAAAACTACAGGTTTTGGTGACTTCCTCACAAGGAGGAGGAAAATGGTAAAATTATTCATTCTTGCCTGTGAGAACAAAATTTATCAAAAGTTATATCCCTCTGTTGCCATTTCATTAAAATGCTCCTAACATGTTACTTTTAAATTATTTTCAAAGACCAAAACAGCCACAAAATCTTTCGACCCCTCCCAAGCCCTTCAAATCACATTTTGAAGCAGTGAGTAAAGATTTTGAAGCAAGGAGTCAAAACGCTGTATCATGAAAGTAAGTTGATATTATAATACATAAAAATTAACAGTAATGTTACACACAGGGTAAAGAGTAAAGAGGAGCCAGCATGGTATAGTGTTTTGAGTGTTGGGCTAGGTCACTGGGTTCAATCCCCACTTGGCCATGGAAACCCACTGGGTGACCTTGCCCAAGTTACACCCTCTCAGCCCTTGAGAATGGCAAATGCAAACACCCTCTGATCAGATCTTGCCAAGAAAACCCTGTGATAGGTTTGTCTAAGGATTGTCATTAAGTCAGAAACCACTTAGAGGCACACAACAAGAACAACAGCCAAGAGTGATAACATCAATCACAACATGTTATTTCCAGATTGCAGGGGTTAGGAACATGTGGTCACTCTATCTGTCATGGGACTGTAACACTCATCAGTCTCAGTCAGCAGCTCCAAAGATGAGGGTAGTGGGAACTGCAGTCCCGCAACAGTTGAAGGGCCATAAGTTGCCCATCCTTGCTTTCCACAAACAGGAATCTGCTTTCCAATGAGTCAGCTCATTGGTCCATCTAGTACTATCTTGTCTACATTGGGATGAACAACTGCACAGGGGTCAGGGGACAATTTCCCCCTACAGTCACTTGCAGACTGCTTTCCCTCTACACACAGCACGCCCAAATACTTCTGTTTTCCTCTGCAGTTCCTCTCAAAACTGCCTGACACTATTTTGAGAAAGGCAGAAGAAGAAAACAAAGTGTTTGAAGGAGGTAGTACAGGGTTCTGGGGGTGCTTGTGAGGGTGTTCTCACACCTTTTCATACACCCTCCTTACTTTCTTTTTGCAAATAAGTAAAGACACTTCCTTTTTGACAGGCATTTGATGACTGACTGTATAAGGCTCATCTCTACTAAACAATGCACTGGATCTTGCTAATTGTTGTGCTGATGTGGGTGTGTGTCTTTGCATGATATATGTTTCAATCTGGCTTTAATTTTTGGTTGTTTAATTTCATTTTAACTTTTGTATCTTGAGGATTTTTAACAATTTTTTTTTTTAAAAAAAATGTTGTAAGCCACTTTGAGTCCTGAACTGGGAAAAAGGCAAGATAGGAATATAGCAGGATCTTGTTATCTGCTAGGGTTTGGTTCCAGGACTCCCCATGGATACCAAAATTAGTGGATGCTCAAGTCTCATTGTGTACAGTGGTGTAGTAAAACGATGTCCCTTATATGAAATGGCAAAATCAAAGTTGGCCTTTTGGATTTTTTCAAAAACATTTCCAAGTTGTTGGTGGTAGAATCCATGGATACAGAACCCACAGGTAAATACAACAACAACTTTATATTATTCTTATTCTTATTCTTAGACTTTCTGAGTGATTTTGGGGCAAAAATTGGCTGAAAGATATGTCAAAAAGTTGTTTAAAAATTGGGGGTGGGGGATTTTGAGGACTGGTGGGGAGCTTAGGGATCACAAAAGTGGGGTCCAGGGCTTGTATACGGCCATGGACCGCATTATGCCCGGCCTGTTCTACACATACTTACCGCCAGTGAGTCTCCAAAGTTTAAGCCTTCCCTGGAACCGTCAAAGGTAGGAACTGGGACCTCCTCCTGAGTTACACCTTTCCCTTGACACCAACTGAATACATAAAGTTCTTTGGATACTGTCCATCTCTTGGGCTCTGTTATGTACATCTATACAAACATCTTAAATCTGAGTCATAGGAAATATACAGAGATCTTTTAATATTTCAGTTTCTCAAAACATTTTTCCTACTTTGTTATAGTCCCTTTCACAAGAACTCTGTATGCTGTTTTGTAACAAAAAACTTCATTACTATCCTCATGTATTGCAGATGTGGGCCTGAGAGAATGGGGTCTGCTAATGCAACCGACTGATATCATGGCTGATGTTATCATCAGAAAACAATTTAATTGAAATCTGAGATGTACAGTTGAATTGTGCTTGGGATGTGTGTCGGCCCAACTGTGTGCAGCCCTTCTGTCTCTGAAAACCAAGCATGAGCCCCAGCTGCTGCTGTCTTGTTCCCTGTGTTGCCAGAAGAAAGGGGTTAACCAGGACAAGTCCCTCTCCAGCCCACCTCCCTCACTGCCCAGGTTGATTTTGGCTGGTGTTTACAGCCTGTAAATAGCTTTGTGCGGGGAGATGATGTTTTCTTGAGCAGCTGCCAGGAGTCAAGGCCTGGAGCAAAGCCTCTCTAAATAATGGAGACTAAGCTTTAGGTGCAGAGAATGACTCCTGAGGGTTTTCCTTGTGAGAATCCACAGAATCCAAACTGCCACCTTCTTTTATCCTGTATATCCTAGCAGCAAGGCTTTCAGGAACAGAAAAAATGGTATCAGAGAAGGACATCCATGCTCCTGACCACAAAGAGTCTCTCTGCCACTTGCAGTAGTAAGAAGCTCTTACAAATACAAAGGTAGTTGGGTTGATGTTGTTGTTAATTGCTACCAAATTGGCTTCAAGTTATGGTGACCCAATGAATGAGAGCTCTCTTAACCACCCCATCGTCAATAGCCCTGCTCAGATCCTGTCAACTCAGGGCTGTAGGTTCCTTGATTGAGTCTATCTGCCTGTACTATGATCTGTGCTTTTCCTAACAGCCTCCCACTTTAACAAGCATTACTGTCTCTTCTAATGAGTCATAGTGTCTCAGGATATGGCTAAAATACAGTTGACAGTGGTAGGAATGGAGAAAGTGCCTGAAGTAGAAGAAGCCATTTGCAAGCAGATGGCCATAATAACTACCTGAAATTTCCACTGATTCACATTTAATGCTGCTGGTGGAGACAACTCATGCTGAAGCTCTAAATCTGTGAATCTAACAGGACAGTGTGCCAGGAAATCTGCAGGTCCCATGGGGCTTTCCTGATACTGTGATATGCTGCAACAACATTCTGAACCCTCTATTTGGAAAGCTGGAGATATGCAATTAACAGAGTGATTTGTGGAGACCCAGTTTCAAAATTGCTGATCTGCTATGAATCTCACTGACGAGCCTTAAAAAAACCACTCTTCCTCTGCCTCAACTGATCTCACAAGAACATGTGCTTTTTTATGTGCATTGTGTTATGTGTTTATGTGCTGGCATGTTCATAGTCTCTGAGCTGTCTATGTTGTCTGCTTTGATCTCACAGTAGGCCTTGGCAGACACACACAGAGTGTCACAGTGTGTCACATCCACCCTAACTGCCAAATAGTATTTGGTCTGTCATTCGTGCGACATTCACTGTTTTGCACTCTAATTTGTTTCTCCATAATAATGTACAAACATATTCCCCCCTCTGAATAAGTGTTCCATTTTATAGCAATAGTGATTGCCAAACATGTAGGGGTGGCAACATGAAGCCTTTGCAACAGAGTGAACAAGAAGTTTTAGTAAAAGAAGTGTTTTTCTTCCTTTGGACTGGGAGGACTGGGGTTGAAATAATTTGCATCCAGTCCTCATCTTCAGAAAATTTAGAAAGCCACAAGGTTGAGCCAGAGTTTACAGTTAGGCCTGCCCTTCTCTTTATATCTCAACCTATCATCCAGGTTGTTCTGCTGTTCCACATACTTACTGTTGATTTCTGCCATATTAAATGACTCCTGTTTTGCCAAAGACATTTCTCTGGAATAAGAGTCAGCAACATTCACCATTCACCTGGAAGCCATGCCCTATGAGGACAGACTTAGAGAGCTGGGTATGTTTAGTCTGCAGAAGAGAAGGTTGAGAGGGGACATGATAGCCATGTTTAAATATTTGAAGGGATGTCATGTCGAGGAGGGAGTGGGCTTGTTTTCTCCTGCTCTTGAGACCAGGACAAGGAGCAATGGATACAAGCTGCAGGAGGGGAGATTCCGCCTGAACCTCAGGAGGAATTTCCTGACAGTCAGGGCTGTCCGGCAGTGGAATGTGCTGCCACAGAGTGTGGTGGAGTCTCCTTCATTGGAGGTTTTTAAGCGGAGGCTGGATGGCCACTTGTCGGGAGTGCTTTGAGGGTTTTCCTGCATGGCAGGGGGTTGGACTGGATGGCCCTTGCGGTCTCTTCCAACTCTACATTTCTATGATTCTATGATTCTATGTGCCAAAGAATTTTCTTGGATGAAAGTCTCTCTCTGCCATGCACCAATCAGATTGCAGATGCCAAGGAATCTTCTTTTTGGTCCCCCAGCTTGTGCAGCCTTTACAGGCCTTGGACATCTTGTGTGAAACCCAATCCTCAGGCCAGCTTCATGTGCAGACATGACTGGGCACCTGTTGAAGCCATCACTCTATTCAGGAGTCTCATGCCAGTCTTTGAACCCCCTCCAGCCCTTCCTCCTCTTTCCAGTTATGGAGGGCATCTAAGAAGCATTCAAGCCAACCACAAGAGGAGATGGAACAGTTTCCTCCCTTTCCCCTGTGGTTCTCTCTCCAGGTAGCTGTGTGTATTGAACCAACAGGATAAAGGCAAGTGAGTGTGCTGCAAGTGAATTTGAGAGGAGGAGGGAGCACATATAGGAAAGCAGAGTGGTCACATTAGAACTTGTCTATAGTCAACCTTTTTGTGCCCCTAGTAAAAGAAAATCCATGTCAATTTGCCTGGTTTCTTCATTTTCACTATGCTACCTCACAGTCTCAAATGGCTTAAAATGGTGTCTCTCAAAATTTGGTTCTCTGGATGTGTTACCCCAAAATGTCAGTAACTCAGGGGTCCACCTGCAAGGCCAGTACCTCTACATGACAGTGAGGAATTAATTAGCTCAAAATTAGGAGGCCTGAGAGAGAGGTGGTAACTTAACAAGATCTTTCCACCAATTTTTATGGGATCATGCAGGAAAGAACCACCCAGAGAATTCAAAATGTAAACCAAAAATGTATTTTATTGAAAGATTCATACATACACACAAAAGGTCCAAGCACTCACACAAGAGCTAACTGAAGGATAAAGGGAGGAAAGCTGTGGATAGAGGAATTTTAGGGTTTGGGTGATGATTATCAGTGCAGAGAGAAGTGAGGAAAGTGGCAATGTGGCTTAGGTCTGAACTCAAGGACAGTTCTCGTTCAGAAATCTGGGAGACAGTGTGACATTCAGCAAAGTGAGAGATTGCATGGAAACTGAGGGTTTTTATACTCCAACACTACCCTGTGAGTCTGAGTTTGAATGACTTTCCCAGCTGAGTGAACAATGAGAGCTGCAACAAAGACAATGGGGTCTGGATGGTGTTAGTGGTCTCAGTGTTTAAGTGACAAAGGGGTAATGGCTCAGTATTGCGGAGAGGTTTGGGAGACAAAGCAGGGAAACATTCAGGGGTGAGGGAGCAGGGTTGAAACAATCACTGTTTGGTAAAAACTTCCCTTTTTTGTTCAAAGATGTTCTGGCTTCATCTTAAGCCTATTATCTCCAGAGTGGCTTGATAATCTGCCTGACAATGATTTTGGCTGTACCTAGAGATGGGTGTGGGCTGACCTGCCTTGCAATCTCACGTTTACAATCAGTAATTTTCCTCTGTCCAGCTTCACCTTCCAGTCACCTCAAGTTCCATTTTAAATCAATGCCAATTAAATAATATTTGCCAATTAAACCATATCAAGCTGGGGTGTGTGTGAAGCCATAACAGGATATCTTAGACTTCACCTCTCAGAAACCCCAGTCAATATGGCCACTGGTCTAGAATTCTGGGAGTCGAAATCGAAACACCTGGAAGACCAAAGTTTGAGAACCACTGATAGAATCTAGACTGCTCTCCCCTCCATGTTGTAATGGGAGATGCCCAAGTTCTTTTAGGAGGCTTATTTAATACCAAGTCAATTTCAAAGCCTATTGGGGTCATGGGTGGGCAACCACTCCCGGTCTGTGGGGCATACACACCTTCTGTTGGACATGAGAAGGCTGCACCTTCCCCAGGCCCTTTTAAAAAAAAGTCAACTAAAAAACTTACCATATTGAACTAAATGGGTGTTTGGTATGCAATATATGTGCTCTACTGCTGAGCTACAGCTGTTATCAAATAATGCCATCTATCCATCTATTTATCTAGGAATGAAATTCCCATTCATTCATTATCGCTTTTGCTTCTGCTGCCCTCAGTGTATGAAAACACATACATGTATGCACTGCATGAGAAAGAAAATCTCATGCTTACCCATGCCTTCAGACTGGAACAGCTGTCTCCCTATGTTTTTCACCTAGTAAAAATCTTGAGCAAGGGGTACCAGTTTAGATTTCTTACATGCCCCCCATATCCTGACACCCTAGCCACAAGGAAGGCAGGGAAAATAATGAAAGGAGAAAATGGTCTAGCGATTCTTGAAAAGGCAGCAAAGTCCAGCTGGAAACCATAGCCAGCTCTTCATGGGAAGACGTTTGGCTTTGGGGGATCCCCCACCTCTTTTCTGCATCTGGCTGGCGCCCGAGCGGCGGGAGAGGTGCTGAGTTTTGAACAGAGACCCTCTTTGCTGCTGCTCTGTGTGTGGTAGGGATTTCCCTTGCACGACAGTCTGGCCTGCGTCCCAAGCCCAAGGAGCTAGGGGTCAAGCAAACACAAACACGCCATATGGTTTCTCAAGAGAGGTTGGGATCCTGCTGCCAAAATGTGTTCGCAGAGCTTCAGCTATTGAGCGGTATGAAGGAGGAGAAAGCAAGCCAAGCAGAGATAAGTATCTCAGGGAAGCCGGAGGACCCATCCCGTCTAGACTGCTTTGCCTTTAGATGCTGGAAGCAGCCAGTCCAGGCTGTTTCTGCATTTTCTCACTCCTCCTTCCTTACGGAGAATGCCTTCTGTGACCTTCCTACATGAAAGCTGATTCCTTTCCACTTTCAAGGTTTGTAACATATGAAGTAGTCTTCGGAGGATGGGGCTATTCCGTGCCACAGAGTTAACATCAGAAAGAATGCCCTCCAACATTTCACTGATAAAAACTGGGATGTATGAGGTCGAGCAACATGAGTCAAGATGGTAAAAGGGATTAATGAGGAAGACACACAAGCTACCAGAGGCTTCAGCAGTTTCCTTTTGCTTGGCTCTACTGAGAAGGGTAAGAGTTCACGTCTCCCTGTTTCTCCCTCCCTGTTGAGTTAATTGAGCACAAATTGCGTGGGCACTTTGAACTCCCTTTGCAGCAATGGAAATAAAAAGACAAAGATGTGAAGCTGGAGAGGGTGGGGAGAGAAACTGGGACATGTTAAAAGCAGCTGAAAAAGTAGAATGACGGAGGATTAATTAGGGTAGTCCTTGCCAACTCAGAACACTGCCAGAGTGTAAGAAAGGCTCCTCAAGTCCAGCATTCTGCTCTCACAGTGATCAAGCAAAGAATCATAGGACTGGAAGAGACCACAAGGGCCATCTGGTCCAGTTCCCTCCCATGCAGGAATACACTACTAAAGCACCCTAAAAGACGCCCCCCCAATCACTGCTTAAAGATATGAAAAGAAGAAGAGTCCACCCCACTCTGAGACAGTACATGCCACTCTCAAGCAACTCTTACAGAAGTTCTTCTTAATGTTTAGGTGGAATCTCTTTTCTTGTAATTTGAATCCACCAGTCCACTTTGGTTCTCTGGAGCAGCACAGAACAAACTTGCTCCATCTTTTATATGATACCCCTTCAGATATTTAAAGATGGCTATCATGTCACCTCTCAGGCATAAGTTAAACATGCCTAACTCTCTCAGTTGTTTCTCATAAGGCTTGGTTTCCAGAGCTTTCATAATCTTGGTTGCCCTTCGCTGGACATGTACTAGCTTGTCAATATCCTTCCTGAACTGTGGTGCTGAGAAATGGATACAATGTTCCAGGTGAGGTCAGACCAAAGCAGAATAGAGGGGCACTGCTCCTTCCCTTGCTCTGGACACTATACACCTGTTGATGCAGCCCACAAGCAGATACTTGTGGAAAGCTCATAAACAGAACACGAGTACAATGGTGGAACCCTCCTGTTTGCGTTCAGGGCCACCAAGATTGAATTCAGGTTCCGGTGAAAAACTTGTGGGGGACAAGACCTTTGACTGTTTGCCAGCAGCAGATCTGTGCAGCAGACATGGTCTACTGGTTGGTGACTCTGGGCCTGCTGGTTATCTGGTTTTAGGCTGAGAAGGAAAGGGGCTCCTAGCGCTAAATAAATGTGGGGAGGATCTGAGGAAGGGTCTCCGGCTATCCTTCCTCACTTTGTGGCTATCAGTGAGCCAGGAAGAGTCTCGGGAAACTCATTGCTTAAGGGCCACCCTAGAAGGTGGATCTGCAGCATCCCCAACAGCAAAGAAGAAGAATAGATGTGCAGGAGGGGAAATCAAGGTGGCCCTTTTTTGCAGTAGGTAGAAGGGAATGCAGGAGGGTCTCTGGTGCTTGGAGCTATACTGGAGGCAGGAGGATTTTCCTCCTTTGCTTCCAAAGTCAGGTGGCTTCACTTGGCTGCCATGGGAGCAACTCCCAAAGAGCCCAACTTCCTTTTCTGGCTCCCCAGTGGCAATTTTGAGCTCCTGGTGTATTGCCTAAAGATCCTTACACAGAATTTCAAATGCTGTGTGTCATTATTATTTTCTTTGAAATTCACAAATTTTACAATGGGTGTCAATAAGGAACACACTAGGGCCCCTCAGTATCCACTAGGGTTTGGTTCCACGACATGCTGTGGATACCAAAATTTGTGGATGCTCAAGTCCCATTAAGTTACAATGGTCTCGTAAAATGCTGTCCCTTATATAAAATGACAAAATCAAAGTTTGCTTTTTTTTTTTTTTTTTTTTTTGAGGACAGAGAGCAAGATATTTTCAAGCCATGGTTGGTTGAATCCCTGGATGCAGAATCCACAGATATGGAGGGCTGACTGTACTTATTATACCAAGACACCTTGTGGTCTATGCTGAAAGAAAGATGGTATATAACTTAAGTAAGTAAGCAAGAAAGACAAAAACATAGGCAACATATTTGGGCTCTGGGTCCCTTTCCAGATCTCTGACTCTCAGGCCATTTCTGCATGGGACAAGGGAATCGCCCCACGCCACTACTTACCGGATCTTCTGGCTTCCCAGTCTGGTCCATGCTGCTCCGGAGCAGTGCATGGTCGTCGATCCGCACTGCTCCAGCGTCCAAAATGGTGGCTTCCGGTTGGTTGTGGGTCTCGACCAACCGCTGACACCCGCCAGCCTAAAGCCCGCCCTCGGCAGATCACAGGCTCACGCGAATCTGCACAAGGGAGCAGGCTTGCAGTGGTACACTCCATGCTTTTGAAAGAGCAGAAAAATCAGGTCTTTGAAAAGCACGCTGGAGGACCACTTGGGGTCGTTCCGGAGTGGACTGAGGTGCGGATCTACACTAAGTAGTCTGGACCCAGTCTGCTCCAAGGTGCAGACGTCCTCCGTGGAAGACGCACTGCACCGTTTTAAATACACCGTGTGGAAATGGCCTCAGCTAATTGTACTGGCAGTGTAGGGAGGAGCATTTAGAATTCCTAGCCAGTGGCCAAACTACAAACCCCTGGTCTTCGTGAGATGGAACCATGGCAGTTAAAGTGGAACTGTGTAGTGTGAATGGGTCCTGGTCTAATGTGGGTCAGTCGCATAAGCTATGTATTGTGGATGGTGAAAATTCTGCTTGAGTCCTTGGTGCTGAAATCAAGGATTCCTTATCAAACTCTGTTCTAAATCATATTGACTGGGTAGAAAATGCAGTGAGCCTGGAATGTTCTAGGTTGCCAGGATTTCTCTCTCTCTGCTTCACAGGGCAGGATAAAAAGTCCAACAGAGTCCACGACCATTGCCACTTTTGAGGATTTATGTGTTAGAACCTAATTTTCCAACTTGCTTCACTTAACTGGATCTTGGAAAAGTTACCTTATTGGATTACAGCTCCTTCCAGCCAACATGGCCAGTGGGGGATTGGGAAGTTATAGTCTAAAAATTAAGCTTTCCAAGCTCTGGGTGAACAATAAATAGATCTCCAGATGTTGTGATTTCAACTCTCATTGGTCATGTTGGCAAGGGCTTGTGGGAATTTTAAAAAATCTGGAGATCTACCTTTTGCTCAGCTCTTTTCTGTACTGGTACCTGCAGTGGTACAAATGAAAAGATCTGCTGCTTACATGGTTGATTTTTTAGTGGGTGGCTTGCTTAGCTTCTTTTTTTCACTCTGTTTACATTCTGCCTTTCTTAAAAATCCCAGGGTGGGTAACAAAAATGTTAAAACAAAAGCAATGAAATACAATAAACAAACATCTAATAAAAACCACTTAACAGCAGCAAGACATCCAAGCACTCTGAATATTTATTTTATTAACTAAAATAAATAAAACAAATCTGCACGATGCTACACAAATGTTCTGCCTCGATCAGTATGGCAGCACTCACTGCATGGAGAACATGAGAGTCAGTAGGCCACACCATTTACATCTAAACAAGTGCTCTCCAGCTTCAGCTGGAATGGGTATATGATAAATTAACAATGCAGAAATGTTCCAGAGACCATCTGGCCCATCCCAATGCCCTCTGGATACATTTATGTTGAAAGGGACCACAACGGGTCACTTAGGCTATTTCTGCACTATACTGTTACAGTGCTATTATTTCACTTCCAATGTCCTATGGACTCCTGGGCTTTGCAGTTTCGGGAGGGGCCTTTAGAATTCTCAGCCAGAGAGCTCGTTGGCCTCAGTAAACTGTGAACCCCAGAATTCCACAGGATGTCGAACGTGGAATAATAGCACTATAACAGTATAGTGTGGAAATGGCCTTAGTCCAATCTCCTGCTATGCAGGTATACTCCTGAAAGATGCCTACCAAATCCCTGCTTAAAGGCCTCCAAACATAGAGGTTTCCCCTCTGAGCAGTCTATTCCACTGTGGAATAGCTCTTTCACCAAAAAAGTTCTCCCTAATGTTTAGGTAGATCTGTTTTCTTGTAATGTGGATCTATTGGTTTGTGGTTTAGCCTCTGGAGCAGCAGAAAACAAGGTGGCTCCATATTCTCCATGGCATTCCTTCAGATATTTAAAGATAATTATCAGGTCACCTCTCAGTCTTCTCTTCTCCAAGCTAAACGTGCCCAGCTCCCACAAGTACTCTTCATGACGTTTGGTTTCCAGATGTTGGATCTTGGTTACCTTTCTCTGGATATGTTCCAGCTTGTTTATATCCTTCTTGAACTATGGAAGCAGGGCCACTCTTTTTCCCTTTGGTCAGACCTTACCTGGACTACTGTCTTCTGGGTGAGGTCTGACCAAAGCAGAATAAAGTGGCACTACTATTTCACTCAATTTGGACATTATGCTCCTGTTGATGCAACCCAGAACTGCATTGGCTTTTGGGGCTGCTGCATTACACTGTTCATTCATGTTTAGCTTGTGGTCTGCTAAGACCCCTTGATCCTTTTCACATGTACAGTTTTCAGTTCAGGTGTCGCCCACTGTATATCCGTGCATTTCACTTTTTCCTACCTAGAGGTAGTATCTTACGTTTCTCCCTATTCAAATTCATTTTGTTCTTTTTTGGCCCAGATCTCTAATCTGTCAAGGTCATTTTGAATGCTGATCCTATTCTCTGAGGTATTTGCTATCCCCTCCCCTATATTTGGTGTCACCTGCCAATTTGATAAGCATGCCTTCTATTCTATTGTCTAAGATTGGAGTATTAGCCTTGGTGGCTGGGGCTGATGTTAGCTGAAATCCATAATGTCTGGAGTGTACCACCTGGGGAAGGCTGGCCTAGACTGAGGCCCTTCAGTCTGCATGGCTTTTCAGGGAAGCATTGCTTCTTCAAGGGGGCCAGCTGGGCTTGGAGCAGGAAATTGCAGGGCTTGGTTCCAGTGTGTGTGGCTGAATCTCCAGCACCGCAATAACTGGCTCATAAATCATCACCTCACTGGGAAAGCTTGCTTTGAACATGTCCTCCACCAGAGGTAAAAGATTTAGGGGTGACCAGGCCACTTGCTGACCCTACTCTCCTGTTGTGCAGCCCCAGGTGTCCTGAAAAGTATAGTCAATGACTTCCTGGTGTATTTGCCTCAGTGTATGTGATTGACTGTGGTCTCTTTATTTCCCTAAACTGAAGGAAAAATCGCACGCTAAGACAGGGGTGAGGCAAGAATTGCTTCCTGAGTGCAGCAAGGAAGGCACAACATGCTGAGGAGGGGCACTAGAAGAAACATGGACCCTGCAGGTAGGGCTAGAGATCCTTTCATTAAGAGTGAGTGTGTGTGTGTGTGTGTGTGTGTGTGTGTGTGTGTCAGTCAAAGCTTGGAAAAGTTACTTCATAGGACAAAAACTCCCAGAGTTCCCAAACTAGCATGACCAGAGGCCATACAGACTGGGGGATTCAGGGAGTTGTTGTGTGTGTGTATATATGGCCATTTCTGCATGGGGTGAGGGAATCGCCCTGTGACACTGCTCACCGGACTCTTGTGCCCCCTGGTCCGGTCCACGCTTCTCCGGAGCAGTGCGTGGCCGCCACTCCGCACTGCTCCGGGGACGAAAATGGCAGCTTCCGGTTGGTCAAGGGTCTCAACCAACTGCTGAAGCTTGCTAGCCTAAAGCCCGCCCCTGGCAGATTGCAGGCTCGCACCAATGCGAGCCTGCGAATCTGCATAAGGGAGCAGGCTTGCAGTGGTGCGCTCTGTGCTTTTGAAAGACCTGTTTCAAAAGCACACTGGACCACCACTTGGGGTCATTCTGGAGCGGGCTGGGGTACGGATCTACGTTAAGTAGGTCCGACCCAGTCCGCTCCCAGGTGTAGACGTCCTCCCTGGAGGACGCTCTGCCCCATATTAGAAACCTCGTGTGGAAATGGCCATAAGGTTGCCAGGCTGAATATGGGACAAAGCTCCAGTATCTTTAATAAGTAGCAGATCCTGGAACAGGAAGGTGTAAAGTTTCACCAAATGGAACTACATAATACCTTCTCTCGCCCTCCTTCCTTCAGTCCTCCCTTTTTGTTGCTGCGTCTTCTCACTCAACATGTTCATTTCCTGACTGGTGGAGACCTGATGGTGGAGAATTATCCAGCTCAACATTTCACACAAGAAAACTGGGACTTGTGGCTGAGCAACATCAGAGTGTGGTCAAGGTGGCAAATGTTAATAGTGACTGAGGAAGATTGCGCAAGATAGGAGAGGTCTGCTACCCTAAGAGGTGGGGAACATTAGGGTCCACCTGCAATGCCGGCATCTTAGAATTTGGGGGAATGACAGTTCAAAGGAGGCCTGTGAAAAGAGGGTAATGGCAAATCTTTTCACTAATCTGTACCAGTACTAACCAAGGAGAGAACTCCAGCTAAAGGAAGTATTTTATTTGAATTGACAAACTTACAAGAAATCAGCCACTCTTAAGAACTGTGCAAGGCTATTAAAAGGTGAGATGTGGACAGAGAGACATAAGGGCTGGGAAGGGTGATAGTTACCAGTATCAAAGAAGGAGGTCACAGCAGAGGGGCTCAGACAGCATCTGAGGTAGCTCGGAGGAATGGCAGTCTGGGGCACACTACATACTAGGTACTACAATTCGCTGGGGCTGAAGCTTTTTATACCCTATTTTATGCCCTGAAGGGCTGCATTAACAAAGCCATAATGGCTTTCCCACAAGACTGGCAAAAGGGGTCCAGAATGGGCTAACTGCTTACCTTTGGAGTGGCAAAATGTTGTTGGGACTTGTGATAATCTCTTAATGTTCAATCAGGTAAGGTGTGTAGGGAAAATCTCTTTAGGGTAAGGTCAAAGGTCTCTGGTTGCTCATCGACCTGGGCAGTTTGTCTGTCATTGTATTCAAAAATGCCAAAAGCCTGAAGTGGTGAAGAGATTAGCACAAACCCATCAGCACTGGGGGTTTCTGCATAATTCTATGTGAACTTTCATGACTCTGAACACATCTCTGGTCAGTGTAACCCTGAACATGTTCACCAGCCAGCGTGACCCTGATCATGTTCTTCAGTCATTAATAAATCCAATTTATGAAAATTGTAGGGGGGGTTAGGGTATGGTAACAGGCTGCAGCAGTTTGCTTTTGCCCAAACCTACTGGGACAGACAAGATTGTGTCCCTTCTTACCTCAGCTGAGTTAACAAAGTGCAATCTTCTTCTGCAGTTTGAACTCCGTCTGAAGCAATTGAAGTAAGCTGAGGTCAAGGGGAAAAGTGGGAAGAGGAAAGAGAAACTGGGGCATTTTAAAAACAGCTAAAAAGTGGGGTGAGAGAAGATTAATGGGGATTTTTTCTGGCAAACTGAAGACAGCTAGGGGCATTTGCCAACTATGGTCCTATAGCGGGACACACAGCACAGAATGATGGCATTAGTGCTGTGCATCAAGATATAGAAATGTAGCTGAATGCTTCTTTGCTGCTTCCCCACTCACCATTGGCCAGTAAATGGCCATGCTGGGGTTGGAATGTAGCAGCTAAAAGGTGAAGTTGGGAATGACGAAGGAGGAGATGTTGCATACTTGTGCCTGTTGGAACTTTACACTACAACTTCCTGCTCCAGGATCTGTTAAATATTAAACATACAGGAACACTGTCTTGAATTCAGCCTAGCAACATCCCTCCCTCCATGTGTGTGTGTGTGTGTGTGTGAAAGAGAGAGAGAGAGCGCAGAATGGGTCCTTTCTTGAATCCTCCAGTTTCAGGGCTGCCCCTTGCCCCCTTGTGACCTCTGCACAACCTATGCTGTCTTTAGATGTCAGTGGGGAACTGCAGAGGCCCAACACAGTTACGTTAAAGAGGCAGTGGTGCTCATCTGAGACCTGTTCTGCAAGAGTTGACCTTATTCCCATATAGGCCACAGCAGCTGTAAGGGTCCCGGGTCCAACTCTTGATGCACAGAGGAAACAGAAGGCATGGATATCTCAGAGCTGTTGGCCTGACCTAATCAGTTATGACTGCTCTTTCTTTCTGACACTGTCAGAGAATTTATTCCTGGCTTACCTTCCCTTTGATTCTTCCAAACCTCAAGAAACTAATTTCATTGCAATTTGGGGTACTCCCAAGAGGGTGTTAAGTGTCAAATGGGAGGTTAGAACAGTTACTTGGGAGGAAGGGGGGCTACAATTTGCAAAATCCTCCACACTGCATGCATGGCCATAATCCACAGTTGCTGGGGGTTCTCGGAGCTGTAGCCCAACAAGTAGCTTTTCTGGACAAAGATTAAATCAAAGCAGGTGGTAGCTCTGTGAGCAAGATAGCAAGGAAGCTGGATCTGAATCACCAGGTTTCACAACCTCTGCAAGTGCAGAGCCCCTGCCCCCAGGACACAGGTCTGACTGAACTGGACACTGGTCCCTTTGGCACCAGCCACTTGTAATTATACTTGGCTTTTTGTGTTTTGACTTTATGATGCTAGAATGGTTCATTTTATTTTATTTTTTTTGCAACTGCCTTTTAATTATCTGGACTGGGACTCCAACAGGGACACCTGATACATCCCGCTGCTCTGGTTATTAGTATCAACCATAAATCAGGGACAGAAATACAGACACAAGACCTGTGGATTTACTTTATCTTTTCCTTCCTTAGCGGATGGTTTATTGAAACGGGAAAAATAGATGAAAGCAATAGTAAAAAAATGGAAGAGTAATAAGTGGGAAATGGTATCACCAGGGGCCTCTGAAAAATTATGTGGTTTGTGTGTGTGATTGTACAACAAAAGCATCATCTGGGACCATGCTTACTCACTGCTAAATGGACATAGGAAAGCAAGACCAGGGGCTTAGCTACCATTGCACTAGGAGGAGCACTGCCCTCTGCCACTAAGCAATGAGGGCTTTTCTTTGACCGACAAGGTAGCATCGGCTGTGGTTAGGGAGCCTGTTTGGACTTCCAGGCCCAGGCTCCGAGGCTCTAGGCTATTCCCCTGGTTCTGAGTTAGCTGCCATGCTTTGCCAGCTGTTACTGACTAGTTTTTATTATTGCTATGTGTTTTAATGCATGTTGTATAGAGTTGTAATTATGATTTGAAAAGTTAGGTATTCCTGAAGTTCTTTGGTTCTCCTCTAAAACTTATGAGCCTGATTGCACAGTGAGACTCCAGAGTTTAGAAAAGATACTTGTTGGACTACAGCAGAGCTTTCCAGACTTTTCATGTTGGTGACACACTTTTTAGTCATGCATAATTTTGTGACATAGTACTTTAGTAAGTAATTCAGTAAGTGGAGGTAGCCCCTCTACTTGAGCCTAGTCTATTGCTGTTGCCACCCTCATCAGGGTCTTCCTTGGCTCGGGGCGGCAGAGGTGCAAGGAGAGGCAGCTCCTCCGTTTGGCCTTGGTGAGCAGCTGCCCTCGCTGGGGTCTTTCTTGGCCCAGGGTGGCTGCAGCAGGAGAGGCAGCCCCTTCACCCGGGCCTGGCCCACCACGGCAGCAGGAGAGGCAGCCCCTCCACCTATTACATTTGCACGACACATCTACACACAGCAGCCAACACACTAAAGTGTCATGACACATAGGCCATTTCCGCACAGGGTATTTGAAACGGTGCAGTCCATCCTCCAGGGAGGACGTCTGCACCTGGGAGCGGACTGGGTCCGGACTACTTAATATAGATCCGCACCTCAGCCCGCTCCGGAATGACCCCAAGTGGTCATCCAGCGTCCTTTTGAAAGACTGGAAAAATCAGGTCTTTCAAAAGCACGGAGAGCACCACTGCGAGCCTGCTCCCTTGTGCAGATTTCCAGGCTCACACCAGTGCGAGCCTGCGATCTGCTGGGGACAGGCTTTAGGCTGGCGAGCTTTAGTGGTTGGTCAAGACCTTTGACCAACTGGAAGCCGCCATTTTCGACGCCGGAGCAGTGCGGAGCGACGAGCACGCACTGCTCCGGAGCAGCCTGGACCAGGCCGGGGAGCCAGAAGATCCGGTAAGTAGCAGCACAGGGCGATTCCCTCGCCCTGTGCAGAAACGGCCATAGTTTGGAAAGCTCTGGACTATAGTATCCAAAATTGTTGGCTGGGCACTCTGGGAGTTGTAGTCCAAAAAGCAACTTTCCAGGCTCTATGAGTGCTGGCTACTATTGCTACTTGCAATCTGCAAAATGGAAGAGGAATGCTCTGTTAAGAAAGGCAGGAAGGGCAGAGTCCACCTTGAGTTCACAAAGAGCCATCAAAAAGATGCCGTCCACTTTTTTTTGACTGAGCTCCTTGCCCCAAGCCCCCCCCGCCCAATTGTGCTTCAAATTTTATTTTATTCCATACATCCAGCTTGCTTCTCCCCTCTGTTGAGAGACCCTGGCAGCAAACTGTATGTGGCTGCACACATGTTTTTAATAGGAGTGTGTGCATGTGAGCATAGGCAATCAGCAATGAAATAGAGCAAGAAGAACTGTACACACCAGAAGCACTTCAGAGTGAAAACTGATTTCACAGCAGGCAAAATAGAAGGGGTGTGGCAGTCTTTTTGCTATTCTTCCTCCTTTCTAAAGAAGCACAGTGCACCCAAGTGGGCATGGGCACTGGTGAAATCTATGTTGGTATTAATGTCTTACTAAAAATAAACAAAAAAACAAACCTCAGGATCCATCCGCTACAGTCTAGTGTAAAAAGCAGGCATTGAGAATTAAAGGATTCTGAGCCCCTAGATTTGCTTTAAGGGCTCAAACTGAAAGGCTCTCAGGGCCTTTCCACACAGCACTGTTATAGTGCTTTTATTCCACTTTCAACATCCTATGGAATCTGGGACTTGCAGTTTAGGGAGGGGCATTTAGAATTCTCAGCCAGAAAGTTCTTTGGCCTCAGTAAACTACAAACCTCAGAATTCCCACAGGATGTTGAAAGGGCAATAACGGCACTATAAGATCATAGTGCAAAAAAGTCCTCAGTCTTTCCTTGTGAAAATTGGCTCCTGATTACCTGAAGTTTTTTTCCCTTTCAGGAGATGGGGGCAGTGGAGTCATTTTTTTGGCTGCTTTTTTGAACTACAGTAATTGGGAGACAGAATTCCTTGCTAGCTCTTGCAAAGCCCTGCGTGTTCTACCTATAGATCCAGAATTATATTCTCTCTACCCATGCATCATAGTATAGTTTGAAATTTGCTATTCTGACTTATACAAGAATTTGCCTGCACAGAGGGCTTTTTCATATGAACTCCCAATGTCACTAGATCAGTGGGGAGCCCACTGTCTGTTTTCACCTTGGAGATCTGCAGTTTCATGAGTATGAGCTGATTTTTCACTGAAGCATGTCACACCACTTTAGCAATGTTGTTGGGTTGTTGTGTTCGTTTTGGCCGATTCATCACTAGGCAGCCAACCTTCCAGTGGCAAGAACTTCCATACTTAAGCTGTCCTAAAACAGCAGACCTGCAGTTAGCTGCCAAGGATGCATTCAAAGCCTTATCGGATTGGTAGAAGCTGCAAGAGCTTGTCCTCTGCTGGCATAGCTTTTGAGAGCACAAGGTCACCTCCATGAAATGGCAGAGTAGGACTTTGTGAAGGTGATCCCATTTCTCTTTGTTTTCATGCTTCCCTCTAAATTCTGGCAGGAGTTTATCACAGCAGGGAGACAAATTTTTGTGGTGGGAGCTGATCTGCATAATTTACCAATACTCAGGAAATGACTCTAGAGGGAAGCAGCTGCTTTATGACGGAGGCCATTCCAAGTGGAATCCCTGTTGCAGGTGTGTGAAACAGCTCCCCCAAAGTCCTCCCACATTTATCTTATTATCCTGTTAGGAAAGACACCGCTCTTCCTATCTTTGGAGGAGGTGGTGTTAGGTATGTGCCAAGGACTCATGGATTTGGAATTCTTCCATCCCCTTTAGCACAGAAGAAAGGAATCACATGGTTCATTAAGTTCATTTTATAGGGAAATTTGGTTGAGATCCCTCTGAATGGAAGAAAGTTTTTGAATAGATACTGATGCTGTGAAAGAAGTCCGTTCAAAAAATAGTTAGTTAGTTAGTTAGTTAGCTTGTTAACTACCTCTTGGTGTATTGAATTAAGATATATGATAAGATATTGCTGACAATGTAAGGGCAAGCTTGAGAGTTTTATGTACAAATTTACAAACTCTTTAAGTAATTTGGCAATTTGCTTCTGTGTACATTTTTATTCTAGTTTATCTTCATTCCAGATTATTTCATAAACCCACAATAACATTTTACAATTTACGGTGGGGCTTAAAGGCTCTTGAATTGGGATGGAACTCACAGCATTCCTTGTGCTATCAAGTATCACTCTTCCACTGGAAGTGAGATTCTGCCTTGCAATTGATTGATCTCAATTCAAGGGTCTAGTATAGTTTCATTCTGTTCTGTCTACCATTTGGCATGTCTTCCCTTTTACTTGCCTGTTACCCTGTGACTTGGGGTCCTGTGAGGGGCGCCCAAATAACCACAACAAACACAACAAGATGGGGAAATTAGCTGGAGCACTCTCTTGGCTAACGAGAGGCAGGGTAACTTAGTGGGGATCTTTTACCCTATGTCTACAGTGTCAGGTCAGTGAGGAGGCAAATAGTTCAAATAGCAATTAAGATTTATTAAACAGTTATTAAAGAAAAGCACAAACACACTCCTAACTAGAAAAGGAAAATAGAGTTCAAGGGGGAATGGGTGATACGCCACCTTTCCTGCAGTCCTGGGGAAGCCAATTGAAGAAGAGGAGACCGGGCGTGGTGGCCGAGGGGAATCCGCTGAACCGAGCAGCAGCAAGGCAGAGTAGAAGTCCAGAGCGATCCGACGAGAGTTCCAAAGAGCTCTCAGAACTGGGGAGTTTTATCAGGGAAAGAACGACCGTAGACTAGTCTGATCTTGGGCGAAAACAATAAGGTCAAAATTTACATGATTGAATTATGTTCTGAGTTGACAATAGTATGGCTGGTATGCAGATGCGGCTAGCTCCGCAGTTAAGTATCTAGCTCGCCAGGGTGCCCTCTCAGGGCAGAGGGTCTCTTTGTTTATCAAATGAGGGTGTTTGTTTCAGGAGATCCCCTGAAGCAGTCCTGGCTATTTCTGGCTTGGTTTGGTGGGAGCAACAAATAGTAGCCATGCCTAGCTTCGCGCTTGTACAGTGGCCTCACAAACACTTGGCTGGTGGCAGAGCAGGGCTGAACTGTGATATCAAAATGATATCTTTGGTTTACCAAAGGCCAGGCCAGATCACGGTGGTAACATGCCCTTCAGTGGTTGCCACATACCTCTGGCTGCTGGTGACTCCCACATCAGCAGGACAGTGAATCTGTTCTGGGTTTTAGCCCATACTTTAAAGTGCCGAATGCCATACTCCAAATAGGTTCAGCCCCATCAATAGCTCATTTAAAGTTCAGAATAAAGCCCAGAGTGGATTCACCTTCCACTAACAAGGGAGCTACTACTGCCACACACTCCTTTTCTTCCAGCAGTTCAAAGTGGGTGCTTCTCAGGGCTATTTTAAAAATCTTGATATGTGTTGTTTTTAAGAGAAGTGCCCACAGCACAGGGCAAAAGGCTTGTGGTTAAGCTTCCTTCTGAGCAAACACGATTACAGAATGAATCAAATGTCACGTTGCTTTTACCTGAGAATTGTCTAGTGTAGAAAATATCACAACAGGGTCCCATCAGAAAACCTGATCTGGTCAGTTTCACAAGTTAGGCCAATCAGTGTGAGAACCCAGACTGAAAACTTGCAGACTGATTTCCCCAGCTTCTGCATTATGCTACCACTGCACAGCTGCTAAACAATAAAAATAATAGAAAAGAACAGAACTAGAGGGTTTAATCCTGGCAGGGTTATAGCCAGTGTCTACATAGGCATTTAAGAAGTAAACCGCATAGGGCAAAAGCGTTGTATTTCTATGGATAACAGCCAAGATGTACACATCTGTACCCAGAAGTAAGCACTCCTGATTTTGATATAATCTCTGAAATGGCTACTTGAAGTATGTGGGTTGAGGAAACCTCATTCCCAGAAGCATTGAAGGTCAGAGGGAAGGACCTACTGTGCAGCACATGCAATGACTCTGAAATCAGAAATGGACAGCAAGTGTGCCTCAGTCAAGCATTTTCCCATCTTTCCCTTGCAAAGAAATTGTGCTGCTATTCTTTCCCTCCTCTACTGATTTTTATGTGATAAGAAAAACAAAATAGAAGAATTGAGAGGAAAAATATGGGCTTAAAATGTCATCTGAATTTACCTACTGAAAGCCTAATCCAGAAGCATCCAAAGGCTGAGTGAACTGAAGATAGACAAGCTATCTGCAATATTAACATAGCCCAGGGGCTAAATATTATTCTGAAGCGGGGGAAGTGGGCAGGCTGTGTGTTCTCACCATGAATTCTGTAGATACGAGCTTGGAAGAGGAAGCCTGAGAGATAACACACCCTGATTCCCTGGGTCAGAATTCTGATGCTCAAGTGAAATCCAGCAGAGATCTTTGCTTCTCAATTCTGGACTTCATTACAGATGTATTTTCTGCCACATCAGCTTGCACAGCACACTCCATTCTCTCCTAATGAGCTCCCATCTTCACATACCCCAAGGCACGTCAAGGTAAGTGTCAAGCTGTCCCCTCCGCAGGCTCTTGAGTTCATCTTCTTGAGAAGCTGCTTTTCAAGATCTCCACTCCATGACTTTGAGAAATGCTTCATTAGCAAAGGTAGCCTGCATCCCTTTGGGCAAGAGACAGCTTATCTCCCTGTACCCTCGTTAGTCCCTAATTGTTCCCCAAAACAGAGGCTTAAAGCTATATTGGTATTGACAACACTGGCAGAAAGAAATCCTGCTGTGATGTTGCCAAAGATATGCATTGTGTTACGTCTCTGGTGACTCCAGTGGTTCAAGCACAGTCTAAATTAGCACTGTCTATGCACGGAAGGGAGGTGTCGTCTCACTCCAATTCTCTGAACAGTCAGATTTCAGGGGCGCAGCAACTATTCAAAGTGTCAGGTTCCTCCAGACAAGATCATTAGCAGCTTATATTGCATTGTAACACTTCCATTTATTCACAAATATACAGGTTGGACATCACTGCTTAAACACCTCCCAGCAAATTCCTCCCTTCCATTTTCCAGACTTTCAGGTATAGAATCATAGAATCATAGAAATGTAGAGTTGGAAGAGACCACAAGGGCCATCCAGTCCAACCCCCTGCCATGCAGGAAAACCCTCAAAGCACTCCCGACAAGTGGCCATCCAGCCTCCGCTTAAAAACCTCCAAAGAAGGAGACTCCACCACACTCTGTGGCAGCACATTCCACTGTCGGACAGCCCTGACTGTCAGGAAATTCCTCCTGAGGTTCAAGCGGAATCTCTCCTCCTGCAGCTTGCATCCATTGCTCCTTGTCCTGGTCTCAAGAGCAGGAGAAAACAAGCCCACTCCCTCCTCGACATGACACCCCTTCAAATACTTAAACATGGCTATCATGTCCCCTCTCAACCTTCTCTTCTGCAGACTAAACATACCCAGCTCTCTAAGTCTGTCCTCATAGGGCATGGCTTCCAGGCCCCTCACCATTTTGGTTGCCTTCCTCTGGACTTGCTCCAGCTTATTCATATCCTTCTTGAATTGGGGTGCCCAGAACTGGACACAGTACTCAAGATGAGGTCTAACCAATGCAGAATAGGGTGGTACCAATACCTCCCTCGATCTAGACACCATACTCCTATTGATGCAACCAAGAATTGCGTTGGCCTTCTTGGCTGCCACATCACACTGCTGACTCATGTTCAGCTTGTGGTCTATGAAGACTCCTAGATCCCTTTCACACGTACTGTTAGCCAGCCACGTGTCCCCCATCCTATATTTCTGCATACCATTTTTTCTGCCTAAGTGTAGGACCTTACATTTCTCTCTGTTGAAGTTCATTTTGTTAGCCTTGGCTCAGCTCTCCAATCTGTCCAGGTCCTTTTGAATTTTGATCCTGTCATCAGGAGTATTAGCAACCCCTCCCAATTTGGTGTCATCTGCAAATTTGATCAGTGTGCTCTCTATTCCTTCATCCAAGTCATTAATGAAGATATTGAACAGCACCAGGCTCAGGACAGAACCCTGTGGCACCCCACTAGTCACTTCTCTCCAGGATGAGAATCTGCCATTGGTGACCACCCTTTGGGTACGGTCAGTCAACCAGTTACAAATCCACCTGACAGTAGCCCTGTCCAGCCCACATCTTACTAGCTTCTTTGCAAGAATGTCATGGGGAACTTTGTCAGAGGCCTTACTGAAATCAAGATATACTGTGTCCACAGCATTCCCTTCATCTATCAAGCAAGTAACTCTATCATAAAAAGAGATAAGATTAGTCTGGCATGACCTATTTTTGAGAAATCCATGTTGACTTTTCGTAATTACGGCATTGTTTTCTAAGTAATTAGAAACTGACTGGCTTTCTTCCCATTGCTCTCTTAGCTTGTCTCAAAGAAAGCCCCCAGATATCTTGTTCTCCTCACTCTTTTACACAGATCTGGAATGAGCATATTACTTAGGAAGGTGGAGAGAAGGTGGGACGGGGTGGGCAAAGTGAAGCCTTCCAGGTGTTGTTGGATGGTAACTCCCATCAGCCCTACCAGCATAGAATGCTGAGAGCTGCAGTTCAACAACATCTGGAAGACTGCAATTTGTGGCACTGGCTGTTATTAAGGACACCGAGCTCCTAATCTCCATAGTAGGACAGACTCTGTCGGGCTGACCTTGTTCAATCCTTCTTGATTGTTTCAGCCACTCTTCTTGCTACAATCACAGAATTACAGGCTTGGGAAGGATTATGAGTGGCTACAGCAACCCACATGTGGAAGGGGGAATCCTACGAATTTGTACTCTATGATTACAACTGGCACGTGACCCCTCTCATTTCCTTCTAACATTCCTTGACACTCATTCTGAGTTCAGAATATCAAATCTGTTACAGTAGGTCTGCTAGAGTGCAGTGGGAGATAAAGTGAGCTGTGGGCAGAGAAACCCTGAAGTCAGCCAGCCTGTACTGTTTGGGGATTATGAACATTGCAGTCCTACATGTCTGAAAGGCACCAGGAAAAACACCAATGTGGTTTCTTTTAGAAAAGGATAGTTGCTATTTGCTGTCAAGTCAGCTTTCATGTATAGCGACCCTATGAATGAGATTCCTCCAAACACAGGGCCCTGCCTTCCTGACTGAATCAATCCACCCTGTTGTCTCCCTGTTTTTCTACTGCCTTCCACTTTTCCAAGCATTATCTTCTTTTCCAACAAGTCCTGTCATCTCACACTATGTCCAAATTATGATAGCCTTGGCTTAGTTGTTTTGGCTTCTAGTGAAAGATCAGGCTTGGTTTGTCCTCACACTGATTTATTTACCTTTTGGGTGGTCCAAGGTATCTGTAGAACTCTTCCCCAGCACCACATTTCAAATGAATTTATTTTAATCATGCCAGCTTTATTCACTATCCAGCTTTCACAACCATATGTAGAAATCAGAACTACTGTGGCATGGATGATTCTGACTTTAGCATTTAATGACCTATCTTTGCACTAGAGGATCCCATTTAGTTAATTTATAGCTGTCCTTTTATTTATTTAGTTCATTTCTAGCTGTCATTTTATTAATGAGCAAGCCAAAGTATAAAAGTTTTTAACTATAGTCATCCCTCCACATTTGCTGGGGTTAGGGATGAAGGACCCCTGTGAAAGTAGAAAAACTGTGAATAGCTCTAGGCCCACTGAACCATATTTAACACACAAAAAAGTATGATCCATGTATCCAGCTCACCACGGATGCCTCTGAGACTTCTGCCATGCAGGGTTTCTTTGCAAGGCAGAAGTGGGTGGCTGGTGGGGCTTGCCACCACATCCACTGCTGCCCTGTTCCATTTTTGACTTATGAGCCTCGTTCTCAGCCTTTCAGTCTCACAAGGCTTTCAGTCCCTGTTAAAAATTGTATACGGCATCGATGGAGGCAGTAGCAAATAATCTGTTAATAATCAAATCTGCAAAAGTGAAAACTGCAAATGTGGAGGGCCAACTGTATTTTGATGTGTTCATTATCCACTTTAAAGTAGTGTAAGTCATCAGTGGTCATTATCTTTGTTTTCTTAATATTTAACTTTAGCCTTGCTTTTGTACTTTCTTCCTAAATTTTAATCATTAGTCATTTCAAAACTTTGGTATTTTTGGCTAGTAATATGGTATCATCTGCATATTTTAAACTGATAATGTTCTTTTCTTCAGTTTTCCCATTGTCTTCCTCTAAGTCTAATACCACTTTCCATAAACTGTGTTCTACAATACTTAGCAATACTTAGTCTAAATGGGACATTTTCAGTAAGTGTTGTACTCTGGAAAGTATGATTTAAGAACAAACAAGATGACACTAATGGTGAGGTAAGAGGAAATAAAAGCAGTCAAGGAGCATATTGCAAAATTTGACAAAATAATATCAATAAGGAAACCCTATCAGTATTACCATACTCTAATTTATGCTCATAGAAGAAGAAGAAGAAAATGAAAGATTCTGTCCTGGCATCTGGAGGAAATTGCCCACACACCAAAATAGATATGTTGATAATCATAAGCAATTGGAAGGCAAAAGCAAGAAACAGAGCAGAACCAAAAACTGTTGGAGAATTTGGCCTAGGGTCAAGAAACAAAGCAGGAGAGCAGCTTACTGAATTTTGTAACAATTTGTTCATTGCAAACACCTCCTTCAGGCAACCAAACACAGACAATCACCAGATGGCCAATATAGAAATCATGTAGACTACATAACTGGAAGTAGAAAATGGAGACACCAAATTCTCCATGCAAAACAAGACCAGGAACAGACTATGGTACAGACCATGAATTAGAGTAAAGCTAAAGAAATATACTAAATCAATCATGGTGCCAAAATACATACAATCTATATGTAGAATTTGAAGATCAGATTTGCAACTAAGGCTAATTGACAGCAGCCCAGAAGAACTATAGACTGAAACTAGAGACATTATCAGGGAAAAATGCACACACACAAAAACTTCTCTATTTGTAGCCAAAAAGAAAGACAGGCCCAATTGGACAACAGATTAAATACTTCAAATGGTTAAGGATAGGTGAGTAAAAAGTAAAAGATGACTTAAAAAGAGTTAAAATCCTGAGCACAGGATACAAAGAAATACAAAGAAATAGAAAAAGATAAAAAAAGGTAGAACAACAATCCTCTTCCACAAGATCTGAGAAATCAAATGGAAAATTAAACCAAGAATGGGAACACAATACGATGGGGGGAACATGCTACATGATCAAGAAGAAATAAAAAAAATGATGGAAACAGTACACTGAAGAACTATATAAAAGAGATGAAAATGGCAGATCCACTCAAGGAAAAATCATTTGAAAATCAACCCACAATTTTAGAAAGTGAAGTAGTGGCTGCTCTCAATACACTTGGGAGAAATAAATTACCAGGAACAGCTGTCATCCCAACAGAGCTCTTTCAAGTTACAGAAACAGAATCCATTGAAATTTTAACTACTGTCTGCCACCAAATAGGGAAAACAAAACAATAGCCCACAGACTGGAAATGCTCAATATATTTTCTAACCCCCATGAAAGGGGATTCCAAGAGATATAATATCTATGTGGACCATTCACTGATCTCCCATGCAAGCAAAGTTATACTCAAAGACTTTTACCATATGTGGTGTGAGAAAGGTCAGATGTCTAAGTTGGCTTCAGGAGAGGAAGAGTCACTACAGATCATACTCCAAATATATACTGGCCAATGAAGTACATGAAGGAATTTTAAAAAATCAATCTATCCTTTATAGATTAAAGTAACACTTTTCATTGTGTAGATCAGGAAAAACTATGGATTGCTCTAAAATAAATGGATGTGCCACAACATTTATATTTATATATTTATTTATTTGTATATTTATTTATATTTAACTTATCTGAACAAGAATCCATTATCAAGATGGGATAGAGAGAGACAGAATGGTTTCCAATTGGCAAACAAATAGAGGAAATGTGCATTGTAGCACCCTATTTCATTAATTTTAAAACTAGTGGCACCAAAATTGTTCTATAAAGAAATCAATTGTAACTTTGATTCTAGCTCCACCAGTGAATAAACAAAAAACAAGATGATGTAAAATCCTATGGCTTACTCGGAAATCCATCAGGATTCACTTAAAAGTAAATGTGAACAAAATTGCAGCCTCAGTTAAAGCTTCCTGCCCATTAGTGTATACTTAACATGTTGTGAATAAATATAAAGGCAGTCTTCAGGATTGTCTTCCCACACAAAGCCATAACAATTTCAGAAGAGTAACTGGAAAACTAGAGATCTGGTGTGATGTGGTGGTTTGAGTGTTGGACTAGGACTTTGGAAGAGCTGGGCTGAAATCCTTGTTTAGCCATAGAAACACACTGAGTGGCCTTGGGCAAGTCATATTCTCTCACCTTACAAGGAAGACAATGAGAAACCTTTGAATAAATCTTCCCAAGAAAACCCTGTGTTAGGGTCACCATAAGTTGGAGTCAAGTTGAAGACAAACAACAACAACTCCAAAACTATCAGTAGAAGAACTGAGTTTCCACATATGCTTTTAGGGTTCTTAGAATCATAAAATCACAGAGCTGGAAGAAACCACAAGGGCCATCGAGTCCAACCCCTGCCAAGAAGGAATACATCATCAAAGCATTCCTGACAAGTGGCCATCCAGCTTCTGTTTGAAAACCTCCGAAGAATGAGACTCCACCACACTCCAAGCCACTGCATTCCACTGTCAAATTGCTCTTACCATTAGGAAATTCTTCCTAATGTTTAGATGGAATCTCTTTTCCTGTAGTTTGAAGCCACTGCTCCATGCCCTAGTCTCTGGAACAGCAGAAAACAGGCTTGCTCCATCACCATACGACATCACATAGCTATCATGTCCCCTCGTAACATTCTGTTCTCCAGGCTAAACATACCCAGCTCCCTAAGCTGCTCTTCATACAGCATGGTTTCCAGGCCTTCTACCATTGTGGTCACCTTCCTCTGAACATGTCCCAGCTTGCTGATATCCTTCCTGAACTTTGGTGCCCAGAACTGGACGCAGTATTCCAGGTGGGATCTGACTATAGCAGAATAGAGTGGTACTATACTTTCCTTGACCTAGACACTATCCTCCTATTGATGTAGCCCAGAAGCACATTGGATTTTTAGTTGCCACATCACACTGCTAACTCATGTTCAACTTGTGGCCTACTAAAACTTCTAGACCCATTTCACATGTGCTGTGGTCAAGCCATCCTCTGGGGTATATCCCTACTAATTCGGTGTCACCTGCAAATTTGATAAGAATGCCCTCTATTCCTTGATCCAAATCACTGATGAAGATGTTGAATAGCCCTGGGCTTAGGACAGAACCCTGTGGCACCCCACTAGCCACTTCTCTCCAGGATGAAGAGAAGCCATTGGTGAGCACCCTTTGGATTAAGTCAGTCAACCAATTACAAATCCACCTAACAATAGCATCGTCTAGCCCACATTTTACTAGCTTGTTTGCTGGTAAAATGGAGGCTAGACAATGTACTGTTAGGTGGTTACTTTGGCTAACCTTAGAAGACCCAATTAGATGTAACTTGTTTTCTTGCTCTGTCTTGTTTGGATTTCTGGGCAGCGAAAGATAGGCACTGAAAGAAAAAAATGCAGAGTATTTTATGTATATTTTTTGCAAGTCACATATGTATATTTTTGCAAGACACATACCTATCCCATTCAGCTGAAAAATCAGTAAGAAGCTGTTGCTCTACTGGCAGATTTGCACCCAGACCTTTCCTCTTGCCTGGAGCTGAGCCCACCAAAGTAGAAATTTGCACCTTCATATCCCACCAGGAGGGGACTCATTCAGCTGAAAAATCACAATATATGGCTGCAAGGTGGGATGCTACCACGTACATCTTCCAGGCTGTTGCAGCAGAGCTGTGCCATCCTGACTTTCAGAGCTTGGGACAAGTTGTTTCTTTTAGTACAGTTCCCAGCATCCCCCAGCTACCATGGTGGCTAGGGTATTCTGCAAGATGTCATGAAAAAAAAGCTTTTCCACGCTCTCCTGATTCCCCTTTTTCCCTTCCTGCCTCTCCTGTGCTTAGCTGCCACCACCCTTCTTAAGTACTGCATAAGTTGTGTGACTCATTTTCCTGGGGTTTCGTTCTAATTTGGTTCTGCTGTGCAGAGAGCCAAAGGAAGATTTTGAGTTGAAGAGTTTCAACTTGGGGCTTGTATGAGCCGTACAATGGGGAAGTCTTTACAGGATTATGCCAAGACAGAGGGAGAGGGTGGAGGGAGAGGGAGAGGAGGTACCTGGCTCTATGCCACCTGGCTCTGGGGACAGGGAGGAACCTGGCATACCAGAAAGAAAAGGAAAACCCTACTGGGCAAATTGATCAGAAAGGCAAAAATAGCAACTGGGAAGATTTATGAAGTGGTGGGGAATAGTGTGTGTGTGGGGTGTCTTCCCTTAGTGGGTTCAGGATTTTCCCTGGCTAATGTCCCATGTGCTAGAGATGCTAGTTTCCTGTATACCACAGCACACAGAATATGAATTTACTTGCATGTACTCTTTAATCCACTGTTGTGATAGCAGCGAAGCCTAGATTTACCTAGTTGACTGGCAAAGCCTGACCACTCATCTTTCTGCCCCATTTTCAAGCCAGCTCTTTTTCACGGATACTTTTGGTGATCATCTTGGTGGTGGCTCATGCTTGCATTTGTCATTCAGTGTGGTGGGATGGGGTGGGATGGGATCACACAATGGTCATGTGTAGCTGGAAATTTTAAACCAGACTAGAATGTCTTTTCATGGTTCCCCAAAAAGCAGGGCTACATTTATGTGTAGCTTGCTCCATGTCCTATCTAAACAATGGCTCTCATAGTTCATCATGGGATGAAGCCACTGCAATAAAGCCAGGTTCATGTTCCATCCGAACTGGATCCGTCTGGATCTCCCCATAAGAGCTCAGAAAAGTTACTTCTTGCACTACAGCTCTCAGAATCCCCCAGCCAACTATAATCCAGAAAGTAACTTTTCCACACTCTGCCCTCCCGCCAATCTCAAAACCAGAGCAGCTGAGTTCATAAAAAGCTACATTATACCAGGTCAAATTATCTTGTTCAATTTTGCCTATTTTTTTCTTTGAGCAGCAGCTCTCCAGAGTTTCAGACCTGAATTTTTACCCACATGGCAAGGACTGACCCTGGAGACTTCAGCAGACAGAGGAGATGTTCTATCATTAAACTAGCTCTTTCTAGCTGAACGAAGAGGGATTCCCTAGTTTGCACTAAAAGTGAACCCCTCAACCCTAGATTTTCCTTGCCAGAGGGGATTACTTGTTTGTTTGTTTGTTTATTTAATATCCTGCCTTTCTCCCAGAAAAAGACTCAAAGTGGCTTACAAAAACTAAAGTTTAGTTAAGTTAAACTAAAAATCTTTATTTTCAGAAGTTAAAAACAATTAAATCAGCACTTCTGTTAGGAGGCACATAGTTAAAACAGTTCAAAATGTTTTGAAACATAATTTCAAGATAAAAAGATAAAAGCACAGCACATCACATTCAAAACACCCTTCTGCCGTATAATTTAAGCACCAGCACCTGCCCAAATGAAAATGTCATTGCCTGCAGGCAGGCAGAAAGGAGAAAGGGGGGCAACCAAACGTCCTCTGGAAGGGAGTTCCACAGACCAGGAATTGCTGCAGAGAAAGCTGTCTCCTGTCTCTTCCCCAGTTATGCTCATGGTGGTGGTGGTGGGATTGAGAGAAAGCCCTCCCCCAAAGATTGTAAAATGTGGCCTGGCTCATGCAGAGGGCTAGGGTGGGGCAGAGCTATCCCTCTATTCATGGAGAGGATATTCACTGTTGGGTGGGTAGAACTCTTGCCTCCCCCAGTTGCCCTGTTTTGCCTGTGGACTTGTGAATAAAAAACTACTGCTATCAGATTTCTTGTTGGCAATAGCCAATGGAAGGGCCCCAAATGAAACATGTTGGGAATGAGATGCTGGTAGCATTAGATCTGCTAGACCCAAAGTCCAATGGATTCCCTGCAGGGCCCAAGGCTTGGGATCATCGGCTTTTCCATTGTGAAAGTTAGACCATTTCTGCACTAGACTGTTGTAGGCCATTTTTGCATGGGGTGAGGGAATCGCCCTGTGATGCTACTCACCGGACTTTTGGGCTCCCTGGTCCGGTCCACTCTTCTCCGGAGCAGTGCATGGCCGTTGCTCCGCACTGCTCTGGGGATGAAAATGGCGGCTTCCGGTTGGTCAAGGATCTCAACCAACCGCTGAAGCTCGCCAGCCTAAAGCCCGAGCCTGCGAATCTGCATAAGGGAGCAGGCTTGCAGTGGCGCGCTCCGTGCTTTTGAAAGACCTGTTTTTAGCAGTCTTTCAAAAGCACGCTGGATGATCACTTGGAGTCGTTCCGGAGCGGGCTGGGGTGCGGATCTACGTTAAGTAGGTCTGACCCAGTCCACTCCCGGGTACAGATGTCCTCCCTGGAAGACGCTCTGCCCCGTGTTAAAAACCCCGTGTGGAAATGGCCATAGTGCTATTATTCCACTTTCAATATCCGATGGACTCCTGGAGTTTGCAGTTTAGGGAGGGAACTGCAAACTCCAGCGTTCTATAGCATGTTGAAAGTGGAATAATAGCACTGTAACAGTCTAGTGCGGAAATGGCCTTAGAAGGGCGGCGGGCGGCGGAATGTAACAATAGTAAACCTGTTACCACTGTGTTTTTCTCCAACACTCTAACATAGCTGAACAAGTGTGTGCCTCTCATTTTCAGCTGTGGCTGGTGTCCTACTAAATCGTGTGTGTACTTGACCAGGTTTTTTAAAAAAGTTTTTTTAAAGAGTGTTTACTTTCCTGCACTCGCATTTACAGATATGGTGAAATGAAAAAAAGTAAGACCTTTCTCTAAGAAGGTGAAATATTGCTTTATCCCTGGGGCTTGCTAGGAGCATGCTAGGTTTGGATCTCTCTATCTGGGTTGCATCTAATAGCTTCTGGCAGGCCACTGACACCTTCCATTTTCTACTATGATATTTTAGGTGTCAGCACTCAGCTCTCTTGGAAAGCTAGGCCCAGCTATCGATGAAGAGTTCTGGGAAACTTGAGCTTCTTGGGAAGTTTGCCGATGTTGTTTTCTCCTTCGTTATTCCCGAAGAAAAGAGCAAACAGTGTATGATATAAGGTCTCTTTTAAGGGTTGCCTCCTAGCTCACATTGGCCAGGCTTGAAGAAAAAAAAGGGATTTTAATTGAATCTTGATGAGAATAAATGTGGATTTCATTTACCAGGATGGCAGGGGGGCAAACTCTGTGTGTCTGTGTATATTAAACCCAAAACATCTGGAAGAAGCCTGAAGAACCTTCAACTCTTTTTGATTTATTCCTCTGTCAGGGTTTTTCCAGATTTTTTTTTTTTTAAAGTGCTTAAAGTGTGTTTGAAAACAGTCTACTCACCACAGGCCCTGATCTTGCACCAGTTCATACTACATCTCAGCTGAGATCATGCATGAGAAGTAATTTTGCCAGTTCAAGATCATCCCAGGCCCTGTGTTTTCAGAGCCGAAGCCTGAGACCTAGAGACAACCCCTGGTCAGGTCATTAAGTGTTACACCTTAAGTACCAAGAACAGCAGCTTACCTGGTTGGGGAAATGAGATAAATAACATTTGATCTAGCCAGAAGAAAACTGCAGAGCAAAGCAGATGATGAACACCACAGCAACTGGGAGGGATAAGGAAAGCTACCTATGTAATTACATAGCACCCTCTACCATAGAGCTCTTTGCAAGCTGCAATAACCAATCAATTAAATCTCACAAATTGTAGGAAGCTGCTATGCTACTGGTTGAGCTAGAGATTCATACCCACACCTCTGGCCAGGTTCTGAGCCTACCAAAAGTGGAAAATTTCCACCCTCATCTTCCACCAGGAGGTGACCCCTGAAAACTGTAAGCTCAGGGCCAGGCCTTGAGATCTTGTAACCCTAATGGGGAGGCTGAGGGTAAAGATCTGCCCAGACAGAACACACCACTGTTTCCTCCCTCTCCTCCCACAGGATTCACCTCTGAGACCTCCAGGGGGGTCTTCCTAAGGTCCTAGATGATGACAATATCACTGTGTGTCCAGCTGCCCTCTGCTTTCCACTGGCCACTAAATGACCATGGAGGGCAGGAACCAAGAGAGTTTCAAGGGGAATGAGAGTCATTATCCTTACTGTTGCTGAAATTATTGCAGATTGTTGAGCAGATTGTGGAAGATTTCTTTGTTCTTGCTTGAAAACATTTTTCTGTGGTTGTTACTTCTTCCCTCCCCAATCCAAAGTGACAATTGTTTGGTATCCTCTTAGTGAGTTATGATAGCATAAGTCCAACTTATGGACCCTACTTTTGCGTTCATTGTGGAGCTTAAAATTCTTGACCCAATCTCCCCAATCTCCTCAAAACCACCTTTTAAGCGACATAGCACCCCAACACAGCCATTTGAGAGATCTGCAGGGATCTCTCAAGGACCCTGAGAAGTCCCTTCAGATGTCTGATGCACTGTGACCATCTACTGGAAAATAGCCGGACACATCTCCACTGACCCACCACTCTCCAAACACATGGAAATGTCTGAGCTATGGGTAGGCTGCATCAATTAAAGGTGGGCTTGGGGGGATAGCTCCAGGATATGTCACTACAGAGATGTAGATACATATGAGACATACATCTCTTGATACCAAATCTCACCAGATTGGTTCTTATTCTAGGACAAAAATAGCTGAATTTACAAGGCATAGCAAAAGCATCAGTTTGTGGTGGATGGGGAGAAGTAGAATCCAGAGCCCATAGTGGGAGCTATGTTACCTATTTTGTGTTACCTTTTTGTAACATTGTATTTGTTTCTAACTAAGGTACTGCACAACTGGGACATTTTGACTTCTTTGCACCATTGGTTCAGGCTGGAGATTACAATACTCAGAGAGCAATATAATAAAAGTACACAGGTACATTGCTACCATCGTGCATGTACAAAATGACAAGACAGAAGACAGCTTTTAGAAACTAGGTAACTTTTGTTTTGAATTTTTATTGGGAAAGCTTGTAATTGTCAATTCCTAATAAAGCTACAAGGAGTTTGCTTATGCTTATACAGAGTGACCACTTATGCATTGCAAAAAAGGAGTGTTGATTTGCGTACTATTAGCATACAAAGATTTACATGCACATATACAACTTCTAAAAATGTTTACAATATAGCAGGCTCTCTCAAGTCTGTTCTTCATTCTTTTTTTTTAAATGGTAACATCACCCACACCATTTGGCAAAAGCAACACATAACAGAATGTCAAGTGTTGTTTGAGCCTAAGAAATGCTTGTTATCCAAGCATTTCATAAGTGCCTACTGCTCTGGTGGTACTGTGAAATTTCCTCTTGAAAGTATGTGAGAAGTTCCTCCAGCTTTAAGCCAGATGTGCCCTTTGAGGTCGTCCTGCCAGCGGAGAGCATGATTCACCAGCATCAGATGAAGAATGGCATCACCTCAGGACAAATGAATCGTTCGTGATTCTCTGTTTTTCTACTGTCACAACATGTGGTACAATGAATGGCAAGTCCTTGGCTGAAACTTCTAAGCATGACTGTCATGGCAAATGTGTGTAATAACTAGGGGCTGAAACATGTTAGAGAAAAGAAGAATACAGTATATATTAACTCAGAAGAAGATACCTACTGAATCAAATTCTGTTGCTAACCTTCTGGTCCCAGCAGCAACCAGGCAAATACCTCTGAGAATATTTTTCAGTTAAAGGAGTTATTAAGCATGTGGATCTTTATCTTCATTTATCTTTTCTCATAGGAGGAGTATCAATCAGTTAAGATCCGATAGGGAGCCAACTAGTTGACTTGCTAACTTACCTTCTACCACTGGAAAATAGGCTGATCCATTCAGTAAAAGCTTTTCCATTCAGAGACATGATGTAAAGAGATTTCAGTACCAGAATTTTGTATCAAGTATGATAGGCTCCACAGACTGCAAAATATGACAAGTAGGATTTTTCTTATTGACCTTGACTGATGACTCATTGTTGAGACTATCAGAGACATAGTGTAAGATGCTTGACTATGTATTGTCTCCTGACTTGACTCATTAAACCTACATTAACAGCCAGCAGCTACACTGAACAACAGAGATCTGTTCTGCTGGCAATCAGGGTGCAGTAGGATGATGTTTCCAAGACCCTCCCACCAGCAATTTGCAGTGTGACAATCAGAACCAGGATCCTTGTCTCAGTGTCTCCTCCCCCAGATCACTGATGGGAGTGGGCTGCGAATGCCCCCTTGTACCCTGATCATCAGCAGAACAATCCTCCATTGCTTGTTGAGGCTGATAGCTGTTTGGGGAGGCATTTGTAGTCACAGCAATAATGCCACCATTGTAAACATGAATCCCAAACAGTTATGAATGTGTAAGTCTAGTTTGTGTACTCGTAACTGCTCAAAGGATGCCAGTCCCTGTTTCTAACTTAAACTATTTTTCAGAAGAATTAGAATTAGAATTAGAAATCATACTGTCCCTTTAACTGGTCTAGCTCAGCTGTTTAACTACTTTCAACCCTTTCAACTCTTACAGCGAAATAATTAGTGAATTCTTTTTGGTAGCAAGTATCACTGATCTTACTTGTTGTTGTTATAATATGTTCCTCTTCAATATCTCAGAGGATTGTATCCAAGGGAGTAAATTAAGATCAGTTATTCTCCAAGTCACTTCATAGCTTTCTCCCATGAAAATCCACAACCGATAGCTCTTCAGATATGGAAGACTTCACCCCATTAGTGTTTCTTCCCTTTTTTCGGTATTCTGTCTTTTGAATTGCCTTGTCCTGGTGGTTTATTTTCTGCTGGGTCTCATGCTCGGCTACCAGATATCGTCTTGAAAAACAAATTAGTATCCTTCAAAGGTTCCTCTCTCCTCCTCCCACAAGCAGTACTCTCCGACCTATTTAACTTAAACTAAGAAATCTTACATGACTTATGATCAATAAAAAAAAGTGAAAGATTTGATTTGTTTTCTGCACAGAATTGAGGTGGATGATGGATGTGGAGAATACTATGCCAGAAATACAATGGCTTGAACTACCAGCATTTTCCAAGCAAACATTCTCTTTCAGACTACAACTGACTTCTTATTGGGGCTTATGGGTGTTGTATTTGAAAGACTGTAGGTACCTGTTTGGGGAAGGCTAGCTCATTTGTCTGATTTTGATGCCTGGCTTCTTCTTGTTTCTTTGGCCCCTGTGGCTGGCTCATCTCTTGAGCTGCTATGAAATCCAAGGCTAGAACCACTGGACTGTGCCTGCCTGCCTGCTTCCTTCCTTTATTTCTATCCTGCCCTATATAAAAATATTCATAAAAGTAAAATCAATGTAAACAAGTTAAAAAAATATAAACAGGCAAAAATTAAATATGATTAACAAGTTAAAAATAGGTTTAAAAATTAAAACCATTTTAAAACCACATGCATGAGGATTTTGAGATAAATTTCAGTAAAGTCCAAGGCTTTAATAAACAGCCATATTTTTACTTGGTGCCTAAATTAAGTCAGTGATGATGCTGGCAAAGCCCTAAGGGAGGGGGGGAATCTGCAGTTGGGGTGACATGGCTGAGAAGGCCCTCTCCCAGTTTCTCACATGGGGTATTAACCACACTCTTGAACACAAAGGTGAGCTTCTCCAAGCAGACCTCAATCCTTGGGCAAGCATGTATTGGGAGAGGTGCTCCCTCAAGTACTGAGGTCCCAAGCCATTTAGGGCAGTCCTGGGGGAATTCCTGACGTTATGGTGGCTAAGTTCCTGGGTTGGTGATACAGAGGCAGCAAGTTTGGGATGGAAGGAAGAGATTCAGGAGGCCAGTTGTACTTCCCAGAATATGTTCATGGGTTTTTAAGGATGGGCATATTCAAATATATGGTTACCTATGCTGACAAAAGTGCTAATGTGGCACATGTTTCCTGCAGTGGTCGGAACATGTGGCACTGCCCTTTAACCAAGACATTTGTGCCTATATGCTGTTTTTTACATGCTGTACAATTATTTAAAGATCCATCCTTTCATTATGAGCATCTGTGGGAGGGAAGTGATCAATCCACCAGACTGTATTTTTAATGTTTCAATTAGATATTGTGCCATTGCTCAGTGATACGCAATTTAAATATCACTGTCCCTATAATGGTGGGTCATCTTTGTACAGAGAAAATACTAACTTTACCATTTTACTTTGTAAAGGGATCTTGTAGTATCATTGAGACTGCAAGAAAGAAGTTGGTAGCATAAGCTTCCATAAACTTAAGCCTGCTTCATTAGTCTGTGAAAATTTATGCTACCAGCTTCTTTCTCTCAGCGAGTCTCAAAGGTGCTACAAGATCCCTTTGTATACTGATTCAGACTAACACAGCTAGGTCTCTGAATTCTACTACTGCTTCACCTTTTGATCTTTGCAAATTGTGAACTATATGGGGCCTCTACTGTGAGCACCTGCAAGGCGGTGACTGTTGAGCACTAGAGCTGCATAAAACCACAGGTACGTGACAGGTGGGGCTTTGTGTACATGCCTCTAGGCAGCAGGTTTTTAAGCAAAGAGGCATGTAATACACAATTGCATAATCTCTCAGTGCTTTAGGCAGGGGCTTTACCCTCTTACATTTTTTGAAAAGAAAAGAGCTAAAAGAAATACACAATTAGCTTTGACTGCAGGTCTATTTCACTAGTTGAAAAAAGGGGAAAAACAAAAGTCCATATAACTGTATTTTGTCCCCCCTCCAAAAAAAAAAAAAAAGATTTCATTAAACAGCTGCATGTATGATCTAAACCTACTTTGTAGACAAAGACTGTTGATTGAATTTCTTTGGGTTAATTTACAATTTCATTATGCACTGATGAATATATGGGCTTAGTGTTTTTTGACTGTACAGAACAGTTACCTGAAGACAAAAGGTGAGATCTCATTCCTGGAAGCTGAAACTAGATCAACTCTGGGGTGAAACCTGACATTATAAAGGGAGATTAGCTTTTGGGTCCTATCCAGTAGGAGTTAGTGAGTAAAGGGCTGACTTTTCAGCGTCTGAATTTGTCATTTTGATGGAGCTGCTACCATATATGAAAGAGAGGAAGAAATTCTCTTTCCTTCAAGATGCCATTATTATAGAGTGAACTCAAAGAGAGGCCAAAATAAATTTTAAAAAATGATTTCAGGCTTCTGAGGTTGCAGGCCAATCCATACTGCAACTACACTGTTAAAGTTTAGCAGGTTTCTGCCTTTGACTAAGTAGGAGAAGATTTTAGAGGCCTTTTAAAAGATAAGTAGCAGCTGTTGTGAGTTTGGTGGTGCAAGGAGCTGAGAAATATAATAGTATTTTGAAAGTGAAGAGCAGAGCCAGGCAAAATGGAGCTTTCTAGACATTGGGAATGACAATTCCCATTAGCCCCAGCCAGCTGGTCAGTGTTAAGACTTTATATGTGTTACAGTGCAATTCTCCTGGAGGGAAAGCCTGGGGAATGATGTTACAGCAGATAGCTTCTGGTGGGAGAGGGGGAATGGGACAATACACTTTGTTTCTAAGGAATCTTACTTTGTGACATTACCAAGACCTATCTCCTGTGACATCAGAAGAAGTTGTCCCTAGATTCTAGGGATTGGCATTGAAATCTCCAGGCCTCAGATAGTCCTGACCTGACCGTCTGAGACCATTTGTGCTTTCAAACAAGCAAACGAATACACTTAACACAATGCCACAAATACAGCCCCAGGGAGTATGATGGTGTAGTGAGGAGAGTGGCAATGAGCTACTTCCCTTTCTATTGCCCTACTGGGCTCATGTCAGCAGAACTTTGGGTTCTTTGGAAATGCAGGCATCAAAGCTTTCTGCAGCACAAAGCAAGATTATTCTGCCCAGGAAATAACCAAAACTCTGAACCAACATCATTCAATGCCACATACACTTTATTCAAATACATTGCATGTTGCAACCAGGCATTTGAGATCAATGATAATATGCTTTTGTAATACTAAAACTATCAAGAACAGTCTTTTGTCTATAGTTTTAACCTCTCTTGAAATGCAACTGAAATTTTTTTTCTTTGCATCTGTGTAGAAATAATATTCAAAAGCAAGCTCCAGTCATGCAAAACTGGTTTGGACAACTTGGGACCCTCCAGACGCTGTTGGACTGTAACTCGTACCATCCCTTATCTCTAGCAATGCTGTCTGATGAGAACTGGAAGTAAGACAACATTAGGAGGGCCACAAGTTGCTGTTTTAAAGTCTAACTGGAAAATTCTTCAGCCTCTAGCTATACCATGCAAACAATAGCCAACAGTCATGCTAGAGATGTCCATATTTCTATTTTATATTCTTTTATTTCTGGTAAAGCAGCTCCTAAACCAAAACCAGCTAAGCAAGTTTGGAACTCAAAGAAGAAAAGAAGAAAAAACAAAATGAAAAGTGTTTTGATTAAAGACTTCTGAATGCCAAAGGAAAATACAGAGAAGTTCTCCAATTGAAACCACACACAAAACACATTGCTTTAATGTAAACCTGAGCACAGCTTACCGTGACACATGGCGTGACTAGAAATCAAAGTGATAAAGGCCTTGGGAAAGCATCATGAAGCCCAGAATGTATTGCTTAAAAAAATGATGCCTTTTCAAATATTGCTTTGGGTTTTGCTTTTCTTTTTGAGAAAAATCTTTCCCAATGGGAGAGCAAAGGAGGGAAAAGACCTCATTACCAAATAATGTGGCTGCAATTGTACACCCGCTTATTTAGGGATAAACCCCATGGAACTTAGGAGGAGTTACTTTTGAGCAGCCATGTCTAAATACCCTAAAGGCACCATATTCTTTCTGATCATGTAAGCTAAACAGGGTCAGCCCAGGTAGTACTTGGATGGGAGATCACCAATAAACACCAGGTGCTGCAGGCTATACTTCAGAGAAACCACCTATAAGTATTCCTTGCCTAAGAAAATCCTATGAAATTCATGGGGTTGCCATAAATTGACAGGCCACTTGTACGCACATTCACACACAGGTATGCATAAGGCTATGCTCTGAGATATGAATGTGTTGACTATTGTTATTGCTCTTGTGTGCCTTCAAGTTATTTCTGACTTATAGCAACCGTAAGGTGAACCTCTCATAGGGTTTTCCGGAGGCTGAAGCCACTATTCTTAAGTCACTATGCTTGGGGACATTTCAAGGGTGTATGATGGTAGAAAAATTGCTTTCAGAAACTTTGGCCTTGTATTCAGTTCCCTACAATGTAATCCTTTCCCCCAAGATTTACACACATATTCACAGGGCTGGCCCTGCCTTTAGGCAATTGAAATAGCTGCCTCAGCCTTTTCATGATACTTTGGGTATCATGAAAAGATAACAAATGGTTAAGTTTGTTTATTAGTATTGTATTCTTACTGCTAGGGAAAAAGAGAGGGGTACTTAATGGGAACTTCTGCCTCATGTGCTCAAACAATTTGGAAGGCCCTTGGGTGCTATTTACCCAGACTGTGCAGGGGTGGACATAATTTCCTGATCTGACTCAGGCAGAAAAATATCTTGGACCAGTCCTGTTCACAGAAAATATGTTCTTGATAGAGATATATTTGTATTAGTTCCTGATGTTTGTGGAAGCCAAAAACATATTACCTTGGACAGGGGAACCTGTACAGATGCAGGTTGTGTGTGTGTGTGTGTGTGTGTGTGTGTTTTAGATCAGGCTTCTTAATGCAGAACATACACCACATACATACAACCTCAACTTGTCTAACTACAGATGTGGCTGTGTTTGCTGCAGGCATAGCATCTTGATATTCTGCAGCATCTATCTGGGAAAGACATGAACTCTGAGTTGAGTTCAGCTCTCTTGAAGAATTATCTCAAGAATATGAAGCCAAGGCAAGCATCCCATTCCTAGCACATGCAGTCATAAAGGCCATAGCTGCTCATTCTGCCCTCCTTCCAATGATAAGTAAGAGCCACCAAAGGCTAATTCAGTAAGAGGATGGGCTGGTACAAAAGAGAACAGGCTGCCCCTTTTGAGAGGAGCTACAGCTGATGAAATCCCCCATCCCCTGCAAAATTGTTAAAGGTGCATCAGGAAGATTGACAACACATTTGGCACAGTATCCCAGCTTCTACAAGGGCTAGGGCAGTGGTTCTCAACCTGTGGGTCCCCAAATGTTCGTGGACTTCAGCTCCCAGAAGCCCCAGCCACTATGGTCAATGCTCAGGGCTTCTGAGAGCTGAAGTCCACAAACATTTGGGGACCAACAGGATGAGAGCCACTGGGCTAGAGACTTACTTTTTTTTCCCATGAAAGCTTGGAATCTGGGTCAGAAAGTGGGCAGAATAGGCACCTGGCCACCTGCTTAGAATCCAGGTAAAAACTGGCAAAATGGATGGTATGGCAATCCTACAGGAGCTCTCATCCTCTTTTGCTTGGAGACACTCTGGTTAGTGATGTAAAGGGCGAGGAGATATTTCATGCTTACAGGGCCCACTTTGTTTTTTGCAAGAATCCAAAGGTCCATCATGCAGTCTCAAATGCAAAATAGTGGTGTGGATACCTGGCATATGAGCAGGACACTTCTGGTGAGGACTTCCCCAATAAGCATCTTTAGTGCTGGCAGCATAATTTAGGGGCAGTGGAGCCTTTTTCACGTGTTGCTAGTGGGAACTGGAAGCCTTTACTGATCTGATGCAAATCACCCAAAGCTCCCACTCCATCTTTTGCAGAGCTTGGGTACAGACTAAAGCAATCTCCTTTTATTCCTTAAAGAAGTGAAGAGGCCCATGGGACCCCCTCCTCTTTTCTCATCTTCTGAACTAGATTATTAGGCCAAGGAAGGGGCTCACCTGTCAACAATAAAACCAGCTTTGTTTCAGGATGACTGCACTGAATAAAGGATGCTGCTTCCTGGTTTTCATACAAAGACATATTGCAGTCTACCTTTCAGCCATGTGTTTGCTGGCATCAGTAAGGGAAAACAAGACCCAGCACAAAGAGGCTCAATGCAAATGCATAGTCATGTCAAAATCACTCCATTATGATGTACTTTTCAGAATAAACAGAAAGAATGAACTACTAAGAGGTGAATGAAGAGAGGGGCCAAATGTAAAAGTTTGGCAGGGAGGCATCTCATGTTATGCCTGTTGCAAATGTTTTGCCAAGACCTGAAATCTGGCCTTGCATTTCTCTCTGCCCCTTAGCAGATTAAGAATCCAATACCTGAAAAGCACAGTGTAGTTTATAAAAGCCAAATTGCTTTGTTTCTTGGAACATAACACCACCCACACATTTTGTGCTACAGATGCTCATTAACAAACATACAGAAAACAAGGGAAAAATATTTTCCTGCTTCTCTGACTTGGGGAAGGGGGCAGGGGCTTAGACTGAAACGCACATCCAGCTCCAGATACAATTCTAATCCATGAATTACTACAAAGCAGAGATCTAAGAAACCTGTGACCTCATGAAATCATAATGCAATGGGATGGGATGCAAATAAACACTGGACAGAAAGGGAGAACAAAATTGGAATGCTGCCTCAGCCCAGTGCCTTTCATCTAAGACATCAATGATTTACTCATTCTTTTGAAAAAGTCCTAGATCCCAGTGGGCACAGCTCAATGACTCAGCCATTTGGTGTATTTTTGTGCTGCTGACCTCATCATATTATCATCACAGAACACCCCCCCCATCACCCCCACCAGCATTTTAAGCTGTGTTGATGACTGAGACTGACAAAGAAATTCAGGATATGATCCACCCTGCTGTTTCTTTTCTACATCATCATGAGTGCAATGTGCCCAACCATATGGTGAAAGTGCACACACAATATAGAGTAGGGCCTAAATCCAAGGTTGTGCTGGTGGATGTCTGCTAGCACAACAGGAGTTTCTTCCCCTCTCCTGCCCACCTCTCCACTCTCCCCCTCACTGTAGCCCGCTATGCCACCCAAAACACTGCTCCAGAGAGTTTTCTAGCCCCCTGAAGCAGATTTTGATGTTGTGCTGGAGGAGGGATATATAGGATTGTCATATTCCACTTCCTCAAATTAGGGTGTCTAATTTGCAAATTAGGCAATTTGTGCTAATTTTTACAAATTAGGCATGTTTATTGTTGCAGTTTTTCTTCCACTAGGTTTCAACCTCCATGCCATTTTTTTGCAGTTACCAATGATATGAGAGAACCAGTATAGAGATCCATCCTTTTTTGGCCATTGCCTGGCCACCCCAGGGATATGGGAGGTGAAGGATTTGCCCTCCCTCCTGGTTCCATTGAATGAAGCTCTCTCATCCCATGAGATCCTGGCCTTCATATAACACTCTAGAATATGGAAATAATTAAACAGGCAACATACTCTGTCTCATTATGAATTTAATAAAGTGTCCTTTTGATGTGATGCTCACATAGAAGCTTTAGTGTCCTCAATATATATATTTGGTCAAAACCAAAGAGATGGTGACAATGGATTTCTAATCCCCTTCTTTTTTTAAAGTTAAATGTTTCAAAATTATGTAGGAGAATGTGGATGCCATTATGGCAATAAATGTTCTATGGAGACTTTGAAGAAAAGTGATGGCCTAAATTTGTTAAGGAAAATTGCCAAGGATTCTCTAGTTATGGAAAATGCTCAAATATATTCAAGCTGCTGCAGAGGAACAGGAGTCATAATGTGTTCAATGAATGCACGACAATTGCAAATAGTGATTGTATACACATGGGTGTTTTTTTCTGCGAACAAACTGCCATCAAGCAGCAGGTTTCAAGAAGTTCACTCTAAGACAACATTTGGTATGTTGCCAGTTTTGTTGTGTTAATACATGCTTGCTCTTCACATATTCTCTCCCTCCCCCTTTTAACAAATACAGTTTTTGGATTGAGACATTATTCCTTTTGGGAGTCTATACTATCTCCATGATTATGAATGTCTTTAGCAGTTTCTTTTGCTCCCACTTTTGATTTTTTTAAGAAATAAAAGCTGCAAAGTTTTTCTACCCTGAATGTGCTAGTTTTGATAAATTCTTTAAAATGGATGAACATAAATTCTCCCCCACTTGCACTGGCTAAATTGCATTGGTGCATCTATTCCCAGCATGGAATAGACCATATTGCATCTTCCATAACATAGCTATTAAGGAACAGGAGCCTAAAAAACAAAACAAAACAAAAATGAAGCAAAATCTCAAAGCAAAACAAAACAAAGCAGGCAGCAACCACAGAATGTCAGTTCTCAGATGGCCAAGTACACAGGGATTAGAGGGTCAGTGTGGTATAGTAGTCTGAATGTTGGACTAGGACACTGGGAGACCAGGGTTTGAATCCCCACTCAGCCACAGGAACAGACTGGGTGACCTTGGGCAAGTCACACTCTCTCAGCCTCAGAGGAAGACAAAGGCAAAGCACCTTCTGGACAAATCTTGTGAATAAAGCCCCATGATAGATTTGTTTTAGGGTCATCATAATTCAGAAATGGCTTGAGGGCACATGACAACAACAACACTACAGGGATGGAAAACGAGGCTTTTGACAATTATGTTGGGCCCTACTGTCAGTTGTTCCTTCTTCTTCATTTTTTTTTTTAAATCAGCTTCTTTCCATCCGGGCCATGAAATTCTGGTGAATATGTCTCTAAAATGAACTGAAATAAAATTACCATCTGTTAGGTTTGCCAGGTTAGGCCAACCCCAGGCCCTGAGATCTCAACACCAAAACCTGAGAGCTAAAGAGGAAACCTTGTGATATCAGAGGAGGCAGGCCCTAGAGATGTCACTAAACATAAATATTAAGCTTCAACCACAGTTGCAGAGAGTATGCCATTCCAGTAAAAAAAGACCAAGTCACAAATGAGGCAAATATACATACACACACTTTTCAAGGCCATCCTCTTGCCCTAGAATTCCTCCCACTTGACTAGAGGGCCAGAAAACAGAGTCCAAGCCCTGAGATCTGGGAACTCTATCATCTATTCCTACCAGCAGCCACCACAGAAACAGCTGCATGAGTGAAACCACTGTGGCTTTATCTATACAAGTAAACTACCATAATGTATAGATTCCAATAACAGTGTTCCTTGTTGCCTCTCAACAAAATATTTAGCAAATGGTGTCCATTGTAATGTATTTACAACATTTAATATTGCACCATGCCAATCAAGCCTTTCTTTGTGCATTTGAAGAACAACTCAATTTACAGGAAAATCCAACACATGTCTACCTAGAAATTAGGCCCTGTTGGGTTCCATTGGGCTTACTCCCAGATAAGATGTGTATAGCTTTGCTGCTGCAGTGTTTGCTGACCCATTGGTCAACAATGGGTTGTACTCTGGCTGGCTTGTAACTGGAAGATTGATTAGGGGATACAACTCTCTGGACTCCAAAATGAGGGCTGAAACACCTAGCTGGCCTCAAGGAGAGCCTTCTTCTCACCTGCCTAGTTTCATGACATGTAAGAGCAGCCCCAGGGACTGGTCCTTCACAAAATATATGCCACAGGTGCTCACTAGGCTTATACAATCTCCACCCTCTACCTGCCAAGTGATTGCCCATTTCAGACACCATCCAGAGCCAGATTGCCAAGTCTCCCAACTGACAGTGTAGGGTAGGCAAAAAACCTGTGGAAAAGGGGAAAATTCCCACCCAGCCCAGAAGCAACCAGCAACTTTCACTGTGTTAGAGGCAGGAGTGTGGGTTGAGAAAAGAATCCAAAGAAGGAGAACAGAGGATGGCTAGCACTTACAATGTTTCTGTCTCTACCCCTTAATTTTCTGTGCTGTGGTGCATGGTGGTACCATATCCTCATGGTCCCCTTTCATTGGGGGCCAGCAAATGTGTCTCCTCACCACCATGCTATGGAGCATGTTGGGGGGGATCCAAATTTTCAAAAATGCTAGATTTGCTGACAGCTGAACACTTACATCTTTCAATACACATGTTTAAATTTGCTGGAATATGCAGACTTTGAAAAGCGGGTGGAGAACAAAGAGATGGAAAGTGCAAAGATGCTTCAGAGACTGAAGAAGGAGTGAACACATCCAATGTGAGCAAAAAGAAAGACAAGCTGAAAAAAAAACTGGTTGTAGGTGAGTGAAAACTGGCAATCAGACAGCCATGCACATAATAACATTCCAAACCACTTAAAAGGAAGAATGGGTGGTTGATACGACCTATGTATCTAGTCAGAAGATCCTTCCTAACCCAGAAATCAACTGTGGCCAAGTTGCCAACTCTTGTATAGAAGCACTTGGATATTCTCAGATGGGAAGAACCATGAGTGCAACTTGCACTGACCACCTGCAATTCACACAGGGATGGGGCTGATTTCCCTACTGTTGCTGGTAGTTCAGACAGACTAGCAGCAACACCATGGCTGTCACTGCAGTTCTGGCAAGATCCCAATGGCAGAGGCGCCAAACCCCCATGCTCGTCTGCTACTCTTCCTCTTTCACTTCCTGTTTTAAGAGTGTTAGCACTGCTATCTAGAAGTTTGTTCAGGGCAATCTAGTTTTGGCTCAAGCAGAGACCACACAAACTGTTTCCAGTCAGCCCAGAGGTAGTATTTAGTATGCATGTGTACGGCACTTCCTAGCTATAATTTTCAGGCTGCTCTTCATCTCTGAAAGCCTAGACAATGTGTGCGTCAGGTGCCGTCCTGTATAAATAGCCAGAGGTCTGCTGGCAAGGTTGGCATCATCACCTGGTACGCATAGGCATCTGCCAAGGCTCCAAGGCTCTGGCAAAGCCTAGTACTATTGCTTTCTCTTGGTCTCCATTTAATGTTTTTTCCTGGCTCAGCAATCAGAACAGAATGCTGCTTTGGGGCATCTTTGGAAACTGAAAAGGTGACTAGACGCAAGCACTCAGACAGGTCCTACTGCTGCTGCCACCACCTCTATTTGCCACCAGATCATCTCATCTGGGTCCATTAATGCATGAAATGACAATCCAGTGATCATTTTACCCAGGACCCCTCCAGTGTCCTTTTGCATCACAGGCCCTTTTTGCACGCGACTTTGAACGCGAAATTGCCATGGGAGTGACACGGAATCGTGAGGATGGTTCCGCATGACGTTCACGCGATTGTGTGTCACTCCCATACCAATCCCACAGCAATCGCGCAATATATCATTTTTGGCTCTTTGCCAAAAATGATGCGCGATTGCACATTCCTCCTGCATCCCTTCTGCACTTAGCTGGCATGTGGAACCTCAGGAAGAGCGATGGCCGAGCTTCCTCTCCCAGCACAGCCTGGGAAAGTACCTGGCTGCGCTGCAGAAGGAAAGGGCAGAGCTATCGCACTTCCTTCCATCCAGCACAGGGTTGGTGTGGAAGGAAGCGCAGGAGACGTGATTCCCTTCCAGAGGAGGCTTTTTGTGTGATCCCTGCACGATGCCAGTGGCACCAGGTAAGATGTGAAAAGGGCACATAATTATAGTGCTACCATTTCACTTTAATTGCCATGGTTTCCTCCTATGGAATCCCCAGAAGAGTGTTTAGAATTCTCATTCTGACAGTACTAGTATTTTACTAAACTACAAACCCCATGATTCCACAGCATGCAAACATGGCAGTTGATGTGGAATCTTACTGCTATAATTGTGCAGGTGTGAAAGGGCTAGTTATTTGCTAGGCAAACAGTACAGTCTTCGTTTGTTCCACTGCTGTCCTCACCAGTCTTCTAGAAGAAACCAGTAAAGCCCTGGATTCAGGGCCAGCCCTACCATGGGGCAGAATGAGGCAGTCACCTCAGGAAGCAGGGCATACCAGAGAGAAGCAGAAAAATAGGCTGTCTTGTTCTTTGAAGCAACATGTCTTGGGTCAGAACTGCTGGGGTACATATACAAATGGGTGTATCTCTCTCACACACACACACACAGCAAACACATTACCCTTGCTAATGTATGTTCTTCTTACTGCAAGACTTTAGCAGCCCACTTCAATGACCAAAAAAGAAAAAAGAAAAGAAAAAGAAAAAGAAAAGAAATCAGTGAATAAATCACAGCATCTGCATTCCATATTTCAGAGAGACCACATTTTAAAAGACAGCTGCACAGTAACAGAGGACTTTAATAAAGAGCCAACTTTTCTGGCCACCACCATGGGTGCTTTTGTATGGAATGTTCAGCCCCTTAACTAATGAATGCTGCCTGACCTAACAGTGTGGTCTCAGATTGTTGCATATGCCCCATCTTTGCCATGGTGAAAGGGAAAGATACATCCAGTGATGGGAAATCGCGAAAGTCATTTGGGATAACAGAAAGTAATAGAGCTGACTTGTCCATGCTGGTGGCTACACTGAAGGGAAAACCTTATGACTGGAAGATTCTCATTAGCCTCTCCAAGTTTGATCTTTCCCATTGTTTTGTGGAGCTGATGCTGTAGGATATGAATCAGGGGAAAAAGTGTATTTAGGAAACATCCCAGTCCGAATATTGACCGAAGGAGCTTCAGGCTGTCTGTTCTATTGCTTTCTGTGCCTTGAACACGGAGACACACAAAGGGCAGCTGTGGGGGCTGCATTTGTTCCACCAGGGTGAATTTGCAACCCCAGACTCCTATTTTTCTGGGGGGGGGGGAAGGGAGGGGATCTCATCTCATGGATGCCTCCAAGAGCAGCAATTCACATTTTATATAGGCTGCTAGAGTACCCTGTCCTATTGAACATTGTTTTTAAAAACCATTTTTTTTTTCAAACCAGAATTGGACTTCTGTACCCTTCAACTGTCCAGATCCTTTGTCATTCCACGTTTTTAATTGCTTTAAAAATATGCCAGTTTCTCTTTCTTCTTCTCACATTCCCCCTTTGTCCTCAGCTTACTTCAGCTGCACATTGAGTTCAAAGTACAAAAGTAGTTTGTATTCAATTAACCCTGGGGTTGGGGAGAGGAGAGGAGGAGACAGAATCTTTCCCTTTACAGTAGCCTCAGGCAAAAGCAAACTGCTGTAGCCTCTTCCAGCCTGCATGTTCTTCTTCATTAATCACTCTTGTCATCTTGACCACACTCTGATATTGCTTGGTCACATGTGTCCTGGTTTTCTTCTCTGAAAATCTGGAGAGCATGCACCAGTATTACACAACATGTGAATTTCCTAATTTTGAAGAAGACTTTTGAAGATGAGATGGCTATGAAAACTCAAAAATCAGTGGAATCCTTCAGATGACAATGGTAATGACTATGAAGCAAATAGCAAAAGCTGCTGCCAGATAATAGAAAATGCTGTCCTTCATGCTTACTCTCACCTAACAAGGAAAGTTACAGTAAAGGACTACTAACACAACACTCCAGGGAAAATGCTTTCTCTTCTTTTGCAAACACAGCACAATCACCAATGCTACTGACCTGGCAACTCTAGACACAAAGCAAGGCAGATTTTACAGGGTGTCCTACAAAGGCAGCCAGATGCATGAGAGAGGAATGAAGGGAGCAAAGCACTAAAAAGAACTTTTTTACAAGTCTGTAATCCTGTAGTTAACAGAGCATGTGAGACTCCTGCAGATGAAGATTCTCATGCTGTACATTTTCCTAGAAAACCAGAGTGATGTAGGAGGTTGAGTGTTGGATTACAATTCTGGAGTCCAAGGTTTGAATCCCTCACTCAGCCACGGGAATCCACTGGCTGACCTTGGGCACATTATCTCTGCCTCAGAGGAAGGCAAAGACAAACCCCTTCTGAACAAATCTTGCCAAGAGAACCTTGTGATAGGTTCACCTTAGGGTCATCATAGGTAGGAAACAACTTGAGGGCACACAACAACAACACATTTCTAATAAAATATTTTCGATGTTATCTGAGCTTCTTGTCCCGTATGATTTCCTGTGGAGGATGATAAGATGATTCTGAATCGCAATCGCCTTATTCATCATGGCTTATTCACTCATGCTCCAAGATATGCAGTGGGCCTCCTTGTACTCTCAAACTTTATTTTTGGTTCGCCTTGAAAACAAAAGGTCTTAAGCATCCAAGAGTGCATGCTTAGACAAAAATATAAGATTATAACATAAGATTGTTTAAATATTTGGCTAGTGCACATCACCTCCAGAACTGCTGGCCTTGTGAACTATTGTGGGCTGCTTGGGAGGCACCACTCCAGGGAAGGTCCTGATAAGATGGTCTTAGTAAAGGACCCAGATGGAAAAAGAAATGCCACATTAATGGCAGGCAGTACATCTAATTCCAAATTGTCCACTCTTGACTAACCATGTTGATGCATCATCTCTATCAGACCCTTCTGACAGGTGTAGTGTTTATACCATGTTCTGGCCTAAATCATGTTGGAATTACACCTGGAGTAGTCAGGTTGAATTAGCTGTTGGATTGCTTATGTTTTGAATTGTTGATTGCTTATGTAAATCCCATCAGTTCAACATGTTTATTCTAACTGGCATTAAGAATAGAATTCAGACCTAAATAACATAAATGATGATAGCTATATAATCTGGCAGTAAGATATGAGTGTAATAGAGACAGAAAAGGGAGAAGTTATTTTTTTGGAATAAAATTCCCCAAAATATCCTATCCTATCCTACACTGGCTAGATTAGCTTTGATACTCTAGGAGCTGTGGTCCAAAAAAGGAATATTTCCCATCTCTGAATGGAAAATACCTTTTGGTATTTTAAAATATCTAATCTGCCTGCCTTATTCCAAATAAGAAGGCATAATGTCAGGGTTAGGGTATGCTCTCCTCCTAACTTACACATAAAGCCTTCCTTTGTATTGATCAGAACAAGTCAAATAACCCCAGAAGTCCACAAATTAAAAATCTGTTTTCATTTTGGAACCATATGAATTAGCTTAGAAGCTATGAACTGCTCCAGTGATCCATTTTTTATTTGCACCCAGTCTGTCCTGATGTGTATTGCAGTCTACCACCTTTTCATTTTTAAATATTATTTTATATTAAGTAATGCCATTTTGGGAAAGATTGCAGTTAGTAATTTTCCTCCATGGCGTACAAATCCTTTCTGACTTCTTTTTTACCAGAGTATGTCTAAGACACATAACACAGTGTGAGTGTCAAAATAATTTTAATCATATAGATAATATTTTGTGATGTAATCTTATATGCATCAGTAGATTTATTGAATAGATACATCTTCTAGCATGCGTAATATCAATTATATGCAATTTTCGCTAAATATGTTATATAAGATCATCAAAATGCCACTTTTGAGAAAAGATGCTATATAAATAAAGTTAACAACAACAATGATAATGACAACATATCACCCCTTTTATTATTTGTGTGCATTACTTTACAATGTATTTTGCATATCATAAAATTAGCAACAGGGTCTGTGTAGCATATAACAACACAGAATGCAACTAACAAATAAAATGGATTGAACAAATCCCCCCCATGTAATATATTTAATCTTCTTCATCAAAAACAAAAGTTTTTGCTTCTGCTCTGACGTCTTCATCAAATGGCAATGGAGTATCAACATCTGCATATATTATGACAAGAGAGAGGTCTTGATTGCCATCACACCACATGGATGCGCACTTTTGGTTTTCAATAAACAATCTGTCATCACCTTGTGGATTATGCAACAGACACTCACTTTGTACAGCTTGGTTGCAGATTCCAAAAACAGACTATATCCACATAGTTTTCTTCTGGATGAGACTTACATGGTGGCATAGTGCTTCCGTCTGTTCCTTTGATCTTCTGCAGGGGAGATACAGCCTTTGTTTTTTACATATCCAAGAACTTCTGCAAACTTGCTTTGTTACAGTTTTCAAGTTTTAAAACCCAACATCTGGCAAACAAATATGACAAAGCTCTATCCTGTTGCTTTGTTTACCAAGTCTGAATAGTCTTAGGATAAAAATACTGCTAGTGTCTTCATACTTTTTTCATGAAATTTGAAAGGATAGATCTCCCCTGCTCCCCCTTTTTCCAAAAAGGCTGCTCTATGGTCACATCTGGTGAAGCAACCCAGGTAAAGATTTCCATGCTGATGATTCTCAAAATGTCCTGTGGCTTTGCCACACCAGTGTGCATCAAATAATTATCTGATTGTCCACAGGCCATTTTCCATCCAAGACCTATATCCAATTGCTAGTCCAGCTAGAGTCAATCCATTGAATCAGCTGCTGAGTTGATTTTGTAAATTCCATTGAGTCAATATGTCTGCTGTAGCTGGGTCTAATGATTAGTTTTAGGCTTAAATTGTTATCTTGCAAATATGAAACATATTCCAGAGAAATGGCCAATGCATACATATCACTGATGCTCATGACAATGTTATTTGGTGACGTGCAGGCTGTTGCCAAGTGGGAGATGAATCAAGAATCTGCTTCTAGCATTCTTCATTCACAGCTGCATGCACAATTCAACAACATGGACATATCCATGAACTGAGAAGCTAATCTTAGTTAATCACTCGTGACTGCTCTTCACAGCTCCTAAGGTGGACTTGTCTGATTTGCCCAGAATCTGTCTTGTTTACTGTCCTGCTGAAAATATGGTCTGCATCACTCCCATTCATACTGCTATGTATCTGTAGGTACTTCCACACGCTGGTGGAAGTTCACATAGAGTATGGAGAAGCAACATTTCCATCAATTCATATGTGGTCTATACAGAGTCTGGATATAGTGAGTGACTCATACTTAATTCCTTTTGTCAGTAATGAAGGCATAACTAGATTAAATTACATTGGTAATTTAATGAAGGATCACTTCACCCCTTTCATGGTGTAGCTGTAAAAGTCTTAGATAATTTTCTAGTTACTGGGAGGCTAACTAGATGGTAAAAGAGGAATATCACATGGTTCAAGGAGGAGCTCATGCTGCTGCCTCATGCTGTGCTCTGGGCATTGATGGATGGAAAGAGTGTGTTTTTGTACCACCAGCTGCTTGCAGAATTCCAGATTTAGTTATTTTCAAGAAACAAATAAATAGTTATTTTTAAAAATTCATAACTCATATTTACAGTAGTACTATTGTTGTTGTTGTTCTTTGCCTTCGAGTCATTTCCAGTTTATAGCAACCTTAAGGTGAACCTAACTGAGGGCTTTCTTGGCAAGATTTGTTCAGAAGGGGCTTGCCTTTGCCTTTCTCTGAGCCTGAGAGTGTGACCTGCCCAAGGTTACCCAGTGGGTTTTCATGGCCAAGCAGGGATTTGAACCCTGGCCTCCCAGTGGCCATTTCCACACTAGACTGTTATAGCGCTATGATTCCACCATCCGGCCCCTCCCAAAACTGCAAACCCCAGGATTCCATAGGATGTTGAAAGTGGAATCATAGCGCTATAAAAGTCTAGTGCGGAAATGGCCAGTGTCCTACTCTAACATTCAAACCAATATGCCACACTGCTCTCCGTGGTGCTATAGCTTCAACTAATTGCCTTTTTAAAAACTTCCCAAGTTCCGGATCTTTGGTAGGCAGTTCCTCTCTGTCAATTTTCCCTTCAAGCAGGGATGTCACTATGGAACTAGGGGTAGGGGAATGAGCACTTTGCCTCCCACCAAGAATTCTGGCCCCTATTGAAATTTTCATTTGTTCTTCAAATTTCTAGCATTGCAAAAAGTGAGACTCTGAAAATCATTCACACCTAGCATTTGCCATGTTTACATTCCTTTGGTAATTTCCATGTGATTTTTCTTCGAATGCCTAAACTGTGTTTCTAAATGTTCAGCTGAAGTTTTAAGTTACAGCAATGCTAGAAATTTGGGGACTGAAGGAAAATTTCATGATGGAGCAGAATTCTCCTTGGGGGGGGGCAATGCCCTCAGTTTGTTGCTTCTTCCCCCTATAGATATCCCTACCTTCAACTGCCCTCAAAACTGATTTCCCATTTGAAAAGATGGTTGCACTCCTGTGGTACAAAGGAATTTGCAATGGGGTTAAGGGACAGAAAACCTCTATGCAGGATTATATTTGTCTAATGGGAGATACAGGGATTGTTGCTTGGAATTCTCTCCCATCTTGGCTTCAACAGCCTCTCAATTGTTTTCTCTTCTTGTGAATGTTGCTTCTCTGTTAAACTCAGCATTTATGGGGTGCATTCAGCCTTTGCTGTTTGGCCTTCATGTGAAGAAATAAGGCCGAATAAGCAGTAGCCTGGTGAAAAGGGGTTAAAAGATGTTTTTTGCATTTCAAAATTTTTCCAGTGTTTCATATGTATAATTATTCCTGTTTACCTATGCCTACTGGTGCAGTAGTGGCAGCTGGTGGTTCCTGTGTCAGTGAGGTTATCAATCTGCTTCAGGTTTTCATCTGGCTGCCAAAAAAGACTTTCTTCCTGAAAGCCTCAGTCCTTTGGATATGGCTTTTACAGTTTAGACTCAAATACAGAGTGGACTTATCAGCTACCACTGTCATGCAGTACTTCTCCCAGAAAATCTGCAATGAGAATAAAATATCAGGAGTGATTTATTTATTTTTATTTTCTTTTTATTTATCCGTTAAAACAAAAAGAAAAGAAAAAAGAAGAGAAAAACTTCAAACAAAGAATATATCCGTAAACAATTGTTAGACAAAAAAAAAGCCAATTTCACGTACAACGAGAGTAGAAAGAAAAATATCAGAGGTGATTTAGCTATGTGGCAGGAGGCTGGACTGGATGACCCCTGGAGTTCCTTCCAACCTTATGATTCTAACACTGTATGGAAGAAGACATGGGAGGCTAACAGCTCAGGGGTAAACAAGAAATGTGCTTCTTAAAGACATACTCACATATATTTTACTCCTCGCAAAACTCTTTCATGAAGTGGGCTGATGGACAGTGAATTTGTTGTGCCTGAAAACTTTGGGGAATAATTTAGTTGGTTAGTTGTCACAAATGAACAGAATCACAAGGCACCATTAAAGCTAAGAAATTTATATTATTGCATGAGTTTTCACTGATTATATTCTGCTTCTGAGGATGCATAGTGCATAGGGTTGCCAGCTCATGATCGTCCCAGGACTTGAGGTTTTCTGGCCAAAACCTGAGAACTTGAGAAGGCCTCTGGTGATGTGATTATATGTGATGAATCAAGTACCAATCATGGTGACTTATTGTTTTGTCATTCAAACACATACACATAGACATACACACAGATAAAATTTTGCTGTATGGAAATTAAGAAAGAACTCTTAACTAGAAGGGCTGTTCACAGATCAAGTTGAAGTGGCAGGATTATTCTTTCTCACCTACCTAGGGAGATGGGGGCAAGGGACATTTAATCTAGTTTACATGCTTCTAGTTAGAAGGTGGACTCAGAGCAGAGTGGAGGGTGAGCTCTTTCAACTGATCGGCTAGGAGGGAAGGAGGAAACCAGCTGAGCAAATACATAGACACCCTGGAGAGTCTATTAAAGTTGGAGCACAATAAATCAAGCACTGCAAATTGTAGCAAATTTCTGCTTTCTCAGCTGAGCCGAAGATTTGCATAACACCTTTTCCTCTCATGTGTTGCTGAACCCACCAAAACTGGAGAATTTGTACTTTTATCTCCTGCCTGGAGAGGGCCCATGAAAACTGCAGACTCAGGGCTAGGCCTCAAGTGTATAACTGTGTATGATTTTTGAGGTTAAAATAATGTATACAATGCACACAGTCAGGGGTTGGGATGTTAACTGTGAGATCAGAGTTAAATTTGATACCGACAGTGACAATTGTATGATTAATGCTGCCTATTAACAAAACTGTCAATGATAATAAAAGCATCCTGGCCATAAGTAAGACAGTTAACATACTTTGACCTAAACCCAGCCACACGTCCCAAATACACTAGAGGACCCATGGAATCAGTCACTGAATAAGCAAATTCTGTTGATTCTAGTTTAGGCCACAAGGTAATGTGGAAATAATCAATGATTGCGGAATAAAAAGGTGATTGCATGTAACATTTACTTTTGGGAGGTAATGCCTGCCTGCCCCTTCCTCCTTCCCTCCCTCCCTCAGTGCAAGAAACCTGGAGCCCAGTCTCTCTCTCACACACAGCAGAGACACTCCTGCTGTCCCTCCTCATTATTTGCTTTCAAAGAAACATGCCCTGACAGTTCCCCCTCCCTCTCCCTCCCAGGAGCTGCCAGTCACCTGTCAAGGAGAGTCGGTTGCTGCGCTGCTTGTTCCTGCTTTCTGGGAAAGGAATGCTTAATTCAATCAGCCCCCAGGCTGCAAAAGGCAGTGAATAAAGAAGACCACAGGGGAAAGTCTGTGGAATCTCTCTCTCTCTCTCTGTATGTGTATATTGAGATAAGCACTGATATGTATGTTGATGCTGGATGAGGTACTTCTGATTTTCGTTGGGTATTTGGTGTGGTGAGGTGAGGAATCTGGTAGCTGGTTTAGCAGTATGTGATTGTTATTGAGCCAGATGTATAAATGAACGATTTTACGTTCTGAACTATGATGAACTATACAGTTCATTCAACGATAATTCATTATGAAGTGAGGAGGGGACCAAGAAAATCCCATGATAGGTTCCCCTCAGGGTCACTGTAAGTCAGAAACAGCTTGAAGGCACACAAAAGCAACAAGGTGGTAGCAAGGTATTTGCCATTTGGCTTATTGGAGAGGAATCCAAGTAGAACACATCACAGAGTACTGAGGTAATAAAGTACTGCTTTTATGTGAACCGTGCAGAAGATACTGTACATGAAACAAAAAACATTTGTTTTTTTGTTGTAGACTGTTCTGTAGGCTTTTCCATCTATGCTAGGCATGCATTTATATGCACATAAATATTTCCATATGTTAAACTATGTTATAATTCAGCATGTACAGTACTGTAAATATGCTGCTTGGGATTGCAAAAGAGGACTTTATTAATGAAGGGCCTTTAGTTACCAATGTGTTCTTTAAGCCACTGGAATTTGTGTCCTGCTCCATGTGTCTTGTAGGGGAATAGTTAGCAGTTAGCAGTTATCCTAAGCAGTTTACAATGTTGTAAGCTAATTGCCCCCAACAACAAGCTGGGTACTCATTTTACTGACCTACAGAAGGATGGAAGGCTGAGTCAACCTGGAGCCCTGCAGGATCAAACTCTCAACGTGGTAGCTGCGGTACTGGCACTTAGTCACTGCGTCACCAGGGCTCCTGGTGGAAGAGTGGACTAGGAAGAGTGTTGGCTTTGCACTGAGTGTGACATGTATGCTTGCTTGCTTGCTCCTTTTGCAGTGGTGTATCTAGTGTTAACAGTGCCTAGGAGAAGTGTGGAAGTTGTGCCCCTACTTCTGACCCCTATTCCCACTCCCACCCCTATATGCACAGCTTTCTTGTGCCCCCTGCTATTGGCGCCTGGGGCACATGCCCTATTTGCCACACCCTAGATATGCCTCTGCCCCCTTGCTAAACTTTTAGAAGCATATGTATGTGAACACATGATATTCCAAGTCCCATAAGCCCCAGTCAGCATGACCAGTGACCAGAGATTATGGGAGCTATAAATCAACAATGTGTTCAATTACTAACGGGGCGAAGAGAGAAGGCAGAACTATTCAACACCTTCTTTGCCTCAGTTTCCTCCCAAAAGGATAGAAGTACTCGACCTGGGGGGTGGGGAGCAGGTGAGGAAGGGGGATGAAATGCAGCACAGAATAGGTAGAGAAGTAGTACAGAAATATCTGGCTAAACTAGATGAATTCAAGTCTCCAGAGCTAGATGAATTACATCCAAGAATATTAAAAGAACTGGCAGAAGTAATTTCTGAACACTCACAATAACCTTGGAGAACTCTTGGAGAACAGGAGAAGTCCCAGCAGACTGGAGGCGGGCAAATGTTGTCCCTATCTTCAAGAAGGGAAAAAAGGAGGCCTCAAATAATCATCAAATAATCAAATAATTACCACCCAGTCAGCCTGACATCAATACCAGGAAAGATCCTAGAGTGGATAATTAAACAATCAATTTGTAATTACTTAGAAAGCAATGCTGTAATCACTAAAAGTCAACATGGATTTCTCAGAAATAAGTCATGCCAGACTAATTTTATCTCTTTTTCTCAAGTTTGATAGATGAAAAGAATGCTGTTCACATAGCGACTTCAGTAAGGCTTTTGACAAAGTTCCCCATAACATTCTTGCAAAGAAGCTTATAAAATGCAGACTGAGCAGGACTACTGTTAGGTGGATTTATAATTGGTTGACCTACAAAACCCAAAGGGTACTCACCAATGGCTGTTTTTCATCCTAGAGAGAAGTGACTAGTGGGGTGCCACAGGGTTCTGTCCCGGGCCCAGTGCTATTCAACATCTTCAGCAATGACTTGGATGAAGGAGTAGTGGGCATGCTGATCAAATTTGCAAATGACATCAAATTGGGAGGGGTTGCTAATACCCCAGAGGTCAGGATCAAATTTCAAAATGACCTTGACAGATTGGAGAACTGGGCCAAAGCTAACAAAATGAATTTCAACAGAGAGAAATGTAAGGTCCTACACTTAGGCAGAAACAATTAATTGTGCAAGTATAGAATGGGGGACGTGTGGCTGGATAGCAGTACATGTGAAAGGGATCTAAGAGTCTTGGTAGATCATAAGCTGAACATGAGTCAGCAGTGTGATGCGGCAGCCAAGAAAGCCAATGTGATTCTTTGTTGCATCAATAGGAGTATGGTGTCTAGATCGAGGGAGGTAATGGTACTACTCTATTCTGCATTGGTTAGACGTCGTTTGGAATACTGTGTCCAGTTCTGGGCACCTCATTTCAAGAAGGATCTCAACAAGCTGGAGCATGTCCAGAAGAGGGTGACCAAAATGGTGAAGGGTCTGGAAGCCATGCCCTGTGAGGAGCGTCTTAGGGAATTGGGGACGGTTAGTCCGCAGAAGAGAAGGTTAAGAGGACCCATGATAGCCATGTTTAAATATTTGAAGGGATGTCATGTCGAGGAGGGAGTGGGCTTGTCTTCTGCTGCTCCAGAGACTAGGACAAAGAGCAATGGATTGAAGCTGCAGGAAAGGAGATTCCACCTGAACCTCAGGAAGAACTTCCTGACCATCAGGGCTGTCCAGCAGGGAAATATGCTCCCTTGGAGTGTGGTAGAGTCTCCTTCTTTAAGAGGTTGTTTAAGCAAAGGATAGATTGCCATATGTTGGGAATGCTTTGATATGTGTTCCTGCATGGCAGGGGATTGGACTGGATGACCCTTGGGGTCTCTTCCAACTCTATGATTCTATGTCTGGAGAGGCATAGCTTCCCTAGGTCTGAATTAGACAGTTTATCTTACTATATTGTGCCTATTACAAGTGACAAACTTGTAATATTTTTAAGCATGTGGTGAATAGGTTACTGTTGTTGGGAGCTGCCATAGCAGCTTCAGTTTATGATACTCTGTGACTGAAAGACTCCTAAGAGAAATATCCAAGAGAAATGTCAGTATAGTATACCTCGAGGGACAAGAGAACAGACCTCCGTTGCTCACAGCAGCTGCTGTCCAGTAAAGCAGGTTAGGATGACTTTAATGATTGTAGCAGTAATGTCATAATTGTGAGTGTGTGTGTGTATTATGTGCCTTCAAGTCACTTCTGACTTAAGGAGACCCTAAGTTTGTCTGGGCAGAATTTGTTCAAAGGGGGTTTGCCTTGCTTTCATCTGAGGCTGAGAGAGTATGACTTGCCCAAAATTACTCTGTGGGTTTCTGTGACTGAGCAGCGATTTGAATCCGGTAAGTAGTCCGCTCCAAGTTGCAGACGATCTCCGTGAGAGGACACACTGCCCCATTCTAATTGCCTGGTGCGGAAAGGGCCTATGAATCAGTTACAGATACATAACTCCTAGGTTATGCCTCTGTAAATGTGAATTCCAGCCCCTGTTATTGCTCAGGTCTTACAAACTTCGCCTTGGCTTTCTTGATTGAGTTATGTTACCCTATTTACTGGGTGTCCCGTGAAGGACACCAAAATGTGCTCATCTATAGATGGGGAAAATTAGCTCAGAGCACTGCTTAGCATTACGAGAGGCAGGGTAACTTAGCAGGATCTTGTAACCCAGTGTCTACGGGGTCAGGCCAAGTCAAGGAGCAGACTGGTTTGAAAGCAATGAATGATCTTTATTAAATACAGGCACAACATGTAAGCAACACATGCACACAGATAACTAAGGAAAATAAAGGTTGGAGTGGTATAGAGGGATTTTGAGAGGGATTGTTGAATTGGGTGATTTGACACTTGTCCTGAAGCTTGAGTTCGTTGGTCTGGAATCTCAGTATGTGGGACTGAGGGGACAGCTCGCCAAACAGAGTGGCAGCAAGGCTGGATGGAAGTCCAAAGCGATCCAAGGAAGGTCTTAGAGTCAGGGGTTTTTGTAGGGAGAAGTGTGACTGCAGGCTATGCCTTACTCAGGGACAACAATGAGTTTTGGGTGTGAAACATAGGCCTTTTCCGCACTGGGTTTTTAAAACGGTGCAGAGCATCCTCCAGAGAGGACGTCTACACCTGGGAGCGGACTGGGTCTAGACTACTTTGTGTAGTTTGGACCTCAGCCCACTCCGGAACGACCCAAAGTGGTCGTTCAGCGTGCTTTTGAAAGACCGCTTAAAACTAGTCTTTCAAAAGCTTGGAGCGCGCCACTCCGTGGCTGCGCTCCAGTGCAGATTTTCAGGCTTGCACCAGTGCGAGCCTGCAGATCTGCCGGGGGCAGGCTTTAGGCTGGCGAGCTTCACCGGTTGGTGGAGAGCCTCAACCAACCGGAAGCCGCCATTTTTGTCCCCGGAGCAGTGCAGAGCGGTGGCCACGGACTGCTCCGGACCAGCCTGGACCCTCGCATGGAGCACACAGGTCTGGTGAGTCTGGTGCACGGGGCGATTCCCTCGCCCAGTGCGGAAAAGGCCAATGTTTCTGAAAGGTCACGATTTAGCATGATTGAGTTAAGGTAGACTGTATGCAAATTTTCAGTGCTTGGCATTTAAGCTTCTAGCTTGCCAAGTTACCTGCTCAGGGCAGGGAGTCCTTTGTAAACAGCGTGCATACATAATGAGGGTGTTTGCCGAGAGGTCTCCTAAAGCAGCGTTCTGGCTATTTCTGGCCTACCTGTATTGTCTTGGGATATTGCAGCGTTTGATGGCCGAGCCTAGTTTGTGCTTGTCCGGGGGCCTCACAAACACGTGGAGAGGGGTGGTAGCAGAAGGCCGAACTATTGATATCAAAGAGATACCTAGTGCTATCACCAGGTAGGTCTAAACTGCAGTAACAGTTAGTTCATCTGTTATGTGGTCTCTCTCTTTTCCTGCTGTCTTCCCCCTTACAGAACATTAAAGTAATTATCCAGCATGAAGCCAAAGAATGTGATTTGTGTAGCAAACTCCACAGCAACTTCCAGACTTCATTGCTAATAATGCCACACACTTATTATAGTTATTGGCCTCAAATGAAGCAGATCAATCCATTGTTTCACAATACTGCTTATGTTTCTGTACAGTGTACTTGTTAGTGTGAACATAAGGAACAACAACAAGGGATGCTACAGATGTCTGGCGTCTCTACTGAGGGCTTGAATTAAGCTACAGATACTGAAACTGGTAATGCTCTACTGAAGTGGGAAGGAATATTTGGGAAAGGGGAGAATCTATTAAAATACATGAGTGCTGGTAATAATCACAATATTATTTCTGAACACTTGAGGAATGTGTTGTAATTGTGAGGCAACTCTTGCTCCTATTGGCTTCAGCTGCTTCTCCTGTGATAAAGCAATCACACACATCTGCTCCCACACCAAAGGTTTGGCATATGGCACTTCCTGCATTGCACACATTCAGTGTGGCTCAGCAAAAGCCTAATGCTGTGTCTGGCCATGGGTGTCAATGAAAGCGAAATACTGCACAATCCCTGAGCAAAACATGAGCTAAACCCCAGAGTTTGTACCAACTAATTAAACAAAAGCTATCTTTTTGGTGTTGTCTGTCCAAGAAGACCTAGTGTATAAACACCAAGACAGACATATACATTCACATGGCAGTGATACAAATAACTGCAGTATAAAAACAGATATAACCAGGTAATCCTGATGGAAAAGTATGCATGACCAAGCAGGATTTCATTTGCTACTGATGACAGTAAACACTGTGGTGCACAGGCAAGTTCCCTGATTCCCATAAGCAATGTTTATGCCCATGACCATTTACCACAGGTGGTAAAAGATTACCATGGTGTGGTAAACATTTCCTCCAGTAACATGAGTCAACAACCGCTTAAGGTATGGCACTAGTGTTTAGCTCATGTAATGTCTTACCACTGGAAGTGGATAATAAACACTTTGTGTTTACATGGTCAATGAGAAAACAAAATCACCAGTTTTATTTGCTCATTATCAGTGGCATTTGGATCTGGATAGGAAAGGGGATTTGCTTCAGTTTGTATTGCAACAACAGTACAAGTTTTTGCTAAAGGGATATGTCTTTGACACTAGTTTCATTTTCCTACTAAGAATGAAATCTGCAAGATTTGGATCTGCAAGATATGTGATCCCAGCCAGTCAAGGAATCACATGATAAACATGATGACCGCATGACACAAGTAGCCATTCAGATGACAACAAGGCTGGGACAAAAGCAACTAAGACAAGGAGTGCAATGTAAACGAATAAGTGAATCTAAGCATGGCTGGAATAACAATCTAAAAGTGTTTTATTTTACACACACACACAGACACACGCAGATATCCCACCTTTTATCCGAAGATCTCAGGGGGCATGCAATAAAACCAATCTAACAAATTTAAAACAGCACAAATAATTAGAAGTTTTAAATACTAAAAACATTAAAACAATTAAGAAATCAAAAACAAATTAAAAGGGTTAAATAGTTTAAAATAAATTGAAACCAGCTGCACGGGAGGGTTTTCGTAAAATCATTTAAGCCCCCAAACCTTTCATAGACAACCATATTTTTCCTTGGCACCTAAACAGCACCAATGTTGGCAACAATCGGGTCTCCAAAGAGAGAGTGTTCCATAACTGGGGTGCCACAACACAGAAGTCCCCTCTTCTGTGTTCTCGCACAGCATATTGGGCTGACTGATGGAACATGAAGAGGGTGCCTCCAATAGTCCTTAAATCTCAGATAGGTGCTATATATTTATACATTGCTGAAAGTATTCAGGAAGTAATGTGACTAATTCCTAGTGTAAGAGCCAAGTATATGCTGTGTTAATTTAAAAATGTGCGCTTAACATTGTTATTTAATTTTGAAGGAAAAGGTGGCACGTCTAGTCCTGTGTTGTCAAACCAGATTGGAGTCCCATGCCAGTTGCCTGCTGAAAATTTTCCCCAACTGCTGTTCCCTACTCTAACTGATGTGCAGTGTGTTACTGTGGAATGCATTAAGGAGTGCAGCAGTGTCAGATCAGAGTGCTCTAGTGCCTTTCCTTCAAGATAAACCACTGGCCATGGTGACTGGAGGATTATTGGTGTTATAAAAGCAGACCGAGAGCTAGCATGGCGTAGTGATATGAGCATTGGACTCTGGAAACCAGGGTTTGAATCTCACTTGGCCATGGAAACCCGCTGGATGTCCTTGGTCAAGTCACACTCTCTCAGCCTCAGAGGGAGGCAAGGGCAAGCCCTCTCGGAACAAATTCTGCCAAAAAACCCACAAAAACAAAAACCACCACAACCACCCTGTGATAGGATCATCATGAATCAAAAATGATTTGAAGGCATTCAACAACAAAGATCCTGCAAGTCTGAAGACTGCATGTATCCAATATATAATAATCAGCAGCCTTTAATGAATGGGCCTTACAGTAAATCAAGCTTGAGTGCTCAAAGCAAAGGCTGACGTACTTTGTATGCATCATGAGACAGTATGAGTCAATGCAAAAGATGCTGCTGCTGGGTAAAGTGGAAGGTAGTAGTAAAAGAAGAAAATTGCACTATAGGGGGAGTGGTTCAGTTAAGGAAGTCACAGCCCCGTGTTTGCTGGACCTTAGTAGCACAGTTGATGACTGACGATCTTGCCAAGAAAACCCAGTAATAGGTTCACTTTAGGGTCAACATAAGTTGGAAATGACTTGAAGGAACAAAACAACAATAATCCTGCAAAGCAGCTTTTCTAAGCTCAGTCATAGCAACCAGAACACAAAATGTTAATTTTCTGAAAAGAACTAATTACTTATCTCATCACTCTGATCACCCAACAGGTTATTTTCGAGAAAAGGAACTCATTGAGTTATTCATTACTAACAAATTGATGTTAACTGTTACTTTTGTGCCATTGGAAAATACAGGAAAATGCTCTCTGTTTCCCTCAAGTGGCCAATTCAGATATTGCAATTTGGAAATCCTGGGGAAAATGCAAAGATATTACATAGCTACAATACAACACAATCATGCACATAATTTTTTCACCTCTCCTTCTCACTGTTCAGGCCAAGTTTGCACACCTACTCAATAATGAGCAACAGGCAAACAATCAGTTTCTACTCTGCTGAAGAGCAGTGAATTACAGCTATGGCCATTACAGGCAAAATGTAACTCTTTTCCAACTCATTACTGCACAAAGTAACTAGATACCAAGAAACTGAATAGAAAAATGACTTATTTCCTACTTCTGATTGCACTTACAATCCATGAATAACTAAAAAGTAACATAATTGTCTTTAATTTTCCAGAATCTACCAAGTCTCTACTTGTTTAAATGGAAACAAGCCAAGCAGAATAGTTCTTAAACTTTTCTTTATTGGGACATCCACCCTATAAATATAATTTGTTACTGGGGGACCCCCAAGACTTAACTCAAGATTTAAATATTCAAATATTGATTTATTTATTAAAGGCTTCTGGAAACAAGAATTCCAATCTCCGCTTACACAGTGGGTGCCCTTGGGCAAGTCACATTCTCTCAGCCTCAGAGGAAGGCAAACCTCTTCTGAACAAATCTTGTAAACAGTCCCCATGCGATAGTTTCACTTTAGGTTTGCTATAAATCTGAAGGTGACTTGGAGGCACATAACAATAAAGTGCCACTGACAGGGAGAAGTACTTTCCAATCATCATGTCTCTCCTGTTTGAAAACTGACTTATGGTAACCCTAAGGTGAAGCTATCATGGGAGTTTTCTTGGTAAGATTTGTTGCCTTTGCCTTTCTCTGAGGCGAAGAGATAATGGCTTGCCTGAGGTCACCCAGTGGGTTTCCATGGCTGAGTGGGGATTCAAACTCTCATCTCCAGAGTCACAGTTTGGGTGCATACACATGACGGCTGCTGTGTCCTTTTTGTCAGGGATGCAGCAGCAGGGTATGTGTATGTGGCAGCAGTGTGTGTATGTGAGCGTGTGTGTGTGAGCACCCAAACCACTCATATGTTTGCAAACAAGAGAGCAGTTCGGGCACACACACAGAGCTGCTGCCATGTCCCTTGTGGGAAAGGTGCCGAAACTGCTCCTTTGTTTGCAAATAAGGGAGCAGTTTGGAAGCAAGCACATGCCTACTGCCCTGTCCCTCAGCACCTCCCTGCTGCTCTATCTCTGACAAAAGGGATACAGCAGCAGGTGTGTGCATATGCCCAAACTGCTCTTTCATTTGCAAAAAGGGAGCAGTTTGGGCATGCACATACACCTCTGCTGCAGCACACACTTCCTGCTGCAGCGTCCATGGAGAAAGGGACATGGCAGCAAACGTGTGTGCACACCCAAACTGCTCCTTCATTTGCTATCACATCCGTGTTGCTGCTGCAGCTGTTGCTGTCCAGCAGAAGAGCTTTGCAGAACCCCTGTGAGGGCTTCACAGACCCGCAGGAGTCTGCAGACCCCAGATTAAGAACGACTAACTCAGATGATATTCCAAAGGTGTTGTTCAACGGCAGCAGAACAACATTCTTTAAATCAACATTCTTGGCAGGAGATACGTCTTTCTTCTGCAATTCCATCATGATTTCTCAAATATTTTGCTAACAACATATCTGACATATCCTAAAGCAACTCCTAAAGCAGAGAAATTAGCTTAGTTTTGTTTTTCTGTAACTAATGAACACTGAAAAGCTAGAATGGCAGGAAAATATGTGGCATCAACATGTAGGAATGTGTAAAGGTTCATTTGTGCATTAAAATGACAGGCATCGGCATAATTATTCTACAGTCATCTAATCCAACTCTCTCATCATAATCATTACCACCACTCGCAAATTCCCAGCAGGCTGCCAGTTAATTTGTAAAAAGCTGACAACCCTGGCCTAAAGGAGAACAGACAGACACTCGAATGATCAAGGCATGGACAAATTATTCAGCTGCCATGTTGCCATACAGGGTTTTCATATGTGGAGCTTAAAATACCTTTGAACGCCTCCCATGCTAGTTATCTGAACATCTGATTGTTCTCAATGCAGTATTTGAAAATGGGAATGGGCATTCTCCGAATGTAAATGGTACATAAACATCACAAACCAGCTGAAGCAAGAGCTAGTTTATACCCAGCATTTTTGATCTAGTCCCAAAGATATGAGCAGAGAAGCCCTGCTACAACCCTTTAGTTCTGTAGCTCTCCTAGAAAACAAGATAGAAGTAGAAGATAAACATGGGTTGTGTAGACTCTGAAGCACAGAAGACATACAGAAAAATGAGAATGCATGGGACCATACAGCACATGGAGCACATGAATCTGGGTCCTCTTGATCCCATGGTTGATGAAGTTGCTGGATATGGCAGAGATGGGCAAATTGATGGCATTACTTAAAGAAGGTTCTTTGAAGGAATTTAAAAATCAGTGGCTATAATATTTTCAAGAAGACTTGGGGAGACATGCAGCAACAGGTTTTGATTAACATGGCCAGAATCATTATTGTAAAATGTTATTCTGATTTTATTATTCTACATCTAAATTTAATGGTAGAATAATTGTTTTATAAGTATAAATGTCGTAAACTTTTTATACAGTTATAACATTAGACAGATAATTTGATTATTGACGGAACTTTGAAGAAATATAATAGGCTTGCCTTAGGGCTGCAAGAAGATAGAAATGACTTGAAGGCACACAATACCAGCAACAACAACAAACTTTCAATAGAGGCCATTCTCGGAGGCATCAGAAGTCAAGCATGTAACCCGTTTATCCCTCCTTGAGTTTTTGTAGTTGGTATGTTAGCTTAGTTAGATGTTGTTTAGTTAGTAGATGCTGAGTTACTTGTGCATGTTTATTCCCTTGTATGTTCTTTTATACCAGTTATATGTATTTTCAAGATTTTTTAAAATGAATCTGGAGCCTTTTAAACCCATCAAGTTGTTTTGTTTTGTTTTGTTTGTTTGTAGGTTGGTGATGACAAGATGGCTTGGGATCAGGGTGCCAGAAGGACTCCTGTTCTCCTCTTGTGCCCCCTCCTGGTTCAGCTGCTGCTGGAAGGATAGTGAAAAGCACTAAGGAAGGATCCTTTTCAGTGGGGGCACCCCAACTGCAGATGCTTTCTCCAGCTTGCCAGACAGCTAGTCTGACGTCATTCTGGCACAAAGCAAAGAGCTTTCTCATTTCCCAGGCTTTCTAAATGGACCAGTTTACTCTGTGCTTTTAGGCTTCTTTGTACTTGTTTTGTTCTGGTGACTACTTTTATGCAGAATTCCCTGTAAAATTCAATAAACAAGGCAGGATGATTGCACAATAAAAGTGTCATCTGGAAAAAACTTTTACTCCATCCCTTATGAGATATCAGGGAAGTGGTTATCCAAATACTATTTATAACCTGTGTGGCTTGAACTATCTAGCTCTGTTATAAATCAGGGGCCAGGTGATTCCAGGTGATAGAAGATTTAAAGGCTGCATTCCTTTAAAAAAATGAGGTAAAGTAGGGCTGACTTTACCACAAGACCTACTTCCAATTATATATAAGAACGATTATACTGTAAACCTATACTGCTGTCTGTGTACTATGCTGCCCTCAGTCCCCAGCAAAATCTAAGCACCTACTGAGTAGATGTAATATTCCCCTTCTATAGTGTGGAAGAGAACACTTGCTGCTGCAAACATAGGGCTGATTCCAGATATAATAATAATAATAATAATAATAATAATAATAATAATAATAATAATAATAATAATAGCAGCAGCAGCAGCAGCAGCAGCAGCAGCAGCAACACTCTGGTTCCACTTTAATTGCCATGACAACCGGAAGACAAATCCTGGAATTCCTAGGATATAGCAAAGGCAGTTAAAAGTGTAATCCTAATGCTATCACTATGTAGTATGGAAAGGTCTCTGATTATACTTTGGTTTAATCCATGAGTTCAGTTTCTAATTGGAATGGGTTTAATCTCCAATTGGAATCAATGGCCTAAATCCAATTCATAATCCCAGGTAGAGTAAATCCACTGAATCAATAATAACCTGGTAAATCAACACTTTTGAAAGTTACATTGATTCAATGGGTCTGCTCTGATTAGGACTAAGAATAGCATTCAGGCAAGTTAGCCAATTCCTGTAGGTTTCATTGGCCCAGATCCAGCTCATGTTTCTTTTTTGAATGATCAGCTTCGCATAGTTGGAGAATATACCTCCTGTAAGGACTTCTGTAGTTGATTTTTTTAAAAAAAATATCAGAGTAACAGAGAGGAGAAGAGTGGGCTAGCCTTGCTGCTTTTGTAGATTTTTTTAAACCAAGTAGGATTAGTATCCTAGTGATCTAATAATGTAAAAAAGAAGAACATGTTTACAAATGACCTTCTTCCTCAAAATGTTCAAGAATAGTTTCAAAAGTTCATAAAATTGTCATTGGGCAAGGGAACTGGCACTCATTACTCATGATATTAAAGACAGAGACCAAGAGTTGCCCAAGGCAGTTATGAAATTACATCCTGCACAGCATTTGCAAAAGAAATGGATGAGCTAACTAGAAGAGAACAGCTTTTCCCCAGTGACCAAATATTCTAGTTTTGAGGGATGGAAAAATGTGATATTCCCACAACAGAAGCAGATCTTTCTACAAAGACATCTGGATTTTGTGCAACAAATTATTAACAACTGCATTTGTGGTGTTACAGAACTGATCATCCAAAAAGCTGTTTTGGGACTCTTGGGAACAGCAGTATAGCAATCCAGTCAATCTGTTAGTCAAAGATGAGATCAATGTATGACATTTGTCTATGTTCCTTCTGTGCTTTCCTTGTTCCATACTGTGCTTGAGCCCCAGCAGTTATGACATTGTGCTGAGTGACAGGGAAAGTTCAGAGCTTGAGAAAGCAACTTTTGCGGGTCTCATAATCCCCCAGTCATCATAGTTAGTGGCCATGCTGGTTGGAGGATTCTGGGAGTAATGATGCAAAAAGGTGAGTTTTGCAAGTTTTGGCAAAGATGTGGCTTGGGACTGAAGATGAATTGCCTGTGAAGTTTGTTATGATAGAGGAGAATATGTAGAAAACAGAGTGAAATTTCCTGTTCGCATCAAGATATGTGTGGGTGAGGGTGGGATTGTGGGAAATCTACCAGCAAGTACAATGGTTCGGAATGTGATGTGCCCTGTCAGTATCATCTAGCTATGGTTATCCACCCACATGGTTGCAACCTCTTTCAAAGAAATGAGGGAAGGAGGGAGAGAGGACCACTGCCTCCAAAGTGACTCCTGCTAATCAATATGTGGAAGAGGTGATGATGGAGAGGCCGTGAGTACTTGGCATGTGATGGGCTTTCTTGCCAGCAACCCACCCTTCCCATTGTTCTTTCCATGCACAGCATGGGTAAAAATGGGTTCCTTATCAATGACAAAGGTGAAGCATTCTATGCAGGGCATTGCTTTGTATCTTGTGGGAGGGTGGGGGTGGAACTTCCCAAGCAACTTCTCTCCCCCACAAGGTGCTGTGGGTGGGTAAGACAAAAGAAGCTGAATTTTCAGCATAGGACAAAAGTGATGATGGGATGAAAGGCCAGGCACTCCCTGAGTGACGTGTTAGAACCTGGAGCTAGGCTACATATATTGGCAACCAGTTACAGTGCACAAGAAGAGGGGGCCTGAGGCGAGGAAGTGCTGAAAGGAAGAGAGCCAGCCTGTGAGGCCAAGTGCAGTCTCTTTCTCTTTCTTTCCCCATGATTAAGCCATTCTCTGCAAACAGAAATCTTTAGTTTGTTCCTGGTATTGTCACGCTCATTAGTTTGGATGAGTTCCAGCTTAGAGGCTTGGTTTAAACAGTGACAAGCATCCACAACTTGCAATCCTGCAGAAAACATAAAATACAGGTCCCTCTCCTCCATAGCCCAAGGAGACTAGCAGGGACAACATGGGTGGGTGGCACATTAACTGTGTCAGAAATCTTGTGATAGTGGTAGCTGAGCCTTCATGTTAGCTGGCATGTCTCCCCAAAGCTTGGAAAATATGCTTTTTGGACTACAACTCTCAGAGTTCTCCAGAAAGCACAGCGAGTGGCTGCTAGGGCCTTTCCTACATTTCTAGTTACTTCTTTCCCACCCCCCCCCCAGTCCATTTTCTGCTTATTTCCCAGGAAAACAGCTTTCTCAAAGTGTCCTTATTCACACTGAAAAATATTTATTAAATGCCACATCCTGCTTCTTGGATCCAAATTTACAGTCTCTCCAAAGGGTTCCTAGAGAAGGAAACAGACCACCTTGGGGAGCTCCAGAAAGTCATAGATTCCTCATTGAGCTTTGCCAACTCTGGCACAAAAATTTTCTTCTATCCAGTTCCTATTCAGAAATAAAATTGCATCAAGTGGGTAGGACAGCTTTTCCTAACTGGGTGCTGTCCAGATGTGCTGGACTATAACTCACATCATCCTCAGCCAGCGTGGCCTGGGGAATGTTGACAGTTGCAGTATAGGCACATTGGGTAGGCTGGAAGAGCACTGGGGTAGGAATCAGGCAATTGCACAAGAACTGAGAGATTTGGCAGCAGTTGCATGAGAGAAGGCTTATTCCTCAAAGTCAGTGTAACTTTTTCTTTACTGTGACAGTAATTGCTGTTGCCCAGTCAGGTGCAAGAAATTTTGCAATAGGAATGCAGCTGTTTTCAATGTCCGCTGAACATCTTAATGCCCAGAGCATGAACGTTCTGAACTTTATATTTAATTAAGTTAAGGGAATATTCACAACCTCAGTGAGAGATTTCACAGGACATGGTTTCCTGTGGAGAGTGAGAGTGTTGCTTTTCTCTCTCAAAAAGATGTCATGATGAATGTGTCATAGTAGTATCACAGCTAAGACCTGTCCCTCTAGGCCACCAGGGCAACTCTGAGAAAACATTCACACTTTGGAGAAATGTTTCCTGGAAACAGCATCCCTGACTTCTTACCCACGAAGTGTCAGTACTGCTTTTACTCTGCTGTGCAACAGCATGTCAAGAAGGAAGCAGCTCAACTCCCCCCTCTCTCCCTCTCTCTTTCTTTATGAATGTCTTTTCATGGCTTAATTTGCAGAGAAGCTCAGGAGAAACCAAGGAGGACAGCAGGTGTGTTCTGCCTTTAACACCTAGAGCTCAGACCTAAGCCAAAGGAGGGCAGCCTGTAGCTCTAGGTCCACAAATTTCCTTCAGCTTTGGCAAGCTATCTGTTCAGACATCTGGTAAGAGCCTGCTGGGAAGAAAGAAAAGGAGAGGGGGGTTGTTGGAGAGTTAAGTTTAATAGAGAGCGAATGTGTGCATGAACCCCGGAATGGGGGACCGAGTTGGGGGGGTGCTCGAGTCCTCCTTGGCACTAGGAAGGGGGAGCTAAGCAACCCCAGGAAATGATCAGGCAAAACTGGACTGCCAAGAATGCTTTGCAGTTGAGCTCCATCTGGAATTATCTATCAGAAGTATTCTAAATGATCAAGAAAATACACACACAAAATTTAAGACAGCTATTGTGTCGAATCCTTCTAGGAATACCTGGAATAACAAAGGCTGCACACAATCTGTCCTATGTACACTTACTTGAGAGTAAGCTATATTGAACACATGGTGATCACTTCTAAGTACATATTGCACTGGTAAAAGTCTTCATGTTGAAAGATGACTGAATGACAATGGATGGGAAAATTTCCCTCCCATTGACTGTGTTCTTAAGAATCTGATCATAGCAGGAGGTAGAATGTCCTGGTCTCAGTGCCCCTAGCAAACATCCATTCTGTCTTTAAGAGTTGTTTCATTGTGCTTACTTCCTAGAGTAGGAAAATGGGGCAAGAGATCTTGCAACAGCTGTTTTTGCTTGGTGTGTTAAAGAAAAATCTGAAGGAAAAAAGGCCTACTATAGCACTGTGACTACATTTGGAGTCAGGAACATCCACAAAAGTTTTGTTTGTTTGTTTGGTTGGTTGTTTCTTGTCTGTCTGTTTTTGTTTTTTTTTGTATTCTGCATGTGCTTTTGGGTTAGTTTCTCTCAAAACTTTAAAGCTTTGCCACACTGGTAGCTCAGATCTAGGTCACAGAGTCATATGTTCAAAGGGATTTCAAAGGTCATCTAGTCCAACTTTTGCCAAATTAAAACTTTTCTGAGATGTAGCCATCCAGCCTTTGCACTTTCCAATGAAGGAGAGTCCACCATTCTCCGAGGCAGCCTTCCAAATGAGCTTATGTTGCTTAATAAAAACCAAAGGAGACCGTATTGTACTTTAATGTGATATGCATGAGCCTTTAGTTTCTGTAAAATGTACAACTCATTTTTGGTTCTGTAGTCATAGTGATAGTCTGATTGATTGCCACAGAAGCAGTTTTTAACATAGACTAATTCCTAACAACCATGATAAGACAGAACCAAAGAGGGATGCCAGAAAGGTCTAGTATAGGGGCTTTATATTAATGAGGAACTTTAAAATAGTTGTTCTTTTTCCCTTCCTTTTTTGGTCTCCTAATGTTCTTTTGGTTTTTAGTTAGAATACATGAAACTTCTCCCAGAAAGAAGTGGGAATTCCATCTTTTGCTGCTCATTGTCCAAATCAGGAAGAGGTCTGCACGCTTCTCAAAGTCTGCTTCTGTATAAGCTAAATTTTCTAAATTTTTTTCTATTTACTTTTAAGAGTTGTTTTAGAACCCTACATGAATTTTTACAATTCTTCAACACAGTGATATAGAGACACACGAATACCCATGATGGATTAGACTGAGGAACTATGTGCTGGATTAGACTGAGGAACCAACATTCTGTTCACGCAGTGGCCAGACAATTTATTCATTTTTTAAAAAAGAAATTATTCAAGTTTGTATATTTCATTTCTCATGCTGCCATTCCTTTCATGGTAGCCAGATTGTTTCCTGTTTCAGTTAGTGGTAGTTGTTATTTTAATCCAATTGTATTCTGTTTTTTTCATAGTTTTGTAAAAATGCACCTACAAGTAGGTAAAATTAGGTAAAATTAATAAGAATCTGCCTGCTAGTGTTGAACCTCCACATCTTAAAAAATAGTTCTGGGATCCATGAGTGTCTGTCACAACTAGTGCTGCCAGAGGGAAATCTAGAGAGGGATCCTATATCTATAAATGTATCTATAAATCCTATAAACAAGGCTGATCCCATATCTTTAATCACTGTGTACAAATGGGAATTCAGCAGGTGTTCTTGTCATGTAAACAGGTAACATGTAGCATCTGCTGAAATTCCCCCTTCTACACAACCATTATAGGATCCCTCTCCTAAGCCCAACCCACTTTTAGTTCTGGCCCCAATCACCCCAGCTTCATCCCCTGTTCCCCACTCATAGCATGCTGCCTCCAACTAACTACCCCTGGGATGGTATGACTCTCCATAGGGGGAAAGATGCCCCAGTTCTCCTCTCATATGAGCCATGCAGCACACTCTTCTTAATTACCAGTTGCATGTTGGTGTGAGCTGTGGGTTGGATCGTTTCCCTGAGGGATGGAAAGAGGCATCCAGATGGGGTACTCACCAAGTAGGCAGTGGGCAAAACTGCCTTACTACAGTTGAGGATGATCCCCAGGGTGATGGACAAGAAACACAGCCCTGCACAAATACTGTCAAAATGGGCTCTTGTGTGTCATGCCATTCCTTCCCCTTTTCCTCACCTTCCCCCAGAAATTGTAGCACCAAGAGAACTGGGAACTTCCAGTGCAGACTGGCATGGCACAGAAAAGTCTTCCTTGGTGTTTCTTCTTGCTAGCACTTGTTCTGATTTCACCTTGATTCTTGCACTGAAGTTGGACCGCACCATACCCTGTTGTAGTGCCCCTCAGTTCCAACTAGGAGATCCTTGTCCCTTCGTTGTATGTCTGTTGGCACCCTTTCACTGCCCTTCTGTAATCCAGCCAGGAAGACCTTCCCAAGCCCCCCCCCATGGTGATTTATTTAAAAAAACAAACCCAAACTCCAATTTTTACTGTCCTGGACACCTCCTTTGGAAAGAAAAGAGCCACTTTTATCCTGGATTTTGATCCCCACTCCCCAGAAATGGTGAGCCTAATGTTGGGTGAAAAATTGCCTCTCAGACTGTTGAAAGTTACCCACCCAGACCTACTTGCTGTAACAGAATCCTCCTAACTTGAAAATTTAGAAGGTATTACAGAAACAGGTCTGTTGTGTACTTTGGTGCAACATCTTAACAGCAATGGACTTTTGGTGGAAAACAGATATGGTTTTCCTTCTCCCTCCCTTCCGCCCACTCTCTCTCTCTCACACACACACACCAGAGTCCCTGGGGGTGAAAGGGCAGCTTATTTTCCCAGCTGATGGAGGATACAGTAGCCGTATGAATGTCTGCTCTGGTTCAGTGACTGACTGAGGAACAAGGAGGCTGTGATCATTCTGTGATGGGTAATTAACACTTGAAGCCTTCCTGCCAAGCCCAGCACTTCTACCTTTCAACAGTGAAACAAGGCTGAACTTGAATGTATGTTTCCATGCACTGAGTTAGAGAGCATGGAGAGGCCCTTGAGCCTGGAGGGCTTCTCTCTCTCTCCACTTCATAAACAGATGTGGGGAATGAATGACAGGAATGTGTCAAGAGCGACATATGTGAGTGTTTGCGTTGATTGGCAATTCAGATGTTATTTGTCCTGATAGGTTGGACATCTGGCCCAAAGTGCCTTTTTCTCACTCCCAAATGAGTGCCCAAATGGAATGCCAGAGATTTAATTCTGTCATTCTGGAGAGAGAAGGGGTATCTGTCAGAGCTGCTTTTGTATTTCATATATAGCCAACCATGACAGGATCAGAAAGGTCAGAAAGATCAGAAAGTTCAGGGGTGAGTCAATAGATGGGTGACTCTCACTCCATCCCATTCCAACCTAGGTAGATACTGTAGTGAACTATGTCCATCCTCCACACTTTGGCCACAGAATATACTAAATTAAACTAAACTTTGGGGAAGAATTGTTCTTGGGATGGAGGACTGGCCTACTTGTGCCCTATCCTGTAAGAAAAATATATGTGTGCCTGCTCACATTTTTCTGATGTATACCCACATATGTGCAGAATTGCCTAGTGAAAACCACATGGCACACATATAATGGACATAATAGAAACATTCCTTCCTTCCATTCTGATGCTTCTGTGTCCTTCTCCTATTTGCTAAAATTCAGCCTTTTTGAAGCTGGAAAGCCAAAGGTAGTTGAACATCAATAGAGGAACCAGTAAATGGGGTTTGGAGAACTTTTATGTTCCCTACATATTCCCTAAACTAAATTAGGGAATACATAGGGATTGTGAATACCACATAGTTAGGAATGCATAACGCTGGGTTCACATTCCTAAGTGGCCAATGAAAACAAGTTTTAATAATGACAACAAAGAGCAGGATAATGCCCGGGCAAAAAAGCACTCAACAGTCAGAGGCTGCTTATCTCTGATTAGAGTGGTGGCCCCACATGATGGAGCCATAAGAGAAGGCCACCTGTACTGCAACATTTTTTTGTCCAGGCAATAATGTGAGAGTTTCAGATCCAGAAATTTCTGAAGGAAGAAATTCATTAGGCTTTTTATTAATAAATCATTCATCCACTGAGCACCTTGAGACAAGTCTCCTGTTTTCTGCTGATTATATCGAGTGCTTCCCATTTTTTATTTCCAACCAACGTAGATGTTTCACCACAGGAGTTATATGTGCATTGCCAAAATCCCTACTGGCCTACTGCGTTCTCCACAAATTATAACCTCCAAAGCGGCCCCAAGTATTGTGCCACACACAGAGAACATTACAATAGTTGAATGATTAGTGTGCATTCCTGATATTACCTCAGTGTTTCAAGCAACAGCATGTATTAGGGACCTCTGGACCCAGGGAGATGGGTGGCTTTAATGTCATTGGGACAGTGCATCCATTCTGGGTTGGGTCTGAAATTTAAAAGAGCTCTCCAAAGTGCCGAAGCTGTTCATGCATAGTCTTTTTTAAAACTCATTGACAAAAGAGCCACCAATCTTCTTGGTATTGGACCGTTGAAAAAAAACCAAGCAAACATGCCTATGTTGTAAAACCTATTAGTTTTTAAAATGTATTATAAACATTCTTAGAGCCAAATGCCGTCTTACAATACAATACAATAAGTATTGTATAAGTATAAGCTGTGTACAATAAGTTATGACTACAAATCAGAGATGGAGAGTGTATCAGAATCAGAATACTCATCAGACCTTGGACATATCCAGCATAATAATCCTACACTAGGTGTGTGTGTGTGTATATATGCACACATGTGCATCTTCAAGTGGATTCCAACTTGGTGACCCTATCCTAGGATTTACTTGACAAGGTGTCCTGTGCTGGCAGCCAGTCAAGGTTTACAGCTCTGTAATTAGAATCTTTTATCAGCAGCCAGAAACAAAGTTTATAACAGTTCGTTAGGCAGTTACCTGTCGTTGTTTTGCAGTCTGAGTCTGTAGTAAGTTTAATGTGACAGTCCAGTCGCAAAGTCTGTACACAAAGTGAGGGTCAGGGTTTCCAGCTGAACATGAGGCATGCTGCTTCCACTGATAAGATCAGTTGTCTGTAAAAGTTTCTTCCCATCCTTTCCCCTGTTTATATTGTCTAATGATCTCCCCCAACTGTTTGCCTAATTGATGCATCCCTACTATATAAACACTCCAAGTCTCCTGGGCTCTCCCTTTTTCACCTACATTGGATGCTGTAATATATCTCTTTCATGTCTTTGTGTTGTAGCTGTTGGGAAGGATCCTGTCTGCATCCTGGGATGGTGGTGTGACACAAGGTTTATTCAGAGAGATGTCTTTGCCTTTGTTTGAGACTGAGAGTGCGTGACTTGCCCAAGGTCATCCAGAGGGCTTCCATGACTGAGTGGGGGAATCAGACTAGTCTCCTAGAGCACTGAAGCCAGGCTGGCTCTCCCTGTGCAGGGCTGCTCCCTTAACCTTTTAACATGTTCATGCATACCTTTTCATGGTTTTCTTTTCCCATTCAGGGCTCTCACTTCTCAGTACCTATATAACCTAAACCTTGATTACTTTGCTAGTTAGCAAGATGTATTGTTCTTGGCTCAAAGCTCAATGACATGCTGATAGAGGAGAAGGTTCTGTGCTCACAAACATGCTAGTAGAAGAGAACAAATAAACATTCAACTAGAGTCCTCTTGTAAGATACCAAAATTCTGCTTGTATCTTTGGATGGAAGCCACAATCTCAGCATGGACTTCAGCATGTTGATGCCTGTTGAAATGAATAAGTTGGATCCAGTTCTAGGCCATTTCTGCACTACACTGTTATAGTGCTGTTATTCCACCTTCAACATCCTATGGAATCCTTGAAGTTTAGGGAGGGGCCTTTAGAATTCTCAGCCAGAGAGCCCTTTGGCGTCAGTAAACTACAAACCCCAGAATTCCACAGGATGTTAAAAGTGGAATAATAGCATTAGAACAATGTAATGCAGAAATGGCTTTAGAAAGCAGTCTTTTAGATCAATCTGAAGTGACCAAGATGGGTAGAAGCCAACTAGTCCAACACTAGGTCAACTGATCCTGTGCTGGAATCCAAGTCCCTCTTGGCCTAGAGATGTTGGATCACTCTGACGCTGGATGACTGATCCATTGACCCCAGTTGTACAATATTGAAACCATATATAAAATGTAAGTCAGAGCTAAAGATGCAGAACAACCCTAAAACATGGCATGATTTAATTCAACTAGATTTGTATTTACAGACTTGCTTGTATTTCAGACATTTTACTTAATAAACTCCCTTTGGCTTGTAAAAATTAATTGCTAAAGATGTAGATAGACTTGTATAGTCAAATCTTTATTACTCCTGTGTATAGAACTGAATAAATTGCTTTCTGATTGTCAGTCTATGCCAGTATAAATTTTTACAGTGATCACAGCTATCTTTTAAAATAATTTTGTTGATCTAAAAGGAGGGTGGCCTCACATTTGCATAAACAAACCTCAAAGTACCGCTTCCCATGCTATAATAAAAAAAAATATATAAAGTCTGAAGGGTTTATACAAAGTCAGGTCTCTGGGTGAGAAGAATCAGCTGGTATATCCATCTCTGACTTCTCAGCAGAACATCACTCCTTCTCAAAGTATTGCTAATGTCCAAGAAGTAAATTGTGAGTCCACCGGCAGTCCAGGAATGAAAAATGGAAAGTATGGCAAGACCTGAAAAAGACTGTTGAATTAGCAGTCGTGTGAGCTGTGGCGATGCAAAGAAAGATTTCCTCATAGTCACAGTGTGGCAAAGAGACAGTGCAATGAAGCTCTATTCCATTTGTTATCAAAAACTGCCTATCCAAATTGGAGGGCTAAACCAGGTGGGAGGCTAAATGTCATTTTGCATTTAATGTGCATTCTTTTAAAAATGAAAACCTCAGAGCCACTTGAAAAGTTAGGTGTAATTTTTAAAAAATGCAAATAGCAGTTCTGTGGGGTCATAAAATGATTGGGTTTTAAAAATATGCTGTTGGAAAACTGAAGCACTGCAGAAGTCTTGATGAAAATGACTCATCTGAAACTGCTAGTCCGCATTACAAGGAAAACTCTCATTGATGCCAATGGGAGTTTTCCTACAGATTAAAATAGCAGGTTCAGAGGCCAATAGTGGTGAGGGAAAAAAACTGCCTTTCTCTACCTGCTGCACAAGTATTGGCTTTCTCTTCTCTCCTCCTCATTGATCTTTGCAATTTTTTTTGGAAAAAAAAAAAGTTAAATCAGAGCTTGGAAGAGTTACTTCTTTGGACTAAGTTCCCAGAAACCTAGACATTATTTTGTGAAATGCAGACTCCAGGATCCTCAGAGCTGGGAGATTGTATCTGTAATCCCCAAAGTCAATGGATAGAATGCTGTATCAGCTGCTTTACAGAAATACCATTCACTCATGCTCTGATCAGTAGCAGAACGAACCTCCTTCTCCCTATGCTACTGAGACCCAGTAAAGTACAGGTGAGGATGGAGTTATGATTGTGGCAATAGTGTCACAATCATGAATAATAGCAATAGTGAATATGAAGCAACTACAGATGAGTAAATCTAGGTAAGTGTTTTGTATTCATGATCATTACTTAGTTGTAATTATGACACTACTGCCATGATCATAACTCCCACCCACCAATCTGCCTTATGGGCAGCAGCAGCAAGGGAGAAGCAGGTCCATTCTGCCAGTGATCAAAGTAAGGGTGAGTGACATTTCCATCCGGTTTGGAGAGGGCGGGCCAGAGGAGATTGCTTAAAGTTTTCTTGATACAGGATTCCAGCCAATATTTTTCAAAGCTTCAGTAAAATGCAAAAACATACTCACTGTCACATCTAATTTGGCTCTGAACCTCAATTGCAGAATGAGGTCTATGGCAAAGTGCCATTTTGTAACTTTTTATGCAGCTCTTATTAATGTGGTGACTCTTGTGCCAGCATTGGATTTGGACCCCAGAGCCAGGTCCCAGTGCTAAGTAATCTTAGCAGAGTTGGAGAACAGAACTATTGTCCACTTCCTTTAACCAGCCATGCTGCAGTCCCATGGTCTTTATACCATTCTCCACTTTCAATACTGTTATCAGAAAGCAGCCAGGAATGGAAGAGTGCTCAGGCCAAAGGATTATTGACTTATGGGGAGGTCCCCCCAGTACTGGCCTATATATGTGAACAGACAGAATGCAGTGAATGTATCTCCACTAATTGTTCCATTTTGGCAAGGACAGTTCCAATCCTCTGTCAACCCACTTTTTCAGTGCTTTTAAAATGTCTCACTCTCTCTCTCCTCCTCCCTCTTTCTCCCTTCATCTCAGCTTACTTCAGATGCTGCAAACTGAGTTCAAAATGCAAAATTAAGTTCTCACTCAATTAATTCAGTGAGAGAGGGGAGAGGAGAGAAGCAGGCAGAATTTCTCTCTCATCTCACCAGGCAAAAGCAAACAGCTATAGCCTCTCTTAGCCTGTGTTCTTCCATATTAATGATTTTTGCCATCTGGACCACACTCCAATATTATTTAGCCACATTGTGTCCTGGTTTTCATCTGTGAAATGTTGGAGGGTATGTTTGATCCTTAATAAGACAAACGTCTGGCCTGTGAACCTATTTTGGCCTAGGTACAGCCCCAGTCTGGGCTGCAGGGGGCTGGGAGAGGCCCCATCTCTCCATAAAGCTCCCCTTTTCCAGTTTGGGAAGCACTTGGGGCATAGGGAAAATTCCCATGTTATCTCTGAGCAGTGATTAAGTGAATGACAAGGGGCATGCAGAAAGACTTTGTGCAGTGAAGAGACAGACATGGTGCCTCTGTCTGCATGAAGAAACTGGAAATAGCCAGTGGAGGACTAGAGGAAGCCCTATATCAGAGGAAGGGGAAGGCCTGGAAAGTTGGAACTCCACCATCTGATGTCATCTGGTTCAACAGATTGGTTCCAAGGAGCAATCTGGGCTCTGGAATAAAAACTCCTCCCTGCCCCACCCAAAGGATGTAACACCAAAGGGGGACAGTGAAACAAGAAAGCGTCTTAAATTGTAGATTCTACAGGACAGGCAACAAGCTTGGGTTGAGTCAGAATATTAACACATACCAGCAATTTCTCTAGCTTATCAGAGTGAAAGGAAAGGAATGGTTATCTCTGAATGTAAAATTGAACCTGATGGCAAATATGTCACTTAATGTGGCATCTTCTTTAAAGATTGCTAAAGGCAGGTAAGCTGGTGGTAGGATTTTCATTATAAAAATTTTAATCCTTTCTTCTGTGGTCCTGATGACAGTCCCTACCATCTCCTTCATCATGGCTGTTATCTGTGACAATGGGAAGCTTTCCTCCTTGGGCTAACAACTAGCAGAGGAGGAGGAGGAGGAGGAGGGGATTTACATCAGAAGGGGGCTGAATGGAGTGCAATCCTGCCTCAGATGTGTGTGAATGTATTGGAAGGGGTATGCCCAGACTCAGAACTCTTAAGAGGCACACAAATACTCTGTAGCAGCCCAGTGCACATCTTGTTTAGAGAAGTATTTCAATTGAATGCCACAATGTTTGAAGTATGATCCTTGAATAATTTTTGTTGTTGTTCCTTGATGCTAAGTTTTTGAATAAATCTAGATTAACCACGCATACACGTTCAGAAAATTGGTCTTTAGCTGCCAAGTCCTGAATGATAAGTTTTTATGTTCTGGCCTAAGATGGTTTGTGATACAGTAAGCACCTGTTTTCTTTTACCTGTGTGAATGTGTGTAATTTAAAGAAAAGGAGACAAAGTGAAAGACATTTCAGAGACAGAGACTGATGCATTATTTAAAATGAATGATGAAGTTCTTATGTTGCAGGTGAATATGAAAATTTGCTAGGTGGGTTTGCCTCCTCTGGTATTCAGCTTTTAAAACTCAACTTTTTTCCCTCCCAAGTCTGAAGAAATTTGCAGAGTTTAGTAAATCTTTCAAAACAACAAAAACAAACAAATACATAGAAACAATATTCTCCTTCATCTGCACCAGTCAAGTGCAATAGGGACAGCATTTTTTTTCCAGTTTAAGAAGAGTCATGTTGTACCTGCTTACTGTATAGGATCTGAAGATGAAATCAGCTCCTAATTCAGCACTTACATGATTGAATATACAGGGACTTCAAGTCAAAATTTTAAGAATTAAGCACCGAAAACCCTGGGCTGGGATGGACAAAATGGTCAGTTTTTGTTTCTTCCACATTATTTTTAATTCTTTATATCTTGAGTATAAAGACATTTGGCAATTGTGGCAATTTTTTAATAAAAGGAAATTGAATTGAAATGAAATTGTCCCCCATTCCTAGTTACAGATGGGATTCATGGCAGGATCAATGTCTGATGGTTGCTTTTGAAGGACCTGCATGTATGAATACCCTCCTGTTCAGGAGACAAAGTGATATGAAGGACTCATTTTCCTAATCTCTATGTGACAGAACTTTATTAAAGTTACAAACAGGACTCCCCAAAACAGTGGCAAAACTACTCCTGTGGAAGGAGGAATTTAGTTCCTTAGTCCAAAGGTAGGCCAGCCTTAACCGTATGGATTTCATGTGCAAAAGGCAGACCCAGAATTTCAGGGCACAGTGTCTCTGCCAGATAGAGGAGAAAGTGGTGGGATGTTTTGTTTTAAGACTGCAATGCACAAAATCCCTTGCCAGCATTGCTACTACACACACAAGCTCAAGGATTCTGGAAGTTGTAATTCAAAAAAGAGGCTTTTCTGAACTCTGAGAATTACTTTCCAGTAAAAGGAGCTCTCATAGAAATCTAGCGCTGTGTTCACCACCACCCATGCCCATGCTTTCTTGATTTTAGAAGTTAGGAAGGAAAAGGCCTTTTCGTCTTCGCTACTGTTGAATCACTTGAGAATTAGAAATGCTTGCTGATCTGTTCCAAAACACCTGGAGATGTACCAGTAAATACTGACCTACCTTCTTCCTGTCCCTGCCCCAATGCCCTTAGCTGTGCAGGGTCTGCTGTTTGGCGACAGCTTGCTGAGGCTGATGCCCCCAAACTACCCTGCAGCTGCTCTGGATTCTCTTTTGGTCCTGTTTGTTGCCAAACACACTGACTCCTGGATCATGAAGCTGTTTCCTGTCACTGATCTCTTTAAATTATGGGCTAATCCCCTGGCCTTGTAACAGACACCCTAAGGGCAAGGTGGGAGATTTCCTTCTGGGTGGATATCTATACAGGGTTGTTGGTTTTTTTTTATTTTAAATTAGAAGGATTAGCTGATGTACCAAGGCAGATGTTGTTTTGCCAGGCCAGTTGGAGGGTAAGGAGAGTGTAGATCAATTTCAGATGCCAACAGAACCATGCATGCAGTCTTGCTATCTGTGTTACACACCTAAGAATGGAAAAACAAATTAATGTTAATTGGAATGTTTAACTAATTCATTCAACAAAAGGTCTGCAAAGCTATCAGTGAAAACGTGCGCACATCTTTTATTCTCCCATCAGTGGAAAGAAATTGTAAATGACACTTTCTCTCTCTCTCTTCTCCTTTTCAAATTATGCACAACAAAATGCACGTAACTCAAAATGCATACCTTTGAAAACACATTTCAGTAAATGATGGCAATGTATGCAAAAAGAGTACATTAAGAACAGTGCATAAATAGGTGTGTACATTAACAAAAAGTGCTAAATGTGCACAAATTTCAAGGGGGAAAAAGTGGATATGAAACAAAGACAGGAAGAAAATGCAAGTAGGATTTGGAGAAAAGCAACAGAATCAAGTTGGAGAGGTTTTCATATTCTCATCAACTCCTGTTTGCACTGAAGCAATTAAAAGCTCATTTGATCAATGTAATGTGTGAAAAGGTAGGTGAAACTTTAGGCCCTGAGAGTTTCAGACTGATTAAGACATATCTAAACCATGTGCTTACTTTTTTTTTGTAAACTGCCATGGCGCCCAACCAAAGAATTATGGGAGATGTAACTAAAGGGATCAAACACTCTTGTTTCCATAGGCTGGTCAGATAGCTCACACTCAGCAGCATTATTTCATGAAATGAAACAAATTAATAAGGAAGACGGAGTAGTTTACCTGTGATCTGTGCTGGTTAAAGGATAGGAAGTGAAAAAAAGTGAAAATCTGTTCCTTATCTCTTTGCAGCTCATGAAGACTCCCTTAACGTTGCATAAAGAAGCCTGTGGCTTGTCAGCACCCACTCTGCTCTCTTAGTTCAATGCAGCCCTGAGGAGAGCAGAAGCATTCACTTCTGTTTTAGTTTGCTACAGTTTGGAGTTCTGTCCAATCCCAGTCAAACTATGATCAGTTTGATGATGGCTTATAGAAACAAGCCAACTTCATGGTTTATTAAAGTAGGATTGTTTCAATAAACTATATATAAGATTAACCATCATTTGGGCTCTGGTCATAATAGTAAACCGTACTTAACTGAAAATAGAAACAAACACTTCTAGTCTTCTATGAGAATAATATTTGGAGTACAGGTGAGATCCCCACATGCTGGAGAATGGCAAATATTGTTCCAATTTACAGAAAGGGCAAAAAGAAGATCCAGCAGCTGGTATCAATAACAAGAAAATTTCTGGAATAGATAATTAAACATTTAGTCTGTTAGAAAAGAATGCAATGATAATTTACAACCAGACTAATCTTATCTCTCCTTTAAAAAAAAAATACAGGTTTGGTAGATCAAAGGAATGCAGTTGATGTGGTGTATCTCATTTTCCGATAGACACTTTACATGATCCACTCATAAATAAGCTAGTAAAATATGGACTAGACAATGCTGCTGCTAAGCTGATTTGTACTTGAAGGAACTAACTCAAAAGATGATAACCAATTAATGGTTCCTCAGCATCCTGGAAAGAAGTGACAAGTGCAGTGACAGCAGGTTATATCTCTGGTGTTTTCGAAACTCTTTATAAATAAGTTGGATGAAGGAAATGAAAGAACACTCAAATAATTTGTGGTCTGGGAGGATTAGCTAATACTGCAGAAAACAGAATCAGGATTCGAGGTAATCTCAGAAATCTGGGAAACTGGATCAATACTAAGAAAACAGATTTTGATAGGAATAAGTGTAAGAGCCAGCATGATGCAGTAGTTTTAAATATTGGACTAAGACTTGGACTCCAGGAAACCAGGTTTTGCATTGCTACTCAGCCATGGAAACATCCTGGCTGATCTTGGGAAAGTCACACTTTCGCTTCCTTAGAGGAAGGCAGTGGCAAGCCTCCTCCAAATAAATCTTGCCAAGAAACCCCCACGATAGGTTGCCTTAGGAAATGTAAGGCACTCTTTTAGATTACTTCATGGAATGATAAGCGTCAACTAGCACTGGCCATTAACAATCCAAGGTCAAGAAGCCAAAATCATTCAGAACCTGAAAAAAATGACCAGAAAGAAGAATAGCTGGGATCCACTTCCAGGGTTCAAACAAATCAAGGCCAATTATCTCTGCAGCCAAGTGCATCTTCCATAAAGAAAGATGAACATGGCTTCCAACACCTGCAGTGTATTTGTGACTCACCTTTTCTAAATAGACCGATCACTGAGCAAGGCCAACTGGGGCAGTTCCAATGCAGCTGCAAATGTTTTCAGCTGGCCTCTGTGGTGGGCCACTCCCCAAACACTCTTGTGCTGCTGCCATCTCAAAGAGAAGAAAGACAGGCTTTGTATTTAAGTATATTAAAAAATCAGATATACAAATGTATTTAATTTATATCCCACCTTTCTCCCAATACACTACCTGATGAAACTTACAATGTAAGTTAAAACAAAATAGCTAAAACAGTATGCAATACAAAAGTTCAAAAAGCATCAATAAACAATAAAAGCTGCTTGACAGTGGAATGGTTTGTCGAAAGTAGTGGTCCCTTTCATTGGAGGCTTTTAAACAGAGCTTAAATGATGACCTGTCAGGGATGCTTTTGCTGCTGGCTCCTGCAGTAGCACTGGGTTGGATAAAATGCCCCTTGAAATACACTCTAACTCTATAGTGTTATGATTCTTTGACTCTCCTTGCAAGCCCACTGGAGAAGAAAAGTAGAGGGGGCTGCCTGAACCTTGTGGTCACACTGCCTGGGAATGGGAATGATGGAAGCTGTAGCACCCAGGGCACCCGGTTGGAAGTGGCAGTGCTCAACCAGGGTTTAGCACTACATCAGATCTAGGCAAAGATATAATAGAAAGCAATATATTTTGCAGTCTTACGTTGAGTCTTTGATGATGATGATGATGATGATGATGATAATGACAATGACAATGTCAACAACAACAATAATAATTTCTTACCCACCACTCCCTATGGATCAAATTGGGAAACAACAACAGCAAATTAAACACATAACAGCATTAAAATGAGCATATAAAACCAATGCATATTAAAAACAATCAATTCAAACTATAACATTCATAATTTATCTGGATAAGTCTGCTGGAAGAGACTTGTCTTCAGTACTGTTTTAAACTCAGACAGCATATTCAGCTCTTGAATGTCTTCCAGCAGGGTGAGGAAAATGCCCTCTGGGTATTTGCTTCAGTATTTGCCAGTCTAGTCTTGGAGGACTGAAGCAAATTTCACCCAGAGAACCTGAGTGTATGGGATATGTAGGTAACCTGGACCCAAACCATGTAAGGCTTTAGAGGTGACAACCAACACTTTGTACCTTGCCCAGAAACTAATTGGCAGTCAGGGGAATGATTTTAATATACGTTTAACATGATCACATTCCCAGATGTATCAGAAACCAATCTGGCTGCCATGTTTTGCACTAATTGAAGTTTCTTAACTTTGTAGAGGGAGTCAAGCCCATCCTTACCAGTGCTTCATCGAGATTTCCAGCTCTGGGAAAGGGTGCAGCTACCATAACAGCCAAACCAGATTAGAAGCATTCTTGGATGTGGTATCTATCTGCGCTGTCATCTGGAGCAACAGATTTAGCAGCACTCCCAGAGGGAGTATAATTCCATTCAGGACTGGCTGACATACCCCGAGACCCAGGTTATAACCCGTGGCAGTACTGTAATCACCTATGTCTTGTCTGGATTCAGCTTCAGTTCGTTTTTCCTCATCCAACCCATTACCTCCCCTAGACATTCATTCAGAGGAGACACACTATAAATAAAGAGAACAATATAGCTATCTTCCCTTCTAAAAGGCAGTCCAACACTACTATGAGGTACAACTGTCTCTTAATTAGTCTACAAGAATTCATGATCTAGATGGGCTGTGGTCACAGTGACCTTGGTGGCAGCTGAAATCAGGTTTGAGGAGTGATTTAATTTAATATGTTGCTTCCTCAGTAAACTGGTCTTGGAATCTGGCACGGCAAAGATATCCCTCAGTAAGTTCTTGGGTCTGAAGAATGGATTCCTGGATTACATTAGATTTAGGGAGCTTTTATTGCTTGTAACACTAGGAATGCATGGAGTGAATTTCTCTGACACAAACCTGGTCATTAGTTAGTAACATGTGAGGGAAAGAGACGATATCCTTCCTCTTCACGTTTAGAAGCCTTGGAGACAGAAACATCTCTGGCATTTCTCCTCTTTGTTCAGTTGCCTGCTCGCTGCTTCAAACAATCTTAGAGCAAAAGCCAGGAATGTGTCAGCTGCAGTTATGATTAGTAAGGGAACGATGGAAGCGGAGGGGTGGGGGAATTGATCCTTCTCATTTCACAATCCAACAGTGTGCAGGTCAACAATAGAAGGAGCAAGACTGGGAATGCCAAACACTGAAGCGGGAAGGAGACAAGAGGAAGAGAAGGAGAATGAGGAGGAGAAAGAGGATCAAGTAGGGACAGGTTGATTGAGGCTGTGGAAGAAAAGAAAATCCTATTCTAAGCTGCTTACCCTTCAAATACCTGGCCTTCAGCAAAAGAATGGGGATAAAAATTGAATTAGTTGTGCCCTTTCACACTGCACAGTTATAGCATTATGATTCCACTTTAATAGCCATGACTCTGTCCTATGGAATCCTAGGATTTGCAGTTTATGGACAGGCATTTAGAATTCTCAGATAAAGACCCCTATTGCTTCACAAATCTACAGACCCCAGGTTCCATAGGATAGGAGCACAGCAGTTAAAGTGAAATCATAGTGCTGGAACTGTGTATTGTGAAAGGGCTCATCATACAATATCAGTGCTCTAAAGGGGAGCATGACATGTGTTGATGTAAGATACTTGGGGGGCTGTTTAGTATGGGGCTATTTAGGTCTCTTACTTGTGTTGAATTAAAACATTCATAACCTGAGCCAGGCCAAGCCAATGGCTGTGGTGGCTGGGGGAGATGTAGTCCAACAAAGCCAGTGGAGCACCTGGGTTGGGTAGCTTAGTTTAGTGATTTTGCAGGGCTGGTCATTGTGCTGGTACTCTCTAGACTGTCCTGTCTCTGAAACCATCCGAAATTGCCATTTCCAAGCCGTGGTTGGTCCATAATCTTAATTTCTGAATTTGAGAGTCAGGTTACTCTAGAAGAGCATAGGCACAATGACTAGCCCTGTTAATCACTAAGCCAGTCTTCCCCACCCTGGTGCAGCTCTGGCTGCCACTCCAGGGATTGATAAAGTTGGGGAATGAGTTGAACTGAGCTCCCAGAAGCCCCCAGCCTTCTTGTGATCTAATTAAATCCTTTTGGATGTACTCTCTGCAGAGTCAATTGCAAGAACAATTTTGAGAGGCAGGACAGAGCCAGAAACCAGAAGGGTGATGGTGTAACCTTGAACTCTACCCTAAAGGCATACCACTGCATGGACAGCATTCCTCTTCCAAAGTGAACAGGGAGACCCTCTACCACTGCCCCTCTACCCCTTTAGACCTTCCTTTGGAAGTTTCCTCATCTCACAGACTGCCCAAGACAGCCCTATTTCTGCTGGGAGAAGTAGATGTAAACGCCTTGCAATTCAATGTGTGTGGAACTCTGTGTGCCTTTCCGCACTACTCCTATAGTGCTATTATTCTCCTTTCAACATCCTGTGGAATTTTGGGGTTTCCTGAGGCCCAAGAGCTCTCTGGCTGTGAATTCTAAACGCCCCTCCCTAAATTGCAAACCCCAGGATTCCATAAGATGTTGAAAGTGGAATAACAGCACTATAACCATGTAGTGCGGAAAGGCCCCATGATTCTCATGTCATTATCCCCACACACTTTGAATCTGTCCAATTTCTCACAGGGAAAGGATTTCCGTGTGGGATGTTCCCCTTCCAGGGAGCAGCAGCACTGAGTTCTTAAGGCTCCCTAATTCCTCATCTTTTCTACCTGGGAAAGCATCAGTTTGAACTCACTTGACATACACTTAAAAGAAGGGGATTTGATGGGATAAACGTGATTGTTCTATCCTCCATGTCAAGAATCCTCTGGTGGAACAGTGTTGATAATGAAATGCTGCTACTTTTTTTTTTTTCCAGTTTATTTTGGAGATGGACTACTTTTTTTTCCACCGGAGTTGGTGGAAGAACATCAAAGGCGCACTTTGAAATCTGTCTCGCAGTCTAAATAGTTCTCTGCTCAGCGCCTTCTGCTCGGCGGAGCTCGACAGGGTCTTCAGGAGGAAGCGGATATAAAAAAGAATTATTCATTTCCTTCTTTTAATTAACTAGGTGTTGGTAAAAAGTCCTGGGAGAATCAGGTTAGGCAAAGCAAGTGCAGCGGCTTTTCCCGCGTCCCTGGTGAGCCGCGGCGGAGCGGACGACAACGCCTGTCAAAAATCTCCCCTCTTTTCTCCCCCGGCCCCCCCGGCCGACTCCCGCGCTTTCGAGAATAAAGGACGTAAAATATTTCCATCCTGACACATTCCTGACTGAGATTGATGGGAGCGAAATGGGATTCGCGGAGCGGCGGCCTCACGCAGATTGCGCTCCGCTGGGGGGCGGAGGCACCGAGGCTCGGCGAGCCCAAAGTGGGTATTAAGGAGGCCGCCTCCGTGGAGCGCTGGTATCTCTGGAAAACACCTGATCCGGCGGAAGCGCGGAGAAGGCCTCGGCGCAAACTTTATCCCCGCCACGGCTGATCGCTGCGCGATACCGAGGAGGCTAAACGGCTCCTGTCACGGGGGAGACGGCGTGGAGCGGCAGAAACCTGCTCTCCCCCCGCCGCCGCCGCCGCCGCCGCCTTTGAAGGGAATTCTATTTGGACAGGTGTAGCTGAGCTTGAATAATTTACCACAGCGCAGGGTTCGTCAGTTGGAGGTGCGGAGGGAGATTAATTACACAGCCTGGGAAGGGGGGGGACAACGGCAAGGGGGGGGCTAGGGGTTGGGCGTTCTTTTTTTTAATAAAAGTTTTTAAATTAATGGCTTTCACGCTGCTGAAAATCTTCTCCCAGGCTGACAGCTTCTGGAGGTGGATGCCCTTTTTTTCATACCTGCTTTAGAGGACAGTGCTCGTCCCTATTTCTCACTCAAAGAACTGCACCCGCCTTGCTTTTGCAGCAATCCGTTGCCTTTTTTTTTTTTAATGAAAACATTTTATAAATAAAAAAACCCCAAGCCGTTGTTGAAGGTACACTTGTTGCGGGCCTTCACATTGTTTCTGGCTTAAGGCAACCTTGAGGTGAACCTGTTTGGGGGCTGAGAGTGTGTGATGTGCCCATGGCCACCCACTGAGTTTCTGTGGCTGAGCAGGGAATTGAACCCTGGGCCATTTCCGCATTAGACGGTTACAGTGCCGTTATTCCACTTTCAACATCCTGTGGAAACCTGGGGTTTGCAGTTTAGGGAAGGGCATTTAGGATTCTCAGTCAGAGAGCTCTTTGGCCTCAGAAAACTACAAACCCCAGAATTCCACAGGATGTTGAAAGTGGAATAATAGCGCTATAACAGTGTAGGGTGGAAATGGCCTTGGTCTCCAGGGTTGTAGTCCACACTCAAAACACTACACCACTAGCTCTCATTACAGAGGAGCAACTCTCCCCTTACCTATGCTGCTCCAGAGAGACACTGGCAAAGACAAGCTGTGGTGGGAGAGGCCTCCAGATTTAGAGATGGTATTCTGAGGAGTTATAAGCTGGCCTGCTACTCTTTGGAAACGTAAGACATGGCTCGATACTAAACAGTGGTGTAGTGGAGCCAGGGCTAGCAGAGCCAAAACACGGGGGATTTTTGATTACTAAGGATAATAACATCCTTTGTCACATCCTATGAGCCTCTCTACTCCCTCTGAGTTCTTCTGTAGTTTTTGCAGGAGCTGGGAATTGAGAACAGGAAATTGATTTTTTTTTTTTTGCAACAATACTTTGTTATACACAGTCCCCATTCTGCAAAGTGAAATTACATTATAAGGCTCTCAGTTACATGTTGTGATGTTCTAACATTATAGCTATAAGGAATAAGGAGATTAAGAGAAAATATTACTCATAAATTTCAATAAAAGAATAATACTTTAACTTTGCATAATACTTTTATTTTTTTTTTAAAAAAGTGTTCTGCTGAGACCTGATTTTGAATTAAGAGCCATTAGCCTGACAAAATACTTACCCCTTATAGAAATGAGAACTCCTAGAATTAGTCTGTTCACATAAATCAACATGACTCATTGCCAGAAATCCTTACTTTCCTCCACAATGCATTTCTGAATGTTTAGAATTAATAGGCAATAGACATAATAAACACTCTGACATGAGTTATGATTTCAGAGCTGTTTGGGCCAAATGTGGCCCTATAAAATGTAAGGTTTGCATCATACACAAGACAGTAAAGGCAATGATGGATTTGGAGTAACAAAACCTTTTGTTGCTGAGCTGATGCTCCTCTTCACATCAGAAAAAGCAGTCATTAAACTATAAAACTACAGGGCCACATACAGGAATCTGCAGACAGAAATTTTTTGATCCATCTACCCAAGAAAATGATCAATACTGTCTTTCAATTGGTATGTTGCACACCTTTGTTAGCATGTATGTGAAGCAATATACATGGGGACTCCATACCATCCAACATGCCCGATTTGGCAAGAGATAGTCTCATTGCCCCATGTTTTCAACTGCTTTTAAAATGTCCAATTTTTTCTCTTCTCCCCCTAGTTTCTTCTTCCTACGCTTACTTCATTTGGTATAAACTGAGTTGAGAATTCAAAAGTAGTTTGTACCCAGTTACTTCAGCAGGGACAGAAGAAAAGGGGGAGCAGAATCTTGCATTTCCTGGTAGGCTCAGGCAAAAGGAAACAGCTTCAGGCTTTCCTAGGTTCTGTGTTAATAAGACCACAGTCTGCTGTTGCTTGATGGCATGTGCCTCAGTTTCCATCTGTGAAAGATTGGAGGGTGTGGGACCCAAGCGTAAAAAGAGCAGAAGAGAGGGCTTTCTGTTTTTCTTTTCCAACCAACATCCTTTGCATTATGCTGAGGCAGCTTCAGAAAAGATGTCAGCATTCATAAAGAGTTTGTTAAATACAATGTGAAGATCTGCAGAGAAAAAGGAGCTAAAGAGGAAAAAAACACTGCACATGCCATCCTTTATTGGGGTTTTGGATATTTTTTCTGATTATACTTGTGTCTAATTATTCTCCTAAGAAGCTCAGTGCAGCATTTCAACACAACAACTTTCCTGTGAGACAAGGTGGACTGAAAGAAGATGCCCCATACAACAGTTCCTTTCTAAAACAGATTCTGAGAGAGCTGAATTCATTGTTGAGAGTTCAGCTTGAATTTCATTGTTGTTTGGCTATGGAAAGTTTATCAACAAGCTGAAGTTTTGCTTCACTCTTTTCTCTGTGAGCACCTTCTGCTCAAATAAGGCATGAAAAGGGCTGATACAGCAGCTGAAACTCTCGATTTTTGATTGATCCCCCCCCCCAAAAAAACATTTAAGGTGACATTTGTCAGAATCTGTGTGGTGTAAGGGAAACTATACCTTTCATTGTTTCAAGAGAAGTTAGTTTTGTTCAACAACTGGACATACTAAGCAGAAGCAACATCGAGAGAGAGAGATTGAGAGCGAGAGCAAGGGAGAGTTAACTTTAGGAATGGCCACTTGGGTACATTCTGGAACTTTTTCCATAAATTGCCTGCTATTTCTCTTCAGGGACTATTCCTTTGATGAGAAAGTTGTTTCCAATGCTGCCAATTTATAGAACTCATTCCAGTATAAAATCACTCACAGATGATTAAAATAGATTTGTTTCTAATTGTAGACTATGACGCAGTGGCTGGTTCAGGGGGAACCCCTCTCTTGCCTGAGCTGCACAGACAGCCTAAATTAGCAAAGGCCTCCTGCTCTGTTGCCCTTCACAAGCCCTCTACTAGAGTAGTGGGCTTAGATGAGTCTCTGGATAAATGAATGCCTTCTAGAAACTGACCTCATTGTGTTGTTGTTGTTGTTGTGTGCCTTCAAGTCAGCTCCAACTTATGGTGACCCTATCATTTGCTTTTTCTAGGAAGATTTGTTCAGAGGGGGTTTTCCATTGCCTCTCCCTTAGGCTGAGACTGTGACTTGCCCAAGGTCAGCTAGTGGGTTTTTATAGCTGAGCAAGGATTTGAACCCTGATCTCTTGGAGTCCTCGTTCAGCACTCAAACTGTTGTACCATGCAGGCGTTCTCTGAGATCATTAGATACCCAAATGTCTTAGAGAAGCATGGAGCTCTTTTTAAAGCAGAGGTAGGGAAAGTTTGACCTCTGGACCATGTGCAGCCCACCAAGGCTCTTTTTGAGGCTCTCAGAGTATCTCATCATAAAAAAGTGGGGGAGAAATTGGACCGTGTTCTTGCCTCATTGTCTACAGCCTGGGCCATGGGGGGTGGTTTCCCAATGTTCCTTCCTAACATACACAGCTGGCCATGCCTAGAGCTGAAATGTTAAAAAATAGTTTTTGAAAAACTCTGCAAGTGACTATATATCCACTTCAGGTTTATTTTGGGGGTTTGGGGTGGTGTGTAAAAGCACATCCCGGTCTAAAAAGCACTGCTTGGGAATGCCTCCAGGAGTGGAAAAACAGTCTTTTATGTGCAGTGCTATCAAGAGCTGTTGGGAGTTGGAGGGTGGGGGGCTGAAGATTCTCCACTTCTGCTGCTTCCCTATTGACTATAGCCCCTTGCATTTAAATGAAACTTTAGAACATTGTACTACATTCAACCTGCCAAAACCATCTCATTTTAAAAAGTGATGTCAGTGACACTGTCCTGCATGTGTATAGCTCCTCCTTCCTTTTATTTCATTTTAAAAGATAGCTGCATTTTTTTTTCAGTGAAAATTACATTTGCCAGTTGGGAGGAGGTTGTTCACAGCCTTAGCATGGCAGGCAATCCTTAAGGATTTTACATGTGTTGAAAATAGGGTCAAACAGGTTATTCTTGGCTGCTCCAGTCATCATAGAGAGGTTGACCTATCTCTGTACAATGCAGAGAGATTTGGAAGGTCCGTCAGCTGGCCTGGGAAGGGAATTCCAACAGCTACCAAAAGGCACAGAGAAGTACTGCAGGACTTAGCTATCAGCTATTTGTGTGATATGTTAGTCATAGAATCATAGAGTTGGAAGAGACCACAGGGGCCATCCAGTCCAGCCCCCTGCCATGCAGGAACCCACATCAAAGCATTCCTGACAGATGGCCATCCAGCCTCTGCTTAAAAACTTCCAAAGAAGAAGACTCCACCACACTCCTAGGCAGCATATGTTAAGTAGGCCTCTTTCTCAGTTTTTTAAAACTGTGTAAGGTATTTACACAAATAAGGAAACTGAAGCCTTAGGGAAAGGCCTACCTATTCAATAAAGCAGTTCCCACACCCACAAACTACGTTATTTGCTTTGTTGGACATCATACATGCTTGTTCCTAGGGCTCTTCCACATTACACCATTATAATGCTATGGCTTCACTTCAACTGAGATAGTTCCATCTTATAGAATCCTGGGATTTGTGTTTTAGAGACCCCCCAGGTTTTCTAGGACCTGTGTTATTGTGCACCTATTTAAAAAGGAAGGATAAGAAATATACTTTAATATGAGAGAGAGGGGCATCTGAATCCTGAATTCAAAGGCAGGTAAGCCAATTTCTTTTCCATGCAACACATAGTTAAGCAAGGGAATTTGCTACCACATGATGGAGTGATTAGCACCAACTTGGATCAGTTTTTATGGGTTTCAGACAAAGTCATGGACTATTAAGACTATTACAAGACTGTTAATGACTAGTTGACACAGTGGCTATGTTTTACTGCCCATATTGAAGTCAGTATTCTGTTTTCAGTACTTGCTGGTGAAGGTCAGGAATAGAAGGATGATATTGCCCTCATGTTCTGCTAGTGGATTTTTTAAAATAGTTTTCTGATTGCCAAGTTTGGAAAGTTACTTTAAAGAAGTATGTACATAAAGACATATTGAAGCCAGCCATAACTGAGCAGTGGTAAAAGGATGTTCTCAGTCACAGGACAGTTATGGATGGCTTTAGCATACCATACCATTCATTATATATATTCTTTAGAGTATATACATTATGCTTAAAAGCTCCGACTGGTTGCGTCCACTGTAGAAACAGGTTGATCTAGTCAGGCATTTGGTCAAATCCAGAAGGGCCCTTAAAAGCCCTCCCTAAAAGTGAAGCTGGCAAGGCATTCTGTCTTTTCAAAACTTAAAACCATATGCAGTATAGGAGAAATTCCTTTTCCTGGACTCAGTTGCTAAGGTGAAACTGACAAGGAACTCCTGAAGATGTCCCCATACCAGTGCCTTCCGAATGTCTTGGATTACAATGTGCATCATGCCCACCTCCATGGACACCTTGCATCTTTATACATTTTTTAAAAATTTGTTACTCTGCAATTTTCAAGTTGACAACATATATGCTGGAAGAAGTACTTTGTTAAGCCAAAATTAGCTATAAGGATGTTCAGTCTGAAGCTAGGCCCAGGCCAGTTCCCTGCCAAGTGACAGAGGCCATTTCTGCCCTAGCTCTGTTACGCTATTATTCCACTTTCAACATTCTATGGAATCTGGGATTTGCAGTTTAGGGAAGGCCCTCAAAGGCCCTTCCCTAAACTGCAAACCCCAGGATTCCATAGAATGTTGAAAGTGGAATAATAGCGCTATAACAATCTAGTGCAGAAATGGCCAGAATCATGTAGTAGTCACAAAGTAAAGGTTAACATCTGTAAGCTATATGGCCTACATGCTGGTATTAGCCTCAACTAGAGTAAACCCATTGAATGAATGGGACTTACTTACATGTTGACTTGGCATTCAACAATGGTTTTAGTGAATGGCAAAAGTGATGGACTTAGATGAGATAGATAAATAGTCTTAATTCAAGATGGGTCTTTATGAAATTTCCTTGAAGAGTGGAAACCCCTTCTGGACTTTTTGAGAAAAGATAAAGATGATTTGATTATTGTTGAATTTGACCATTAGTAATTCAGTGATACTAGAAAGATGTGTGTAACCTAGTAGGGAGGTTGAGATAAGGTTGTTACAGATAACTGCTGATATACAGATCAGAAGTACTTTTGCTTTTCTTTCTTTTTTCTTTCTCTTTTTTTTGCTTACATTTTGTAATTTTAGCTTGTTCTTTTTCACCTTTATTTTTATTCTCTTAATTTTAATTTTAAAAAAGTTCAGTTGGTTTACTTAGCTGTGACTAACCAACAGGATTCTCGCCATTCTCTCTCTCACACACACACACTCTCCAGGCTTTGTCCTCAAACAAGGACTCTTGCATTTTAGAGATCCCTCAGGTTTTCTCTGTAGGGCTCTTCCCGATTGATCAGAAGAAGCATGAGTTTGCGGGATATACAGGCTTCCCTGAGAGGTTAAGGACCTGAGCACTATAGGTTGTTGTGGGTTTTCCCGGCTTTGAGGTCGTGTTCTATTAGTATTTTCTCCTGATGTTTTGCCTGCATCTGTGGCTGGCATCTTCAGAGGATCTGGTGGCATGGAAGTGAGACAGAGTATATATACTCAGACCCGGAGACAAATTGATCAGCTTTGATGTGGTCTCCCTGTTCACCAAAGTTCCCATAGCGGACACCATTGCACTCATGAACCAAATTTTTCCCAAAGACATCACAGCCCTGTTTCAACATTGAATCACCATAAGCTACTTCCAGTGGGACAAAGAGTTCTATGAGCAGAGAGATGAGGTCACCATGGGAAGCCCGCTTAGCCCGATGATAGCAAATGTTTACATGGAACACTTTGAAAAGCAAGCCTTGGAAACCGCACCAGAAAAGCCCACTATATGGTTCAGTTATGTGGATGACACTTTCACCGTTTGGAGCCACAGAGAAGAAGAATTGACTATGTTTCTGGACCATCTGAACAACATCCACCCGAACATCCGATTTACCATGGAAAAAGAAAATGAAGGAAGACTACCATTTCTGGATGTCCTGGTCATCCGCAAACCTAACCAACAATTGAGTCACACAGTTTACAGAAAACGCACACACTCTGCCAGATATCTACACAAAAATTCCAACCATCACACAGAACAAAAAAGGAGCATGATAAAAACTCTGGTAGACCACGCAAAAAGAACCTGTGAACCCCACCTCTTGAAAGACGAACTGAACCATCCAAACTGGGCTCTACAGGCCAATGATTACTCTGGTTCAGACATCAGAAGAGCCTCAAGACCCGGAAAAAAAACACAGCAGTGAAGATAAGCAGTCAACCAAAGGGAATGTGTTTTTACCATACATCAAAGGGGTCACTGAGCATATAGGGAAACTGATGAAGAAACATAACCTCCAAACAATCTACAGACCAACCAAGAAAATTCAACAAATGCTATGTTCAGCAAAGGACAAGAGGGATCCTCTAACTTCTGCTGGAGTTTACTACATACCTTGCAGCTGTGGGCAGGTCTACATAGGGACTACAAAATGCAGCATCCAAACACGAATCAAAGAATGCAAAAGACACTGTAGACTGATCCACCCAGAAAAATCAGCAGTAGCAGAACATGTTATAAACCAACCTGGGCACAGAATGCTTTTTGAAAGCACAGAAATTCTGGACCATTCTGACAACTACTATGTCAGACTACACAGAGAGGCCATTGAAATCCATAAACACATGGACAATTTCAACAGGAAAGAAGAAACTCGGAAAGTAAACAAGATTTGGCTACAGTACTGAAGAACTCTAAAATCAAGACTCAAAAATATGCCAATGAACACCACCCAGACTCTGGAGGTTCCTCTACAGTACAATGGGTTGCTAATGTACTTAACGCACTGTTATGCATATGCCCTGACTAACAATACACCCTGGGGGATATCCCATTTAACAATAGGCCATCACACAGGACAACTGTAATACATGCAAATTGCTCCCTCCCACCTGGGGACTACACAAGTATATGTATTCTGTCTCACTTCCATGCCACCAGATCCTCTGAAGATGCCAGTCACAGATCCAGGCAAAACGTCTGGAGAAAATACTAATAGAACACAGCCTCAAAGCCTGGAAAACGCACAACAACCTATGGATTCCGGCCGTGAAAGCCTTCAACTTTACATCTACCTGAGCACTGTCAGAAAATAGAATTGGTTGAAAAGCAAAACTCATATACTGTACTGTAGGGAGAATGAAGGACTTACAGAGGCTCACTTGGGACCGAAAGCTCATGTGCACTGCTTTCAAAATCTCTCACCCAGTTTAGCGCCTTTTTTTACTCCTCTCAGCTTGCTTTGCAAGCAGCACACAAATGCAAGTGGTTCTAAGGGACCCGTAGGCAAGAAGAACTGATGAAAGAGTGGAACATCTATCAGATTAATGGAACTTGTCCTCAATTTGGAAGTGCCAAAAGAGCAATTCATCAGATAACAGGATGTCAAAAAGTGGGCTTCCTGTAGGTCCTTTGGTTTTGCCAGGCTATTGGTTGTTATTGCCTCCATCGCCACATGCTCCATTCTTTTGTGGAGCACTTTGTAGTGATTTCTTGGGTCTGTACAAGGGGTCTTCAAAAGTTTTGAATGTCCGAAGGAAAAATCGCTTTCTTTCCTTCTCTTTCTTTCTTTCTTTCTCTTTTTTTAAGTTATAGTTATAATCCAAACATGCCATTTTACTGATGGACTGTAGCACTATAACTTTAAAAAAAAAGAAAGGAAAGAAGGGAGGAAGGAAAGAGAATGGAATGTATTGTTCCTATATATTTTAGAAACATATAGGAACAATAGGAACAAAAGAACCATTCTCAAGAATGGGAATAAAATGTACTGGGAATTACTAGAAAATATTCTAGAACTCTAGAACTATTGTCTAGATTTTTTTTTTAAAAAAACTGAGAGTTACAGCAAGAAATACATTTAAAAAAAAGCATCCAGCAACCATCTAACATATTTGCTGGATCTGGAGGAGCCTGTATACTCTCTGCATCTGCATTTACATTCCACTCATAAAAACCTAATAACAATAAAAATCATCTCCCATTCCAGTTAAGGGGGATCACATGACCCTTGAAGGAGACCACAGTCAGCACCTTCAGCTTCATGGCCAGCTGGGTAGATAAGTTCTCCACTTTCATTAAGTTATGTAGGGGATGTATGGAGATATTTAGTAAGAAGACATCATTTGAGATGTGGCCTAGGATCCTACCCATTATCTTCTCCATTGTTACCTGTTTGTCCGTTTCCTACCTGCCTGGTCTCCAAAAGGACCACACCAAGGTGTTTGACCCTCAGGGAAGATGTGTGGTGGCAAGAGAGGACGTTTGTAATACGGGTAAAAATATGGTGGTGGTAAGGATTTGGAAGTCTCTTCCTTTAGAGAGAAATTTGGAGAGAGGAGAGCTATTAATTCCTAGTCCCTTAAGCTGAGGAAAAGACATCCCAGAAAGCTTTTGGTCCACTCCAGATCAGAGTTGCTCCCCCATTATTCCACATCTAATCATTTCTAGTCCCCAAGGCTAGTCAAAGCAAGTGGGGATGCTTCCTAGTTGCCATGGCAACATGATGCACCTTTCAGTTGCTACAGCAACCCAGGGTAGATTTTTAAATTCAGGAAAGGTAATTCCACCACCACCACCACCACGCCTTCCCAGCTTTCTTTAATGTCTTTTTTTTTTAAATCAGTTTCCCAAAGGGACCCTCAGCATCTCACTATACCACAGGCAAGGTGGAATGGTGAAGATAACAAGCCTCTGCTTTGTCAGCACTACATTGAAGGACTCAGCCTAGTGAGGCTGAACAGACACCACAGCACAAGTGGGGCAGGAATGCTCTTCCCCACTAAAGAAACAGACCTGTTGGAATGACCCCTGCCTGCGACAGAAAGAGAACTTGGTAGCTTTCAATAAAAAACGCAAGGGTTCAAACACTAAACCAACAGCCAAGTTAAAATAAATCAGGGTTATCATGTGATAAAACAACCCCATTGCCCTTTTCAGGGCTGAATATTTGGCTGCTTGGGGCAAAGGAGCAAATGGTCCCCTGAACCCATTTGTCCAAGTCAAGATACATGGAACCACAAGCTGACCAAATTATTTTGGCACAGGAGGCAAAAAAATCTCTCAAGCACCTCTCCCTCTAATGGAGGAATAACTCACCAGTAGCAAATTAAATCACCAGTAATTAGCTGTGCCTTCATGACACCCTAAAGCTATTGTTGGGGGTAGCTGTCTCAGCTCACCTAATGCTGGAATTAGCCTGGCCTTTAAAAGTTTACCCAATGAATGCAAGTCACTACATGAACTGGCTGCTGCTACCTGCTCTGCTTTTCCATTGCAGTGTCAACTCCAGAGGCCTTTCACAATATACAACTATAGCACCATGATTCCAGCTAACTGCCATGGCTGCATTCCATAGAACTGTGGGCTTTGTAGGGATATTTAGAATTCTCAGGCAAAGAATTCTAGTGCTTCACCAAACTATAAACTCCCAGGATTCCATAGAATGCAGCCATGGCAATTAATCATAGTGCTATAAATATATAGTGTGACAGGGCTGCAGGTTTGGGGCGCTGGAAAGAACTTCTTCCTCCTTGTCACTGTCACCACTTCCCCTTCAATCATCTTTTTCTTCTGGGACCAATTCATACTGCTGTCTAAAGGGAGCAAACAAAGGGAACTGCTCCTTCTCTTGTTTTCTGTCATTACATGTTTGCCAAGGTAATTTAAACAGATCACATACCTTCCAACTTTTTTGATTCGGCAAGGACAGTCCTGATTAATCCTTTCTTGTTCCACTTTTACAGCTGTTTTTAAAATGTCTCAGTTTCTTTCTCCTCCTCCCCTTAGTCATTAGCTTACTTCAATTGCTGCAAACTGAATTTAAAGTATAAACATAGCCTGCACTTAATTAACTCAGCAGTGGGAAGAGGAGAGGAGGGGGCCCCAGAATCTTCCTCTTCCTAGTAAGCCTCTCCTAGCCTGGTTTCCTCATTAATAACTTTTGTCATCTTGATCATGCTCTGATGTTGGGTGGGCAGTTTTTATCCCTGAAATGCTGGAGGGTATGAAATCAACAACATCAGCAAGGGATGTAGCAGCTCAGCCAGTGAGATGAAGGTCAGTGGTACATCTCTGGAGAAGGAGGATAAGCGCTCAAAGATGCCAACTCCTGACAGTGGTCCTGTTCACACCACAGAAAGCTGAATGGGGCAGATTCAAAATGGGAAGTAATTACTCCTAGGAAAAACACTGGCTCTCCTTTTCCTCAATACTGTAATCTGAACATCCCACCTTTCACTCCCCTTCTGTTTATGGCAAATGTGTCCCTTTAGGTACTTGTAATGCCAGGTTTTGCACATGGCTAAACAGATGAGAGAAATCTTCACTGTAGTTCCATCTATGCAATCTCGTAAGCCAACCACTACCTATCAGACTCTTTCCCCACATCTTTAATGTGGGTACTGTGGTGATTGTTCTTCATGAGGCTGCAGGGAGGAAAACATGATAAAGATAATAAAGGGCTATGCAACATATTTTAATGATATTTAACAGTCATTTACAGGTGCATAGATTTTCTTTTATTACAGCAAGTTGGCATAGGGCACCAAGTCTCAATTAAAAGGACTGGCCTGTCAGTGGAGGGAGGGAAATCATCCAGACATGGAACAGAATGACCTGAAGTCTGGGTTACCAAAAAAAAATCAAAAAAACAGAAAACTCTAACAAAAACTGTCAGTGTATTAGCACAGGAGCTAGTGTTGACAGTGTTAAGGAATCCAGAAACCTAGGCTTAGGTCAAGAGGGGAAAAGAGCAAGGTGAACATTAAGGTTTGGTGAGCCGAGTTCCTGTCAGGGTTAGGAAAACAGCCTCGACAGCAAGGTTAAAAGTCCAGGATTTTTGGAAGCATGAAAGGGCTAGTGTTGAAAACACAAAGGCTTTTGTTCTGGGAAGGGATCCACCCTGGCCTTTGGAGCAGGTTCTGTGGCTTAGTTCCCAAGGGTCATTAGTTCAGTCTACAGTGTACTTTAATTTAGGAGAGAGAAAGAGAGTGAGAAGGTGAGAGGGCACGGAAGTAGATGGGATGTGCATGCATGCAGAGGAATCAGGAACAAGGCAAATGTACAGACAGCTAGGAGGAAGAGGGAGGGAGGAAGCATGTGCATTTCAGTGCTTGTACGCAAATAAGGGAGTCAGGACAGAGATGTGTAGGCAGTATTGACAGGTATGATCTGAATGGGCCAGCAAAATGAGTCACAGGCCTAACCCTGTAGGTCACAGCACACTCATCCTTAATAGGTTGTCAGAAAATAGACACTTGGAGAACAAACAGAGGGCAGAGAGAATTTCACATCCAGGTCAAAGCAGGGAACAAAGAAAACATTTTACTTATGCCTTTCTTTTGGTCAAAGATTTTAGGACTAGTGCGTTAAACAGTCGAGTGTGTGAAATATCCTGTAACTGGAAGGAGTACTTTTGAACTGAAATGTTAAAAATAAAAGAAAATAAAAACAAACTTCACGGAACAGCACTGATTGAGTTCTTCCCACAAGAACTCAAACTTCAATTTCCGACATCTTAATTCTTACATGATCCACATTTAATCAGACAGTGAGTATGGTGTAGTGGTGTGAGTGTTGGATGAAGACACTGGAAGACCGGGGTTTGAATCTCTGCTCAGCCATGGAAACCCACTGGGTAACCTTGGGCAAGTCACATTCTCTCAGCCTCAGAGGAAGTCAAGGGCATTGCTCCTGAATAAATTCTGTCAAGAAGATCCTGTGATGGGTTCACCATAAGTCAGAAATGACTTGAAGTCACACAACAACAACCACCACATTTAACCAAATTCTCATTCTGCAGTTTTGCAGCCATTTTCCCATCCTGGCAATCAATAATGCACACAATTCATATTTAAATATTTAAATAATATTTAAGTACATATTTTTAAATGCATTTCTCAGAAAATATACATTTCTGAATATGTTTTATCCTAAAATGTACAGTTTAATACACTGTGGTACATTATTTAGGCCAAAAAACAACATCCAAAGAAGTGCAAAATCTGAAGGCTTATTGTATTCCAGTCCACACATTAGTCTGAGAGTCATGAATCAGGTGAATCTGCAACAGAATCCATTAGAAGACTAAATTCCCAAAGCAAATCCGGTACACCCCCTCCCCCATTGTGATAGAATGAAGATGTGAAAATCTCTTTCCATTCAAAAGGAATATCTAGGTAAAAAGAGGACAGGTGAGTTTTCCACAAGGGGCCCTGGGCTGGAATACTACATTCTTAACATCTTCCATTCATGACTGGGTCATGGCATATGAGCAATATAATTTCACTGCTTCTTTTCATCACCTCACAAACAAGGTGGCCCACATACCAGTGTGGCTTGGATGAAGCAGAGCTCAGAGAGGCTTTGGTATGGCTAAAACTGACACACCCAGAGTTAGGCCTGAATATAATTATTGTGTGTCTTTCTGAGAACATCCTTTCAGCAGGGTTTTATGCCTACTATTTGTCTTCAGCCTGGTAACACATAGTATTATAGACCCTTTTCCACACCACTTCCCCACTTTGCTCATAATGGGGTTCCCTCTAAACAACAACAACAACAGTAATAACAACAACATCATTATTATTATCTCCTCATGCATTGAGACAGGGGACAACAACAGATTAACATATAACAATATACGTCATATCATGAAAAAAAGCAGATATTAAAGGTCTAATTGTTTTAAGTTACAGGAGGGTAGTTTCAACTGAACATTAGAAGGAACATCTTGATGGTGAGAGAGGTTTAACAATGTAACCAACTGCTTAGAGAGGTGGTGGAGTCTTCTTCTCTGGACATTGTCAAAAAAAGGCTGGATGGCTACCAGCTGGGGATGGTGCAGCTGGAGATTCTGCATTGCATAAGGGGTTGGATGTGATGGCCCATGAAGCCCCTTCCAACTCTATAGAATCATAGAATCATAGAATCATAGAAATGTAGAGTTGGAAGAGACCACACGGGCCATCCAGTCCAACCCCCTGTTATGCAGGAACACCCTCAAAGCACTCCCGACAGATGGCCATCCAGCCTCCGCTTAAAAACCTCCAAGGAAGGAGACTCCACTACACTCTAAGGCAGCATATTCCACTGCCGGACAGCCCTGACTGTCAGGAAGCTCTTCCTGAGGTTCAGGTGGAATCTCCTCTCCTGCAGCTTGAATCCATTGCTCCTTGTCCTGCTCTCTGGAGCAGCAGAAAACAAGCCCTCTCCTTCCGCTACATGGCATCCCTTCAAATATTTAAACATGGCTATCATGTCCCCTCTTAACCTTCTCTTCTGCAGACTAAACATACCCAGCTCTCTAAGTCTATCCTCACAGGGCATGGCTTCCAGGCCCCTCACCATTTTGGTCACCCTCCTCTGGACTTGCTCCAGCTTGACCATGTCCTTCTTGAATTGGGGTGCCCAGAACTGGACACAGTACTCAAGATGAGGTCTAACCAAAGCAGAGTAGAGTGGTACCAGTACCTCCCTAGATCTAGACACCATACTCCTGTTGATGCAGCCGAGAATTGCATTGGCTTTCTTGGCTGCCGCATCATGCTGCTGACTCATGTTCAGCTTGTGGTCTGTGAAGACTCCTAGATCCCTTTCACATGTACTGCTATCCAGCCACGTGTCCCCCATCCTATATTTCTGTATTCCATTTTTTCTACCTAAGTGTAGGACCTTACACTTCTCTCTGTTGAATTTCATTTTGTTAGCTTTGGCCCAGCTCTCCAATCTATCCAGGTCATTTTGAATTTTGATCCTGTCCTGTGGAGTATTAGCAACCCCTCCCAATTTGGTGTCATCTGCAAATTTGATGAGCGTGCCTTATGATGTTACAGTTCTTTAAAACTGTTTCAGAATACCTTCTACAGACCTGCAAAGTGGACCTGTTTCTCAGATATATGGGGGTAAAGCCCATGTTGCTTCAAGTAGCAGGGATATTAATTGAACTAGGGTTGTGGTGATGGGAAGGGTTAAACATTGGATAGAGCCTTGGTGAATGACTTATGCCAGGAACTAGACAGGGGGAGTGTGTCCCTGTTGGTTCTGCTGGACCTCTTGGCAGCTTTCATTACCCTCAACCATGGTATCCTTCTATGTCGCCTTGCACGGATGGGACCTGGGGACACTGTTTTACAGTGGTTTTGTCCTTTCCTGTAGAGGTGAACCCAAAAGGTGGTGTTCAGGGACTCCTGTTTGACCCCTCAAGGCTTGGTCCCCCATGCTATTTAACATCTCCATGAAACTGCTGAGAGAGGTTGTCCAGAGTTTTGGAGTTTGGTGCTATCAGTATGTGGATGACACCTAACATTATTACTCCCTCCTACCACAATACAGGGAAGCTGTTTTGGTTCTAAACCAGTACCTGTCATCAGTAAGGGACTGAATGAGGGTGAACAAATTGAAACTAAATCCAGGGAAGACAGAGCTGCTCCTGGTCAGTCAAAATGCAGATGAGGGAATAAAGATTCAGCCTATATTAGATGAGGTTACACTCCCCCTGAAGGCAGAGGTTCACAGCCTGGGAGTGCTCCTGGATTCAACTCTGAGCCCAGAAGCCCAGATTTCAGCAGTAGCCAGGAGTCCATTCGCACAGTTAAGGCTTGTGTGCTAGCTGCCCCTATTCCTTGAGACATCGGATCTGGCCACAGTTAACACATCCTTGGTTACAACCCAATTGTATTATTGTATTATTATAATATACCCTAGGTGGGGCTGCCTTTGAAGAGTGTTCAGAAATTTCAACTGGTTCAAAGAGCTGCAACTGTGGCCGGCTACAGGAATCACACAACTCCCCTGTTGCAACAGCTCCACTGGCTGCTGATCTGTTTCCAGGCACAATTCAGAGTGCTTGTGATGACCTTTAAAGTCCTACATAACTCAAGTCCAAGTTATTTGAAGAACTATATTCTCTCTTACAAACCAGCCTGGGCTTTGAGATAGAGAGGCCTTTCACTCTGTCCCACCACTTTTACAGGTGCATCTGGTGAGAATATGGGAGAGGGCCTTCTCAGTGGCTGCTCCCGGGCTCTGGAACTCCCTTCTAGAGGATTTGGACTGGCACCTTCCCTACTTTCTTTCTACAGTGAAGTAGAGACATTTCTATTCCAACAGGCATTCGATGTGTAGTTATGGCAAGTCTGATAAAATGTGCTGGGTTGCTGAAATCACTGGGTTTCTGGATGTCTGAGTTTATGTATTTAAAATTTGTTTTAATTATTCTCAATTGTTTAATTGTGTTTTAACCTTTGTATTCTGTGGTTTATGTCTTTTTAACTGTTGTAGTCAGCTTTGAGTCCCAACCTGGGAAGAAAGCAGGGAACAACTACAATAGCAATAACAGAGCAGGGTAAATTTGGCAGAACTGGGGCTACTTTTCTGCAGCTAGGACCCTCCAGGGAATACATGGATTAACAAAGATGCCATTTACCTTCCACTGGCTTTTCTGACAGGGGTGGGTAGGCAGAAAAGAGCAGTCCTGGGAGAACTGCAAAAACAGCCTTTTTTGAGATACATGTATCCTTTGAGTGTCACTTTGTCCATCCTAGTAAAGAGGGAGGCATCTACCTCAGACAGCAGATGATGAAGTGGAGGTGGAAAGAAGACAGAATTGTGTGTGTTATGAAGCCTACTCTTTGTCCCCTAAAGAATTTGGCTGCCTTTGGTACAGGGAGGATCCTGTTCCATCATCAGTGTCAAAGTAAGCTGTAACTGCCCATATGGTTGCCTTTTGGATGTGAAATGGAAAAGGTACCTTCTTGTCCACCTCTGGCAGCAAAATATCTTGGGCTGGTGCTGATTCAGAGTGGACTGCAGAAGAGATTCCTGATGTTTGTGCTGTGCAATGCGTGCAAGGCTACTGTGGTTCTGGGAGCTGATTATCTTTTGTCTGTTACTATGCAACAGCAAGAAGAGGAGCAGTGCAAGGCATTTGAAAATATATCTTGATCTTGAGACATTTCTGGCCTGTTCCTAACTAAGTAATTTTGTGGTAATTGAACTGAATGGAGTTTGTGGTTGCAAGAAATTAATGCCACGGGTTGTCTCTGAAGGTGGATTCCAGTCCATTAAACTTTTTCATGGAGCTGGCTGAACCTGCCCTAGCCTGCACAATGTAATGACCACATTACTGGTGGCCCTTTGGCCCTGAATCATTAATGGAGCATGCATAGACAGTGATGAAGATGGAGAAGATGGATCAGGAATGGCAACATGTAATTGCATGGCAAAGTTCAGAGGCAGGGCCACAGCAGTCTAGCCTGCCTTTCTAAGATCCTAGATTCCACACTAATGAGCCAGCCCACTGTCACTGAGTTGCTTTGTCACTGTACAAGGGAAGGATAGGGTGAGAAGGGCAATGTCTGGTCATATTAGTAAGTTTGCATCCAAATTTTAATTGGTTCATTGTCAGTCTGAAGAGAAAGCATAAACGAGGTGGGTTGCAAACACAGGTCACTTACTGGGGCCAGCAGAACTAGAAATAAGTATAATAGACCACATTAAGGCCAAACATAAGCAAGTAGCTATATTGCTGATGTCAGATGTGACAGGAAGCTACATGTAAGAGTTGTCTGGGAAAATTATTACATGCATGAAGAAATATCTTTTAAAAGACCATGTTGCCATCTAATAAACCTTTCACTGAAGCACCAGCAGAACACTATCCTTTCCAATTATCCTGGCAGCTGTTGCGATCACCACACTAGATTCCCATGGCGATTGTGTGCTTCTTTGAACTCCATTAGCTCTTAACTTTTCCTTTAGTGCACTGAAATGTGACATGGATTGCCATCCAAGTCATTCATGGTAGATGTGTCATTTCCCTCTCCCACTTCATATGAAAGCCAAAGAAAGATGCTTTAATGGGGGTGATATGAGATGACTTTGTGGCTAAGAGTAGGAGCTGTGGGCCAGCAAGTGCCAACTTCAGTCAGAGATTTATTAGGTTTTCTTAAGCAAGTTGCTGCCTCTTAGTCTCTGTCCCTCATCCTCTTCTGCAATAGAAGGATAGTAATATTGAGTATAGATGACAATTTTATTTCAGGTTTTTTTTCTTATCAGAATTTACCAAAATTTGCAAAATATGAAAATGGGAGAGATTTGCCCATCCCTATGCCTATCTTATAGGGCTATCCTAAGGATCATAGAGAAAGCATATATATGCATCTGAGATGCTTTAAATCCATTAAACATAAGCAATCCAGTGTGAAGGACTTGCATTTTCCCCCTAGTGTGCCAGGGACTGGCATCAACTTTGTGCCCATTGGTTATAGTAGTTTCCTTCTTTTTTGGAAACTTTCTAAGGGCAAGCAGCTTCTGACTCAGGGACCAGGAACAGCCCATGGACTCCCACTTTTAGGACCACTATTCTAAATGATGGAAAGGTTCTATGTAAATTTAAAGTATTCTTAATAATCATGTGTGGATATACATGTGGTGCATATGTATGTGTACACAGGTACATGTGTGTGCATGTTTCTTAGATAAATGGATGGACAGATAGGTAGACTGATAGAGACATAAGATTCACAGGGGCTGATGACATTTTTCCTTGTAACACCATTTTCTATTCTAGACCCTGCACAGATCTTCATATGATCATCAAATAGGTTTTAAGAGTACTACAAGAAAGTATAGTCAGCCTTCCACATTCTCTAGGTTTAGCGCTGCAAGGAAAAGTGGAAAAAATGCAAATATCAAAATGTGGGAAGGGGCACAAGGCATGATGGAGAGAGCAGGCACCCAGAAGCAAACCAGGCAAGGGAAAGGAGAAGGGAAAGGGGGTGATGTTGGCACAGTGGCCCTACACGTCCTCCCTCTCACCCATCTCCCTCCTTGGGTGTGTGTGGGGCATCAGGAGATGGTGTGTGATGCTGAGAAATTGGGTTGCAAGCCATCCTTAGCTGGCCAGGGAGTGGCTGGTGGTGGAGGACCAGAGGTGAGTTTTAAAGGGCTGCACAACCTGTTAGGAGCTGCTGAGAGGGAAAGTTCCTCTGGAAAAGAAGCACCTGAGGTGGGGTGGGGGCAGAAGTTGAAGAAACTTGCAAATAATCAAATCCATGAAAGTCAAACCCACAAACATGGGGGTCCACTGTAATCTGAAATCCTGTGCATGCCAGTCTAGAGTCAAATAAAAGTTTTTAAATGAATCAACAATATGATAAAAAGGTGAGGGGTTTGTGTAACATACAAAAGCAAAAGCCATCTGTCACAGCTAATTAAAACAATGGCCATGAGCTGGCAGCTGCCACACACAAGGTTTTTCAGTGGCTACCATTTTTGAGATACCTTCATCTCACAGTATGGAGATGTTACAACAAGGAATGAGAATAATTTCAGTCTAAATCTTAACATTGGTCTGGAATGGCTGTATGCTTCAGAGCAAAAGCATACTTAAACACATCATGACAAATTAGTAATAGATGCATTATCGTGGGGGAGGCAAGACAAAGGCTGGATGAAGAATTTCACTGCCTCTCTCCCTCCTTCTGGCCTATCCCATCAATCCACCATAAATGATTTGTGATTCCATTTGTTTTCTTTATTAGTGACATGATTCTGAACTCTGCTGTGGGAGGTTTTTGTGTTCTAAGCTCACTGATAAATTCTGACAGTGATTCCTGACAGACTCTGACCTCTTCACAGTGCCACATCAAGAATTTATCCTAATTTGGAAATGTTTGATTATCCTGTGGAGGCAATTTGGACATCAATATAGACATTCTAGCTACAATTTCAAAATAAAATAACATAATAAAAATGAGATTAAATGGGTGAGTTTAAGATCTAGGGTACATCAGTGGGCATCCAATAAACTAGTGGAGCACCATCAAATCACAGCAGTTAGACAGTGGATTGTAAACCTGTTCAGTGTTTGTGTGCATAGATGTGCATGCACATGTGTGTTCTAGGGAGAGGTATTCCAGGCTTCCTTCGCCAGGATATATATCTATACCAACATTATCAACAGTGGTTCTGTGAGATGTAGCCTAGAAACTGAATTACCATACATATAGATATGTTGTCCCTTTTCTAAGGAAATGTAGTGCACACTTGAAGCTCTACATGGTTTTATATTAAACTCTGTTCATACAGGTCATGTTCCTCTCTTCCCCTTGTCTAACCAATGCTAAGATGGGAAAGAAAGCCAGGTAATGCTTGTATTGCTTTATAGGTGTCAATGGTATGCAAAAAGGAACAACAGCAATAATAATATTCATAAAGTAAATTCAAATATTCAAAATGCTTCACATGCAGTTGTTGCTGTGTGCTTTGAAGTAATTTATGACTTATGGAGAACCTAAGGGGAACCTATCATGAGGTTTTCCAGGGCTGAGACTGTGGCCATTTTCGCACGGAATTTGCCATGTGAAAGGGTGCCTGGAGCGTTGCGTGATTGTGAGGAGTGATCTGCATGACGCACTCACAATTGCGCGACGCTCCAGGGTAGGGCAGGTACCGCTTGAGCATTTTTCATTTCCAGCTTTCAGATGAAAATGGTGCGTGATCGCACATTGCTCCAGGGCCAAGCCTCCAGAGCCACAATGGTTGCGCTTCCTGCCCCAGTGCAGCCTGGGAAACTCCCAGGCTGCACTGCGGAAGGAAGAGGCAGGGCTCTTGCACTGCCAGCTCAGGAGCAGGCAGCTCATGCAGAGCTGAAGCAGTGGGGACATGAGAGCCCCTTGCTGGAGGCTGCTCGCACGATCCCCGCACCCCAGCACTGAGAAAAGGTAAGCTGCGGAAAGGGCCTGTGTGCTGTGCCCAAGGTCATCCAGTGGGTTTCCATGGGTGAATAGTGAATTGAACCCTGATCTCCAAGATCATAGTCCAACATTCAAACCAATACACCATGCTGGCTGTCACACCCAAGTATGGAGTTGTAATTGTTAGACCAACCTTATAAGATGAGACAGTGTTCTTAGAGCCCATACTCCTGCTCAGAGGGCTGAGGCTGAAAGAAAGTGCCTTGTCTAAAGCATAGTTACACAACTTGGTAATGAATACAGCCAGTCAGATTAAGACAAGGAGGTCTTAGTTTAGTCTAGCCTTCTCCAACTTGGCATTCATAGGTTGGACTGTAGCCCCTGTCATGAGCAAGGCCTGTGTTTGCTGGTTATGGTGGAAGCTGTACTCATACATCCAGATAACATCAGGTTGGAGATTATTAATTTCCTTCTCCAACTTGGCATTCATAGGTTGGACTGTAGCCCCTGTCATGAGCAAGGCCTGTGTTTGCTGGTTATGGTGGAAGTTGTAGTCATACATACAGATAACATCAGGTTGGAGATTATTAATTTCCCAATGAGCCTAAACATATGAAGGAATGTCATGTAGAAAATGGAGCTAGCTTGTTTTCTGCTGGTAGAAAATGAAGGAAGGGATTCAAACTATGATAAAAGAGATTCCGCCTAAACATTAGGAAGAACTTCTTTGCTGTAAGAGCTATTCAGTAGTGGAATACGTTGCCTTGCATGGTGGTCTATCTTTGGAGATCTTTAAACAGAGGTTGTATGGACATTTTTCAGGAGTGCTCTAGCTGTGTATTTTTTCATGGCAAAGTGTTGGACAAAATGGCCCTTGTGGTCTCTTTCAGTTCTAAGATTCTGTGATTATATGATTCTGTGTTTTGAAATTGGGAAGAAAGATGGGATATAGATGTTCTAAATGAAAGAGAGAAGGAAAGGGAGAGAATTTGAATACATTTCAAGATGTCTGATTTTATTAGTTGGATACCAATCTTCCACTACAGATTGTGACTATTCCACACCATCACTGTATTCATAGTAGCTGTGACCAATGCATCATCTGGTAACCAGTCTTCTGGTGATGAGTTTGCCTGTAGCTAGGTCCTAAGATGGAAGATGCAGCCTGACATTAGGGCTTTACTCAAAGCTTTACCTACTTGGTAGAACCTGCCAGAAATTATCCTCCACTGGCATAGCCTAGGTTCACCTTTCATAGAATCATAGTATCATAGAGTTGGAAGAGACCACAGGGGTCATTGAGTCCAACCTCCTGCTATGCAGGAACACTCATTTAAGCATTCCCAACAGATGGCCATCCAGCCTCTGCTTAAAAACCTCCAAAGAAGGAGACTCTACCACACTTCAAGGCAGCATATTCCACTGCCAGACAGCTCTGACCGTCAAGAATTTCTTCCTGAGGTTCAGGTGGAATCTCCTTTCCTGCAGCTTGAACCCATTCCTCCTTGTCCTAGTCTCTGGAGCAGTGGAAAACAAGCCCGCTCCCTCCTCTACATGATATCCCTTCAAATACCCCTTCAAATAATATGCCACAATGAGGAGGTGGGATGGATTGGAGGATACATACACATATAATTCAAACCATGAATATCACATCTGATACTACAATCTCTTAACCATTGAATTGTTTCAGACCTTCCTGATAGTACATTCTATGAGAATAATTGCATGCCACGTTGTAAGGCTTACCATGTAAGCTATAACAATGTAAACAGATCTGGGAAAAGGAAATGTTTTATTTGGTCCACACATTTATGTGGGATACAATAGGCTGTGAGGATAGAGAAAAGGACTCAAAGTTAATGAAAATCTGCACAAAGAACCTCTTCTCTTGATCTTACTTTAGACCACATAATTGTTCACAAATGAGTTCTGACTAATGAGTGAATAATAGAAATTAAACACTGTTGTGCAAGAGCTGTAGAGTGGTTCAGAAAATGTGTTTTTCATTCAAAGTGGAAATATGGATGTCCTGATATTTTTATCTGTCTGTGCTAGACTATGGGAGAATATATACACACATGTGCATACAAACATACAGTATCAGCAGTGCCAAACAAACTCTGCCAAAATGTTTCTCATTTAAAAGTCAACAGGGGAAAACTGATATTTGAAATACAGATCAATCCAAAAATACATTTATGGCTTAAATATTTTATTTGAAAATTCTGACTGAAACAAAATCTTAATTGAGGTGGGAATGTCCATTTAGGAGAGAATTTAGGGCAGTTAGGGCTTCCTTACTCATTGTGGGTATGAGAACAAGGAGGGAAAGTGGACTGGAGGAAGAGACGAGAGACAAAGTGAAATAGAGGAGCCCTCCCTCAGGGAAGAGCTAAAAAGCAATGGAAGGGAGTGATGGGAAAATTCCAAGGCCTATTGGGTTGCCAGATCTGCGGGCCTGGCTCTTTTCCAGTTCTCTGGGAGAGGAGGGGAGAGGAATCTCAGTGTGAAAGCACTGCCTTGAAATGTGTGTGCTTGTATTTTCCACAATAATTAGACTCATTCTTTATTAAAATTTTAAATAGCACATATTATGCAACTGTGTTTGAGGCTTAACGTATCATATTTGACGGCATCACTAGGAGCTACCCCATGTAACATCATCCTTGTAACATCACCAGCATGTGTTTCCTGTGACATCACAAGAAATCGTCCCTAGGTCTCAGGTTTGGGTCCTTAAACTCTCAGGGCCTGATGTGGTCCTGAACCAACAACCCTAATTTGGGTTGTCTATCAGCCCAGATTGTCAGGATTGAAGCTCAATGCTTGCACTTCCTGGTGCAACTTGATCTTTTGTGACCTGGATGGTAACTGGACTGGATATATGAAAGAATGCGGCAAGCCCAAAAGAAGTTGGGGGGCATATGGCAGGGAGGAAAAGGAATCCCATCAAGACTATAGGGAAAAACTGTGTGGTTTATAGAGTTAAACCTCCACTTCCTGTCCTAGGATGTTTGGAGCCTGTTCTTAGGGAAACTGCCAGTCTAGCGCAACTCGTATTTTATGAGAAAGAATTTGGAAGAAGGAAACAGAAGGCTCTACTTACTCTGTTTGAAGCAGTTTCAGAGGAGCTGCTTTGCCTGTTTTCTGCTTTCTGTTATCTAGTACCATTGTTCTTCTGCCTCTCTCCCTCCTTCTTCCTACTCTTTGGGCCTACAGCATGAGGAGTTTGAGAACAAGCACAGTGGGAGGACAGATAGGAAAGAGCAGGGCCAAGCATAAGCTGATGTGCCTGGAGAGTTACTGCCCATGATGGAAAAGCAAAGGGATGTCTGACGAGAAGGGCAGGGCCTTGCGGCGGGCAGGGGGAGGAAGGGCAGGGGCCTGGTCTAGGCCTAGTCTCTGGGGAAGAGGTCCCAAATCACTGCTTTAATGTTAGAAAGTATTTGCAGCTCCACATATCTGTCTTGGCCATGCTTGTGCCACTCTTACCATCAGGCAAAATGAGGTAGTTGCCTCAGGAAACAGGCTTGGGGAGTCATAAAAGGGCAGCAAATTCTTGGTTATTTAATAATACATTATTGCACTCTTACTGCCAGGGAGAAGAAGAGGCATTGCTGGATTTTCAGGTGCTAAAATAAAATAATTATCCTAGCCATTGACCCCTACCGGGTGGCCTTGGGCAAGTCATACTCTCAGCTTCAGAGGAAGGCAATGGAAAATCTCCTCTGAATAAATCTTGCTAAGAAAACCCTGTGATAGGGTTGTGTTAGGGTTGCCATAAGTTGAAAGTGACTTGAAGGCATCCAACAACAAGCAGCAGGAGCAGCAACAACAAAGATAGTTTCATGAGGCAGGCAGCAGGGAGTGGTAGGCGACATTTGCTGCCATGCTTCAGGCAGCAGAACATCTTTGGCCAGGACTCCTTGGAAGGCAAAGATGTATTGTGGACTTGTGCCTCTCATCATTCTAGGCTTTGATGACCTTGTTAGCCTTAAACCAGTTAGCCTTAAGAGGTTAGGTTGCACAGTTTTCTGTATATGTGCAACTATAGCTGACTGGAGAAGTGGATATCGATGAACACAGCAGACTTCCGTATAATAACAGCTGCATTTCCGGATGCGTGGAAAGGCACCATTCTGAATTTACTCTTTTGCATTGGCTGAGAAAAAGGTGACACTTTGTGGCAGGGTATGTGCGTGAACACCACACAGTTGTCATGACAGGATCATTATCATCTGCAAGGATAGATCCCTGCTATGCTACACACTTCTTCCACTGGCATGCCCTGAGGGCTTCTGGTATAATTTCACACCATTGCACTTGCCACCATTTAGAGACACAACAAATTTGCCTTGCAAAGTTCTCCTCAAAATTTTCTGCATATTTGATTAGTGAATATTCTATAGATGTGTACGTATTTTGAAAAGTTTCTACATTCAACCTCAGCATGTTCAGGAGCACTCATTTTATCTGACTGTCTTACCTGGAATTATAGACATCATCAGTAATAGATCTGCTGTAGAAGCAGAGCTTTGAAAAGTTACTATTTTGGACAATAGCTCCCATGCAGGCTGTGCTGTATGCTGATGGGGGATTCTGGGAGTCATAGTTTTTAAAAAAGTAACTCTCCAAAGTGCTGAAGCTGTCATTTGCTGTTCATTTAATTGACCAGGAAAGATTCCCTCTACATTTTGTGAAGGAGGCATGTCATGGGCTGGTGGGAGAGGGGTGAGTGAGAGAGGGGTGGGTGGGAGGCTTTGCTGAGAGACTGGTATTTATGGCTGAACCCAAGTTAATTGACCCAGGTCAGGGTTATGAAAGGTTAGTGACCAGATCGCATGACAGCTCTGAGAGATGGTACCCTGGAGTGTCTGGTGATGCTTAGGAGATAAGCAAAAGGGTGCTGCAGTGATATTTCCCATGCCTTGCGTAGATCTTTGAGCAGGGCTCACAGTTAGCTCTCTGTCTGAAAGATTCTGCTCTGTTCTCATGAGGCCAAGAAGAGTCGTTCATTCCTCAAAAAAGTACTTGTGGACAGGAAGAGCCCAGAAAGATTAACACAACCTAGCATTTGCCTTTGGTAATAAGAAGCTTAAATAAAAATCTACACACCGCTGCTGACCTCTGGCCGCCAAGAGTGCTTTGCAGAAACTTTATTGCCTTCTTATGAAATGAACACAAATGTGTCTTTAATTCCTTCCTAGAGCCCCTGTGAACTGCACGGCTCAGGCAAAGGTAGCCTGGGACTTGTTAAGGAAGAATTTATGTGACATCACACAGAGTCGAAGGGGGAGGATGGTTTAATCATTTTTAATTACATCCCACTGGAGCTTGACTGGGGCTTCTGAACAAGAGCTCTCCTTTGGCCTCCCCTGTCTCATTGTCACTCAGGCTGCTTCACTGGGAACTCAGCTTGCACTGGTCAAGCAAGGGTGTCCATCAAGAAATTCATTACTGCCTCCTCTCTGCTAATGAGTTGTAGTGGAGGGCCTTTAAGGGAGAACTGGGCAGATTTCTCTTTTATAGGGTTACGAAGCCTTGGGTCACTTGGTAAAGGACTTACGAAGCTCTGATTTTCCCAGCCGACGTATATATTCTTTCCCTGTTTGCCAAGTCTTTTGTGTTTGCCAAGCATGGAGGTGGAGAGAGATAGTATTTCTATTAGGCAGCCAAGCATCACTGCTATGAACTTCATCATCAGTAAAAAAGAAGTAATGGGGAGGGGAGAGAATGGATGCCAGCAAACCTGCCTCTAGGGTCCACATGTGGTCTGTGAACTGTGGCTTGTGCACCAATTCTTTAGGGAAACAAGACAGCTTCAGACTATAGATTATAATCCTGTCTTGTTTTCTGAAACCATAGCTAACACATACCCACGTTTCTCAGGTTGGATGAAAATAGTAACTGCTATTAGTTAGAAACAGAAGAAAAAGTTTCCAATCTCCTCCATGCCAGAAAAGGGGTGGGGGTATGGTAGCCTGAGGGTCCCTTAGGCTTATTGCCCTAGCACTCAGTTGTGGTTTAGTGTTGTATTGAAAAGCATAGCTAGAAGAATCTCCCTGTTAGCAGTGCCCCATCCATCAAGGATATATCTGTAAAGCTGAACTCTGTAATGACTAGGCCAAAAGCCATTTGTGAGTTGGTCTAGCCAATTCCACTGGCTGAGGACTGGAGAAATACCTATAGGAAATAAGGGGGGGGGGAGTCTGAGAAGACTTCCTACTCTATCCCTTTCCTTCACTGCATTGTCAGTGATAATGTGCTCAATTTACCAGCGCTAGATTAGGGCTACTGAAAAGTCATCCAATTAATAATCATCTGTACACAGTCAATGTGATCCCTGGATTACTTTGAATAAGTCACTCAATAATGTGCTTTAGTCTCTGTCTGCCAAAAGGAACTAACAGTACTGCAAGACATATGAAGGGAGTTGTTAGAAGCTGGCAGGTGCTCTTTTCATGCAAGAAGATGAAATCAGTAGAATGTTAAGAAGTCTGCAGCATGCTTTATTTTAATGGCTATCAACCTCCTACGTTTCTTTTAAGAAAAGGAAGATTACAGTTAAAAATAAAGACACAACCCCCACATTTACTCAGATCTTTAATATACAGTTTTTGCTGTTCTCTTAAAAATAATTCTAGCAATGTGATTCTCATTCACTTAATGTTTATGATTTAAAGTGTGTTCGTTCTGGTTTTTCCATAAAAGTCTCTTAAAATCACTCATTGAGGAGAAAGGATTTCATTTGCTCATAAACATGAGGTTTACATTTTCTGCCAGTAAGGGAATGTCTATTATCTCTTCAAAGATCTCTGCACTTGAGAAAGCTCTTTCCTGTATTACACCAAAGACCCAAATGCACTGTAATTAATTTTGATCTCAGGGCATCCTTGAAGAGGTCAGTCTAGTAATGTCCACCATTTGTTTTTATTTCCAAAGAAGGCATTCATGGTCTAAATGTTACTCTTTACTTGTACCTTCATGATGGACATGGGTCATCAGACTCCTGCTGGAGATGTATCATTCCAGGTCCGTAACATCTTTTAGTTCTTTGATGTCTTTCAAATAAAAATTCTTTCAAGGAAAAAAAGGGGGCTATGCCTGTCATTCACAGCACGACTGCAGTACAAGTGTTTCAATATTGTTATAACCAGTTAAAACAGATTCATCTGAGTCCATTACAGCCTTTTATAACACCAGCCTCTTACCAACTGTTTGTATTTGTGTATGTATTCATGCATTTTGTCAGAAAATCTATGTGACATTGCCAATATGATTGTCTTAAGAGGATCTACTACTAGTATTCAAATGATCCATCGCTGGTATTTACACCACTCAGATTGACTTTGTTGTTGTGGTGTGTTTTCAAGTCATTTCTGACTTACAGGGACCCTAAGGCAAATCTATCAAGGGGTTTTCTTAGCAAGATTTGTTTGGGGGTGGGCTTTGCCTTCCTCTGAGGCTGAGAGTGACCTGGCTAGGGTCATCATGGGTGAATGGAGAATCAAAACTTGATCTCCAGAGTTGTAGACCAGGGCTCGAAACCTTTCCATCATGTTGGCTCCCTTTGACAGAAAAACAGGCTGTTGAGGAAAATATAAGGACTTTGCAACCTATGGACTTACGTGCTGGTTTCAACCCCCAGTGCAAAAGTTTTGGCTTGAGATTTCCCATTTGATTGAAATTTTTATTTTATTTTGTTTTTGGAATGGATGACTGAAACTTCATCAGCGCAAGGACCTAATCATCCCTCTTTGCCAAATGGTAATTGTCTCAAATTTGAGGGTTGATCAGACATTCATACTGACAGAACAGAGTGGAAAAGCTCAAGGCATCTAACCAGTGCCTTAAGGACTGCTAGCAGCCAAACTGACATTTCCTTTTAAAAAAGAATTTAAAAAATTCTTTTATTGATTACATGAGCTCAAGCAATTGTTCCCAGGTTAAACCTACAACACATGTTAACATATGGAAAGCAGCTTTGAAGTGAGCAGAAAGCTGCTGATTAATATTGGTTTTAAACTTTAGCTTTAAATACACAGTAACTGTTATGATTTTAGTAATGAACCGTATTTGTTTATCGATTGACCTATAATGGGCAATTTTGCACTTCTTAATTTTTTAAAAAGAAAAAGAAATATATTCGCAACTCACTCTTCATCAATGGAAAAGATAAGTGTCCAGTGGTGACCTCAGCAGCCCACAGTTGGCACACCCTGGGCTGTCTGGAATGAGAGATACCAGGAAAACCAACTATGCTAGAAACATATACTTGCACAGGAGAACTGGCATGAAGCTGTTCTATGTACCTGTGTCCTCCTCTAGTTACAGCATTGTGTTGACCTCCCGTAGTTGCTGAGAATGGAGGGAGGGGCACAAGATAGTGTTGAATAGTGATAGCATATCCTCCAACATTTCACAGATGACAACCAGGACACATATGACCAAGCAACATCAGAATGTGGTCAAGTGTGGTCAAACTTACTAACGTCTAATACAAGCTAGGACAGATAATAGCAGTTTGCGTTTGCCTGAGTCTACTGGGCAAGATTCCATCCTTCCTCTCATCTCCCCACCTCCACCACTAAGTTAACTGAGTGCAACCTACTATTGTACTATGAACTCCCTTTGCAGCAGTGGAAGTAAGCTGAAGACAAAGGGGGAATGTGGAAAGAAGAGAGAAAAACTGGGACATTTTAAAAGCAGCCAAAAAGCTCTGGTGACAGAGGGACTCTTTCCAAGAAAACAGGACAACTGGAAGGGGGTATGTGATAGCATATCATTTCCTGTATGATCCTGCCAGTGTTTAGAGATCCTAAGAGGATCTTCTCTCTGTACCAGCATCCTCATGGATACATCTGATGGGAACAGGGGAGAAAGCTTCTTGGTGGCTGTTCCCAGACTCTGGAACTCCCTTCCTAGACAAAATTAGACTGACACCCTTCCTGCTTTCTTTCCATAGGTAAGTTGATATAAGTATGAATTAGAAATAATAAAGTAGAAATAAAGTAGAAGCTGGGGGCTTAGGTCAGAGGAATGGAGAAAGATTTAAGAAGGGTAAAAAGGTCACGAGAGCCAATGTATCAGGTAGCTAGGATGTTGATCACGTAGCCAGGGTGTCGTTTATTGACTGGCTGCAGTAATTGCAGATTGTAGATAAGCACTTTCTGGGGTCTGAGTGCGGGGGTAATTAGCTAGTAACAGTATGTGGTATTTGTGCCCCCGGAAGGGCAGACCGAGACATGCCTGCGATCTTTGCCTGTGATCTTTATGTATGCTGTGAACTTTGTCTATAAAAGAGCTGTGAAACTTGAATTCAGGGCTTTCGGTCTTTTGGAGACATCCAGCCAAACGCCCGCACGTAATAAATTACTCTTTTTCTTGCTCTGTGGTCTCTGTGTTTTCTGGGCTCCTGCAACAAAGTGAAGACCTCTTTGTTTTGACAAGTCTTTGATAGGTGATTGGTCAGAGGGATAGGGTCTTTCAGAATGTGTTATACTGTTTATTTGTTTTCCTTTCAATGGTTATGCTTTCAACCACTTTTAATCCTATCGTTAGTTTAATTATATTTTTAACTTTTATATGATGTTATTTTTTTCTTAGCTCCCTCTCTTTTAACCTTTTTAATCTGCCTTGAGTCTTGAGGAAAGGTGGGATGATGATGGTGATGATGATGATGATGATGATGGGCAGAAAATAGATTATCTCCCCAAATATCCTCCCAATGTTGTTCTGGAGGCTGCCATGATAAGGTGTGCCTTAAAGCCCAAGGCACTGGGAACCATCTTTTGTCAGAGTGCTAAGACAGATACATCTAGGAGTATCTGTCCAGACATTGGTGCAGATGTGTGCACTCGTGTCCAATAAAAGTGACTGAAAATAGCAGAAAGAAGAGACTGAGGGCAGGATGCAAATCTTATTAAAAGGAATCCAGATAACCTGGAAGTGGCATTAGCCAGTAGTATCCTGCCTGGAGATGAAAAGGTCTAGTGAGAAGAAGTCATTCCATTCCATACTCAAAGGAGGGTGCTTTCTTGTTTCAGGACCTTCTTGCTCATTGAAACTACCAGAAGCTAGCCAAAGTCTCTCTGGGTGTTTCAGATGAGTATGGAAGAGAATGCTCAGATGTCCCCAGAGCATCTGGGAGACCAGTCCCGAAAGGTACTATGTTGCTGAAGTCAACTGCTGTAACTGGGACCACAGAGGCCTACTGATCAGTGGTGGCTCTCCAAACCCTCTGAAAACATTCTTCATGATTCTTCACAGGTTTAAATTTGTTCTGATATAACATTTGCAAAGTATGAACTTTGTCATAGAGAGGTCTATGAAGGTAACAGAAATCATTTCCTTACTTCAATCATAATCTAACCCTAGGCTGAAAGAGCTGGTGGTATTTCATCACCAGTACCTGGACAGTATTTTGGCTTTGTATCTTGGCCTTTGGAAAGGCATGTCCTTTTGAGGACATGACATGCTCAATATTTATTGACTTCTTGAAATACTTTGTTTTTCGGGACTGCAGAAAGGGCATCACTACTGTCATAGACATGAAAGCTATCCCACCCTGCACATCTGGTTTCTTCCCCACAGCACCTTAAACACCACATATAGAACATAGGAACTGAGTGAGAGCACACATCACAAAGATTTTCTATAAAGGTGTTCTCTTTCCCTCCTCCCTTTCTTTTGGGTCTCACTGCTCACAAGTGTGGCCATTTGGTATAATGGTGGTCACTGGTTTTATTTTTCTTGAATAGACCACACTGGATTAGCTGAGAAATACAACAAAAATTGCAAAGCAAAGAGGTAGTTTTAGTCTCTCACGACTGCTTGCTTTTCACAGCTTAGTACATAAATCTGACATCCTAAAGAGCAAGTACAGACTCTCATTTTGAGAGATACAGGCAGATATATTCATCCATGCTAAAGAATGAGAGGGAGTAAGAAAAGGAACAAACCTCCTAGAGACAGAACATCTGTTCTGTGTTAAGCCATAACTAATACAAAAGGGTATACGGCATCATGAAAATTCATGTTCCAAAGATCCCTTTAAAAAGCTATTAGACGTATGTCTTCCTTTATCCTGTTTATTGTATATAAATTAGTTAAATATACAGTGGTCCATACCTGGTCATACCAATTCAAGATAGATGGGAGAAGTTTTATTCATCTCAGACAATACTGAAACCAGGGTAGCCCAGTGAAGCAGAATGGTGAGAGATGATAAAAAGAAGCAGTCCTTAGCATGGCACATTGTTAACCATCAAACTGGCTACCACAAGGTGTCATGATAGGGATTAGACCAATTCATGGAGGCTATTTAAGGCTTTTCTGTTGTTATTTGCTATCGTCAGCTTTGACTTATGGCAGCCCTATACATGAAAACTCTCCAAGATTTCCAGTTGTCAACTACCCTGATCAAGTCTTGCAGATCAGAGCCGTGGTTTCCTTGATTGAGTCAATCCACTCATAATGTGGTCTTTCTCTTTTCCACTGCCTTCCAATTTACCAAGCATTATCCTCTTTCCATTGAGTCACTTTGTTTCACAATATGTCCAAAGTATGATAGCCTCAATTTAGGCATCTTTGCATCTAGTGAACAAGATTTGCTCTTGATTTCAGATTTGATTTGCTCTAAGACCCATTCATTAAAAGCTATTGATGATCATATACTGAACACAGAGAGTCTTCAGGCTTGCAGAATATGTTGCTGTGTGCCTTCAAGTAGTTTCTGACTTATGGTGACCATAAGATGAACCTATCACAAGGTTTTCTAGGGTATGAGTATGACACACCCAAGGTCACCCAGTGGGTTTCCATGGCAGACCAAAGAACTGAACCCTTGTTTCCATGGTCATAGTCCAATATTCAAACCACTACACCATGCATATACTTAGCTTTTAATAAAGAAAAAGAATCCCAGGATCCACCAACTAGAGGTTAGTGGGCTCCTATTTCTCTGTAAGAATATGCATATTCCCCTGTCTCCTCAACAGAAGGCCCAGTGACCAACCATCCTATTATCTGTCTTACCTGGACTGGGTCCCAGTGCATTCACTCTCAACCAGTGTGCCATGGAACTCAGGCATTCACTCAAAGAAAATTTTCAGCTTGATGCTGAAAGAAAAGAGAAACAGACTTGTCATTATCATCCTGAGGAACATTCAGTTCTAAGCCTTTGAACAATGTCACCTAATTGTTGCATATTTGAAAGCACACAGAACTATGTGGAACCTAAAAGACATTTTTCATATTTCTGTGGAGAAGAGCAGCAGTTTTCTGGAATCACTTTTAGATATTTTTCTACAGTACCAGCATCTGGTCCAGGCACTATTAAATAACCTGCTGAGGCTCATGATTCCTGAACCTTCAGTCTCAGAAAGGATTTCTGGCCTTGCCTTGCCACTACCTTCAGTAGAAGCTTTCCTTTGAGGATTCAGACTCATATAGGAAGCTATGGTCTTTTAGATAGCCCACGTCCAAACTGTACAGGATTTTATAGGTCATAACCAGCACTTTGAATTGTGCCTGGAACCTGCTGTGAAGCTGTTGTAATAAAGGAGTTACATGTTTCCTGCAACCATCCCCAGCATTTTGGACCCACAAGTTTCTGAGGAGCTTCCAAAGGCAGCTCCATGCAGAGTATGTTACAGTAATCCAAGTGTGATGTAATCAAGTCATGTGTCACCTTGGCCAGATCTCATATTTTAAGAACAAGGTGAAGTTAGCAAACTAGTTTGAACTGTAAGAATCTTGCTCACTGCAGACATCTGGGCCTCCAGGCTCAGGGCTGGAATACACCCAAGTCCAGGAATACACCCAAGTTTCAAACCTAAGCTTTCAGAGGAGCTGTAACATCATTGAATATAGTCTAAACTCCTGTTCCCAGATCTGGTTTTTCAACTGACTAGAGACACCTCTGTCTTGTCTAGATAAAGCTTGACTAGTTTACTCTCATCCAGTCCATTACTGACATTACTGATGACTTTTCTTCCTGGTTCTTCTGTATGCCTGGAACCGCCTCCCCAGGTTGCCTTCACAGCGTGACTTTCTCCATCCCTCCCTCCCTCCATGTCTTTTCTTAGAACCATCTTTTGACAAAAGACACAATGTCATAGTTCCCAAGCACCAAGCTCAACTCCCTAAAACACATAGGTTTCCCTGTTCACTCCCGTCTCCATCCATTTCTGTAAGCTGAATGACTTACAGAATGACTGTAAGCTCCTCAGGGTATGGACCTGTCTTCATCTCCTTTATAAAGCCTCCCACACATTGTCAATGGTGTGTGTGAGCTTTCAGGCATATATATTAAAAAAACAACAGGGAGAACCAATGAGGTCAGATAACCCTCTGCCACCAGATACAGCTCATCAGCCAGGGAGGCCTAAGCATTTTCCATCTTGAACTCTGGCAGGGAGCCAGATTGAAATGGAACTTCTAAATGTGAAATTTCCTTTTAGTTATCATGGCTAATAGCTACATCCATGAATCAAAGTATCTCTCTGTTACATGCACTGGGGAGTAGAGCAGAGACTATGCAGGTATAAAATGAGGACCAGGAAAAGGAGCACTGAGATTTGATTGCACTTAGCTCAACAAGTCCTTGGAGTTCTGCTGCTCTTTGCTTTTAGTGTGTGGAAAAATGAAGTTGTGAATGCCCCCTTTACAAGTGCTGTCTACAGGAGGTGTGTATATGCAGGTTTAAATGTGCAGACCTAGGATGTGCTACCGCCCTCCCATGAATATGCTATTCTTTCTGATAATACTTGGATGACTGCATGTTTGATGGTTTCCTAGCTCAGGATTTTGCCTACCCATCAGGCATGTGACCCTTGGGTAGAGTCAGGGCCTGAAAAAGATCGCTATAATTTCTGTATCTTTGTAACCTGAAGGTTTCAACCAAGTTTTCCCTGCCTCTCTGCTTAGATGGAGGATATCATTCCACCTCCGTACAACAGGGTTGTTTTAACCTTTTAAAAGGTTAAAACAAGCTGTATATGTGCATATGAATGCTTAACCCACATGGGGAGTGGGTTGAAGGTATACTGTCAGGAACACTCTCACTCATCATGAATTGTGCCTCCCTTCTGCAAAATGAGCACCCATCAACCCTGATTCACATTCAGAGGAACAACTCTTATCCGCACATTTTGCCCCCATGTTTAGTCAATGATGTGCAATTGGACTAGGACATGTTATCTCCTGACACTCACATTTTGTCAACATGCCCCTCACCCCAGTCCAATTGCAGCTACTTGATTACTTGGGGCAAAATGTGTGGATGAGAAATGTGCTTCTGAATGTGATTCAGAGTTGATGGACAACATACGCATTAGGATATGTGTACAGAACATCCATCCATCCCTTATTTCTTTCTGTGAAATGTGCCTTCAGATGTTCATCCCCATTGTGACCCAGCTGATTATGAGTATCAGGGTTCAACTCGAGCATCATCAGGGTAAAAGTCTTGCCGTGATGGCAGGTAATGAAATGTCAGTGCAGGTAGCAAGGTCTGGTTGCCAAGACAATAGTGATGTATTTGGAAAAGTTAAAAAAGAGAGAGAGAGAGAGAGAGAGAGAGAGAGAAAGAAAGAAAGAAAGAAAGAAAGAAAGAAAGAAAGAAAGAAAGAGAAAGGTTGCTTCTAAACTATCAAAGCCCTCAATTTTTAACTTGCCTATTCATTTACACCCACAATTGCTAGAGGAAATAAGACTTACAGAACTTAAGTTCATTTAAATCACTTTTATAGAATAATAGCACTACAACAGTCTAGTGCGGAAATGGCCTTAGTTTCAAAGCTGTTTCCTTTCACTTCCAGTTTGCTACACTGTATTCTTTCAGATTGATAATGCCAATTTTGAACCTTTCTGGTTTGTCCTCTGCTCTTCTGTTCATAATTATGTTTTATTACTGCTCCTAAAGATTTCAATGCAAAGGTTTCTCTTACCAAACAATTTTGGATTGCTTTTTAGTTATTTGGTCTCAGTCTCCTCTCATTTTTTTTTTCTAAGCAGCAGTGAAGCTAATCCTGATTATGAGAACACAGTGAGGTCTGGCAACTTCTTCCCCCCAAATTCTCTGATGTTATATTTCCACTTGATCCACTTGATCTGAGCATTGGCTGCTGGCAATGGATCCTCTCTGAGTCCCCCTGAACTTCTTTTCCCAAAGGGCTAATTTGTCCTGCACCAAAACATGTCCCCAACCTCAATTGGTGGCTGTCAAGCTCACTGCTGAGTGAACAACAACCTCTCAGTTCATCATTACTGCTGGAAGTCCGAGAAACAACAGCTATGCACCAGCACAAAACGCACAAAAGAATGAAAGATGAATTTTTGTTCAAGAACATTGCCATGCCTCACAAACCAGTAATCTTTACTGGAAAAAGAAATTAACCTGTGGAAAATCTGTATCGATGTGTTGAGAGATTCATCTGTAAACATAGATACACATACACAAAAAGACAGAGATGCACATTAACCCACAAATACACACAGTTGTGTTTGGACAAAGACATTCATAGAGAAACATGGAATAACCCATAAATTGTATTGGCACTGAGCTGCTCATTACCAAATAAAGAGGAGCAAGTACTCTTTTACAGAGGTGCATATTCAAGCATATTCAAGCAAACCAGACCATCAGAATCCTTGTAGTGCCTGAAGAGCAGATTACCTCCATTCTTCAGCTGCCAGGATTGAATATATCCTCCATGACATGGCTTTTTTCCCCTTAATCCACTTGCTTGCTCTTTGTTTAAAATGAGCTGGCTCATCTTGCCAGAAGCTGGCATACCCATCTGAACAAACACATCCAATCAAAAGGGCCTTCTGTAACAATGGGCCCTGAGGCTTTGCTCCTTTTCTCCAAAACAAGTTTCACAGATCCAGGAGGACTCACCGTTTATTGGCTGAACTTTTTCACAGGGAATCTTTTGTTCTGCTGGCCTATGTGTTTTCCTGATATCCAGCTCCATTCATGACAAATGTGGATGCCACAGTTGGAAAACCACATGTCTGTGCTCTTGCTGCTCTCTTGGAAGGAGTAACGAGGTCCAGATTTGTTGCAGAAGGAAATGAATGGGGTTTTATTATGCAGACTCATATAGTATGGACAGATCCCATGCTATGCAAGAAAGCAGTCCTATTGCTCAAAATAGAAGAAAGAAAGGTTTGCTGTCATAATCTTTGGATATCCCTGGGAATGAAGCCAAAATATTATAATCCCATATGATTTTGTAGAGGAAGTAAGCACTGGAGAACACAGTGAGCTGCTTGAGATAGTCATACAATGTTGTATGATATACAAAACTTCAACTAATATATGCCAAGAGACATTATTTTTCATCACACTTATCATCAACTCACTGTCCACAGTAGCTAGAACAGAGGCTATCTCTTTAGGTCTTATATTATTTCCCTGCATCTACACACACAGGAGACTACAAGTTACAGTGCAGTCTATGTCCTCCCCACTCCCATACACACATGATACCAAACAATCCTAAAGAAGAGATGAGCCTCATTTGCCCCCAGCCCCAGGCAACCCATCAAACAATGGGGGGCAAATTTCAGCACCAAAATTGCTGAAAAGACATACCCAAACCCTTGCAAACACAGTAGTTTCCCTCCTACCCCCAGCCCCAGCAAACCTCAGAAACATGTTGGTTTTCAGCCAAAAATATCATTAGTAATACTCTGCCAATGCAGCCTATGAGGGAACAAAGGGGGTGAAAATTGGTCTCTGTCCCTTCCCACCTCAGTTCACCCCCTCTGGTTCAAATCCCTACTGGGCCATGGAAATCCACTGTGTGATCTTCAGCAAGTCACAATCTCTCTGCCTCAGAGGAAGGGAAAGGCAACCTCCCTCTAAACACATCTTGTAAAGAAAACCCCTTGATAGTTTGCCTTAGGGCCCCCATAGGTCAAAAATGGCATGAAGATACACAACAAAGCTGATGCAATGGTTTCAGCTTACACCTGGGAATGCCCACTGAACTGCTGGGAAAAATAAACAAAGATTGCTTCCTGCAATTTTGAAAATATAAGATCCAACTGGTACTTGGAACCCTTTCAGTGATTTTTTTTCCCCACTGAGAAGATGCTGCCTCCATTTCAGTGGTTCTCTGTAGTGCTTAGTACTATTGTATCTGTTTAGAACATGTGAAGCACAGCAGATTATTGGACTATAACTCCCATTATCCTCAATAATGGTTATGCAGTTCAAAGCCAATATGATTTGCAGCCCAATAATATCTGGGTGGGTGAGTGCATCACATGTCACATACAACTAATTAAGGCCTAAATCCAATTGCTAGCCCCAGCTAAAATAGGCTCAATTGAATAAATTACTAAAGTGAATAGTAAGTTAACATTTATGTAAACGGCATTACTATAGTGAGTCTATTCTAGTTGCGACTAAAAATAGGCTTTAGGCCTTAGAATGATAGCTGCAGTCATTTATGGATTGATTCTTTATAGCAGACATGGAAATCACATGATTTTTTAGATGTTCTTGGATTGCAACTCCCAGCATTCCTCCCCATTGACCATGTAGGCTGAGACAGCTGCAGTCCAACAACACCTGGAGGGCTGCATCATCCTTAGCCCTCCTTTGCTTAGCCCTGTCTTCCTTCATTCAAAACAGCCTTGTGCACAGCCTTCTCTGTGAGGTGATAGTGTGAGCAGATGAATGTGGTGAGCTTTGGAACATACATGCTGCTCCTAATCTATTTACAAGTGCCTCTCCCTGTTAGTTTCTAGGAAAGTGGGCAAGTCCTTCATGTTCCAGCAGGCTTTTCTGTGTCTGGAAGGCTTAATTGGAATTTTATTGCTATTATGGTTAATTATTTTACTCTGCCTTTTGATCTTTATAAGTGAAGTTGTTGATATATGATATTTAATTGTGTTTTAATTGTTTTGTAAGAAACGCTGAGCTGTAAGAAAGGAGGGTGTACTTGTAAGTTCTAAATAAATGCTTGCGCATATCTGACCATTGTGTACCGCAAGCAGGGGCAGTTGCCATGGGTAAGGTGCTCACTGAATGCTGGTAGGACTACAGGAAGTACAAGGAAAGCTTGTACAAGTAGAAGGAAAGGAAAGCTTGAAGTTCTCTAGGAACACTAACCAGTCAAGCTGCAAACCTTTTTGCCTAGCAGGGCCGTTGTGACCTTTAATAACTCCATAAACAGAAGCCAGCTATTTTCCATCACTAAAGCTTCACTCTCCACAAAGGTGCCATTTGCTGATTTCTGCTGTTGAGGCAGATATGAAATACACAAGAACCCTGCACAGAAAACAATCTGGCAGCTTTAGCTGTTGGAAGATATAAGAAGCTGTCATAGGAAGTCAGCCCATCTAGCTAAGTTTTGGCGACAATGGTTGGCAATAGCTGTCCAGGATTTTAGACAGGCATATTTCTCCATGCTAGCTGAAGAGAACGGGGGAGGGATTGAACCTGGGGCCTGTTGCATGAAAACCATATATATGAATACTGAATTAGAATCACTCCTTGAAGAAACAGAGAAGGAAGGCCATATTGAACAGAGCCAATGGGTATTCTTTCTTTACTAGTTATAGCCTGTATGTCTAACCCACTAAGGCCATTTCCGCATGACACTTTTATAGTGCAATGATTCCACTTTCAACCTCCTATGGAATCCTGGGGTTTGCAGTTTCGGGAGGGGCCAGTCGCTATAAGAGTGTCATGCGGAAATCTTCTATGTCATTCCCCAAGAGAAAATGGAATCCCATCCAATAACATGCTTCTAGTGATGGGATTCTTACTGCTGCCCCCAAGTTTCACTTAAATCAAGAAAGCATTTCTCGTCCCTGTGGTCTTTTGAATATAATAAAATACAAAGATACCAACACAAGGTCTAAATCTGACCTCGATGGCTGAAAATGTTACTTGTTAAAAGTAACTAATATAAAAATGTCATCATAAGTTTGCAGACAGCCTAAAGCTGGAGCTCTGAGAATTTCTATGTCTGCAATATGTGGTCTAAATATGATCTGGAAAAAAAAATGGAATACCAAGAAGTCTGGCCCAGCTAATCTCAGTTTGCTAAACCTTCAGGCTAAGCAGACAACATAGTTTGCATCATTAGGAAACCATTACTTCAGCTTTCTACATCTGCCCCAGCCCAGAATTAAACCAGAGAGGGGAGAATGCTGGGGATGAAAGAACAGCACAGGGATGAAAGAGGCAGATAAGTTGCCAGCATTACAGGTTCAGATCTATTTTTCAAATGCTGTTGCTACTCCTGAGAGGCAGGAAGGTGAAATGAAAGTGAGACTCTGCCTGGCTGTGGATAAAAGAGAATGTCTGATTTCCAGGCGTCTCAATCCACCTGCTCTACCCTTTAAGCGGCTAGGTCAGAAGGACACTGTCTAGAGGTGAAAATGATAAACCTTTAGCTAGTCTGAGGCATATGTCTGTGGCAGGGGGAGGGGGATAAGTAAGCATATAATAACCCCAATTCAAAATAATCTGCCTTCTGGCATAATTTGAAGTGTTGGTGATGCCCTTTCAAGTCCTAAATCCACAGTCCTGGAACCACATGCAGCCCTCAGCTACTTCCTGTACGGCCTTCAAAGCCACCCATGCGGCATACTTTTCCCTGCAGCCAGCCATTCCCTGGGTTCCACAATTGCTGTGTATGTGCCACTCAGTGGAGATTGGCTGGAGGATAGGACCAGATTAAGATGCCTCTCTGGAGAAAGAGACCATGAAAAGAGGATGTGTGCGTACATGCACATAAGTGTGCGGTCCCTGCGGTCTCCCAGCAAACACCAGATGTAGACCTTGAGGCTGAAAAGGTGTGCACTCCTGTTCTAAACAGCTTGGCCCGGGATACCTTACAGACTGTCTCCTCCTTCTGCTCCTGTCAATCCACTGACACCCTCAAAAGAGGAGCAGAGGCCCTTCTCTGTTTTCTTGCTATGATGGAGGCTGAGTTGAGGGGACAAGAGACAGGACCTTCTCAGCAGTTGTGCCCAAATAAGACAAGTCTTTGCCCTATGAGCTCAGTTGGTTTCCTCTTTTGCTGTGTGACCACCAGTTGGCCAAAAAAAGTATTTATTCTATTAGGCCTCTGTTTTGCCAGGTCTGTTTCATCTGATTTCTTTGCTTATCTGCTAAATCCTGCTCTGGTTTTATTAGCACTTTTTAATTTAAATGGTTGTATTTTATAATTGGCATTAATTATTATAAATTGGCACATTAGCACAATAATGGTGAAATATAGATTCATATATAAGGACTGAGTGGTGTGTAATCACTAAGGCCATTTCCGCCTTACACTGTTATACTGCTATTATTACACTTTCAAATCCTGTGGAATTCTGTGGTTTGTGGTCTATTGAGACCAAAGAGCTCTCTGGTTGACAATTCTAAATGTCTCTCCCTAAACTGGAAATTCCAGGATTCCATACGAAGTTGAAAATGGAATAGTAACACTATAACAGTGTAGTGTGGAAATGGCCTTTGATAGTGAGATACAGATCCATAATTGAGTGAATGACTCATGGATTATCTGATACAATAGATGTTTTAGCAAGGGACAGAATGATATCCACTCTGCATATTAAGTTAGGTGGAAGAAGGGATTCAGAGTGAGATTCAGCCTATACCCATTGCAAACAATCAGGTAGCGGGGTTGCAAACTCTGCCATTTCATAATGCAGGTGCCAGGCAAGTGTAGAGAGCAGGCAATACTTTCTTCATGTGACAATGCTATAAACGAGAGTTTTATAGTATCCTGGGACAGGTGAAGAATAAAGTGGCAGTGAGCAACTGAGAGTACAAGAAATACTCTGAGCAAGGGGGAGATGCTTTCACTCCAAAAAAGTCATGAAGTGGAAAAGACTTCCTTGTTCTCGAAGCGAGCTGCACTGTGTCATCTAATACAAATCTGGTTTGCAAGAAATGGAAGAGTTGCAACAGCCTCCAGTCAGGAATTGCAGTGAGACATGGTGAAAAGTAGGAATATAATATTGGTTTATGTTCACATACCTAGAGCTATGAAGGAAACATGTTGAATTCTGCTTTTGGGATAAATACACCTGGGCTTTCCTTGACAGCTACATTCAAAGAGTGCTTGCATTTTAAGTTTTAAATACAGTGGGTTTTGAAATCATGTTTTAACAACAGACAAATGAAACTCTCCTTTGGCTTTGGACTGCTCTTCTCAAAGTTTCACACTACAAAATTTAAAAACAAATTCAGGAAAGCAGGTAGCAATTAAGTTATGTGTGCCTCCTTGTGTTTGAGAACAAAGATTCAGTCAACATTTATATGTATCAAATAAATAATCTGTGATGGCCCTGAAGCAGCTGAAAGGCCCTCCTTCCATTTCAAAAGCCCTTGAAAGAGAGAAAAAGTAGTTGTAACTCCCACACTGCCATCCCCTTTTCCTTTTGTGCTGTGTTGTGGTTAGATTGTAAGCCTGAGGACGAGAGACTTTCATCATTTTTACTTATAAACTGCCACGTTCAGTGATAGTGCTATATAAATAAATGACAACAGCAGCAGCAACAACAAGCAGCTTTATGTGTAATCATGATCTTGAGTTTTTGAACCTGCATGAAAAAATAGGCCAGAGAGATTCCTTTGGGAGTCATTTTAAGACTCCCCTTTGAGTTCCACCCTATACTCTGGAGAAGAAAACATGGCTGGCTGGCTGATTTTCCTGAAGGAGGCAGTTAAGAGCTGTGGCTAGGGAACGCTCTGTAGAAACACCGCAGGTACAGAGGCCTCAGAAGCAATGCCAATACCTTTAAAGCAGTTTTGAAGGGCCTGGGGTAAGGATACAGACAGCAGCTGGTTTCAGATAAACAACAAGGAGTAAAGTCCTCAGAAACAAACAACAGCTCTGTCTAGAGCTGCCAACTAACCGAACAGAAGATGGGTCTGGCAGTTTCCCCCCAAATAAGAATCTACAAATGAAATTTTCCTTCAGTCCCCAACTTTCTAGCATAGCTGAAAGCAAGGAGCTGAAATCGGTCACGTCTAGGACTCTTCCGTTTGCTGTGTTCATGTTCCCTGGGTAACTTTGCCTGTCCCTTTTCTCGGGATGTGTATGTGTGTATATGTACCTTCAAGCCAGCTGTCTCTGATACCTAAACTTTATTTGTAAAAAAGTCAGGGGAAATTTTAAGTTAAGTGCAATGCTAGAAATGTTAGTAATGAAGGAGAATTTCAAGGGGAGGATTCTTATTGGCTGTAATCCAAAATGGAGGTAACCTGGAGGTAACCATCACACCTGCTAATTGGTTTGATCACACTATTGCTAAAGGCAGAGGATGACAAAATGGCCAGGCAACTTTGGAATGTGAACAAGATGACAAAAGTTATTAATTGGAAAGAACACACAAGCTAGGAGAGGCTGCAGCAGTTTGTTTTTGCCTGAGTCTATGGGGAAGAACAAAATTCCATCCCTTCCTCTTCTCTCCCTGCTGCTGAGTTGTGTGCCAGCTACTTTTGCACTTGGAACTCAGTTTGCCGCAACTGAAGTAAGCTGAGGACAAAGAGGGAAAGCCGAAGAAGGAGAGAGAAACTAGGAGATTTTAAAGGCAGTTGAAAAAGTGGGATGACATGTAATAAGGTAACGTAACAAGGCAGCAATGTAACAATGTAAGATTACCTTCTGAAGAGAAACTACGTATGAATTGAATGTAAATAAGCGGACTCAACTGGAAAAAAGAAAAAAGCTTGGAAGTGGGGAAGGGTGTTTTTTTTTTATTTTCACTTTAAACTTTAATAAAAATATTTCTAAAAAGAAAAAAGAAAAAGTGGGATGACAGATTAACTGGGAATGTTGAAGCATGTGGGATTCTGGATGTTGTAATCGAAATAAGTAACTTTCCAAGCTCTAGTGACTACCACCAAAAATCTTCAATAGGAGATACTGGTGAAGCTAATGGTAGCGCTGTAGAACCAAAGTCCCATGGACCCATTTCCACATGAGGGATGGCTGAAATCCCAGCTGTGTCTGCCTGTTTGCAGCTCAGAGGAGACAGGCAGTTGGTTGCATAGCTCTGATGCCAAGTAGCCGAGTGTTAATGTGGCTGCACACTGCATCACCAACTCTGAGAAGAGAAAGGCAACTTATGAAAAGGAACCTACACAACTCGGAAAGGCCTTTTCATTAACAGGTTGATGAGATTTTCCATATAGCCTTAAATACGAACAGCTGACACTTTGGCTCTTGAAACCTGATGGACGCTGGATCTTGGCAACCAAACAAACTTCATCCTTCACATGCCCCGGGATTAGCAGAGTGAAAGGAGCTAGTCTTGTAAAGCTGTCATTTAGAAGGTTACTGTTGATTTAGGGCCACTAAGTCTTGAACCCCTGACCTTGTCTAAGCCCATCCATAACAGTTCCACAGCATCCTCTTGACACAGAAAGGGGGATGCAAGCCTGTCTCTGACAGCTTAAGCACATACACACATGTGGCCGCAAGTCAGGAGATTCGTTCTCTATTCTTGGCTCAGACTTGCTGTGTGACCTTGGCACTTTTTTACAAATGGTTTCATATGAGTCACTTCTAAACTACAGGCATTTGTAAAAATGGATTTAATAAAAAGTCAGGATGGGGGAAGGAAGCTTATTGTTAGAATAGCTGAGTGAGCAAGAAGTCATTAGGCAAGTTAAAGCTTTGCGAAACAAAATTTAAAAAGAGAAGACATTTGACAAAGTAAAGCAAAACTTTCTGAAAGCAACATCACAGAAGCTGGGATAAGAAATCAGGATGCTTGGGGACCAAAGTGTTCCTCATAAGGCAATCTGGATTTTTTTCAGATCCTAAATTTGTTTCTCTCTAGCATGTTGGGTTTTGGTATAATTTAGTTCCTCGCCAAACTCCCCAAAAGAATTGTAATCTAGTATGAGTTGGATTAATATCTAGTATATGCATAGTTTTGAAATTCAGCATTAGAATCCATGAAACCAATTCATTTGCAGATACACTGGTATGTTCAGACTGATTTTATTATCTAATATTGGTTACAATATAGCTGTTTTAACAGCTTTCTATCTTTTAGATTGCGTTTTAACTTTAAGTTTGAATTGTTTTAATACTGTGAATAGTTTCATTCTGGTGTAATTTTTACTCTTTGTACATGTTTAGCTGTGTTGTTCTTTTTAAATTGTAAGTTGCATTGAATCCCAATTTTGGGAGAAAAACAGGCTAGAAATAAACAAACAAACAAATAAAGCAGTAATCAGAAAATGTTAATAGCACATGAACATGTATGATTCTTATTTTAATCTGAAGTTGTGCAGATAACTGCATCAACCTACAATTATATGTTCAGAAAAATGTCATGTTTATTTGGTGGACCTTATTCCCAGTTGGGTTTTCAATCTCCATATTGTAGTATGGCTTACTATTGTTCCTTGAGTTTGTTTTGTGAAACAAAATATTTTGATTCTTCCCCGGAAAAAAAAAAATCAGAAGCAGAAAAACTTACATGAACAATAATTTAATGACAGTAGAAAGTGGTACTTTTTTGGTTGAAAATAAATGGCATAAAATTATGATAGGAGAATTTCTTGTTAGACCACTTCTGAGGAAAAGATTCCAGAATGCCCTTTTTGATTCATATATTTACAATGTTTCTATTCTGTGCTTCCTTCAAAGGGTTCAAGACGGTAGATGTAGTTCTTGATTCCTCCATGTTCCATCCCATCTCATCCTAACAACAATTCACTGAGGTAGATTAGGGGTTTTTTCACACTCTGGTTTGTTGCACGACTGCACTGGCTTAGTTCAATTTTTGATCTCTCCTTATCACATGACATCATCACTCTCCTGTTGTTGGATTGCATTCCCATCATTATTGGGTCATTTCTTTTCATTCATGGGAAATACCTGTGAATGGTTCCAATAACACTGCTTTTTCATTGTTACCTATTTGGGTGATCCTTTCATTCTACTGCAGTTCCAATATTTGGCAGTCATGTGGTGTCAGTGGGTACTGTTCTACATATGACAAGCCCTTTTTGGATAGTCCTTCTCATCCCCTGCCTCTTTCTGGTTAGCAGAAAATTGACTTGTTTGGACAGTCCTTCATGATCCTCTGCTTCTGGCAATGCCAGGCAAGAAGGACTCTGCCACCCTGCTCAACAGCAGGAGGAGGAGGAGGAGGAGGGAGGAAGGCAGAACCAGTTGCCAGAACTTAAACCCACAAAAATTGATGGCCCACTGTATAGCACATGTGCCGGGTAGCATGGGCAGGGGAAGGGATGCAGGGTCAGCAGAGTGGTGCAGAAGATCTATTGTGGAACATGCATCACCAAACCAACAACATAGCATTATTCCAGAGATGGTGTGATTGTGGTTGTTTCTATATCGGTATGTTTTTGCTTCCTTGAATAATACAGTTGCTGCAAGACAACAGGCTGGTGTGATAAACTTGTAAAACAGCAGATTAGACTGAAAAACTACCAGCCTACTGGTAATCTGAACCTAGAACTGTTTTTGGATGACATGTCTAAGAAACTTTCAGCCAGTCCAGCCAGTCCCCAGGCTCCGTGCTACTTTTCACTGGTTGTTGACTGCCATGCATAAGTCAGATCATAAGGTTAGTCTCGTATCTTCCAACTTTCCCAATTTAGCAGGGACAGTCCTGATTGATCCTGTTTTCCTATTTTTTTTCAACTGCTTTTAAAATGTTCCAGTTTCTCTCTCCTCCTTCCACTTCCCCTCTTTGCCCGCAACTTACTTCAGCTGCTGCAAAATGAATTCAGAATGCAAAAGCAGTTTGTGCTCAATCAGCAGAGCAGAGGGGGGATGATAAGAAGCTGTAGAATTTCACCTTTCCCCAAACCAAACTGCTGCAGCCTTTCCTACTTGGTTTGTTCTTCCTCATTTATAGCTTGCCATCTTAACCACACTTTGAAAAAGTGTCCCAGTTTTCATCTGTGAAATGTTGTAGGGTAAGTAGTGAATGGGAGTGCTTTTGATAATGTGTCCTTTTTAACTGAAATGCCTAAGCACTGCAGCTCATGTTTCATCTCCAGGTTTTGTATACAAAAGGTATTGTGTGCTCAGTCCCAGGTGCCTCCAGTTAATTTGGCAGCAGATCTCTAGTTAATTAAGTAGAGATCTCCAGTTAATTATATAGCAGTGGGAAAGCTCTCTGTTTGGACCCTGGCGGAGATCTGCTGCCAGTTAGGCTAGACTGAACAATGATTAAGATGGAGAAATAAGGTACCTTCCTGTGTCAAGTGATTAATAGCTACAAAGATAGGTGTGTAAGTTGTGTACATGTATCTACACACTCCAGGGGATATATAAAAATGGACGAGTACATCATACACCCAATCTATAATGTGAGAACAAGGTATGTTACCTGAAAGGGAAGTCTGAAAATCTAGCAAGAGAAGAATTCCTGTCCCACATATGTTTCCAGGCCTCTGGCTGCCTGGTGGAGCAAGAGGGTGATATTCATCACCGAATCCTAGTAATTGGGTCTTGAATTCTATTTTATTGGCTTTTTCTCCAGGCAGCAAAAGCAACTTGGAGCCAAGCACAGCTCTCTCCTCCACCAAGGGAACCATGAAGCAAAAAGCCTTTATTGCAATTTGAGTCCCAAAGTGTGTGTATAAAATAGCGCTCTGAATAAGCACACATATAAAAAACGATAATGATTATTAGGGAGGTGAAAACCTGAGCCTGCACGTGTTTTCTCTGGGTCCCTGGCCCTGTGTAATCAATCACAGCTTGGCCCTGTCTCCTCCACCTGTTTCCTTTCCCTAGTTTGCGGAGCAGGAAAAAAGTGTCCTCGGCAGAACTTATCTAGAGGACAATGGACAGCAGGGAGGCCCAGGAGACAAGCAGCCCAAGCTTGGGAAAGTTCCTTCTTTTGGACCACATCTCCCAGAATCCCCCAGCCACAGGCATGGCCATGGTGTCTGGGGTATTTTGTGAGCCATGGTCCAAAGAAGTTAACTCTCCCAGACTCTGGGAGCAGCAGAGCAGGCTGTTTGTCTGGCCTCCATCAGTGCATTTTCTGAGAGTACTGCCTTCTCTGAACCTGTTGCTACAGCTGCTCTAAAAACTGGATTTACGGCCAAGTGGGAAATTAAGACTTTAGTGGAGTCCTTTCCTCCCAACACAGAAGGAAAAGTAAAATCCCAAAATTCTCCAGGAAAGAAAGAGAAACTTTTTTCTTTTGCTTTGTAGTTATTATCCATATGAAGTTTTGAGCTGCCTGCAAGAGAGAACACTGTGCTTAGAGCACATAAAAGACTGAGTGAGCTTAGTGGTGGGAGCAGGGAGGGGAGGGAGACTTTGGAGAATCTGTTGGCCTGGGCTCTCGATATGGGGCTTGTAGAGCAGAATGTGGAATGGATGTCATGTGAGTGCTCTCTTGGGACCCGTAACTGGCATCTGCTGCTGGAATAATAAGTATTAAAAGGCTTTTAATCCATTTTATTCTTCAGCTATTATGAAAAAGCAGAAGATCAGTTGGTGCCAATTCCATGCACCTTTGCAGGCTGTTCTGACAGAAAAGAAACCCAGCAATGTCTAAATGGACTTCTCCGGAAAGAGAGCCTTGATCCAGAGTGGTGCCCAGGATGGGGAGGGCGTAATCCTCTTATTCTCTTTAGAAAGTTATGATGTTTTAAACACACTTGCACAAAGCTAAAACATTTCCAAATGTGCTGGATGAGGATCACCTCCTTTAAACCCTCAAAGGGTTTGCAAGGAATCTCTTTTTCAGGGTAAAAATGTCACTTCAGGGTTTGATGTTCAATTGATGTTCTGTGTGGAAATCAGATTCAAAGTGTCGTGGGATTCAGTAGTATCTCAAGTGGGTTTCATGAAGTAGATCTCTGTGGATATTAGGAAACCTCTTCTGATGGTGCATACCCTCCCTGTGAAGATCTGGTGGAAACCAAAGTGGGCTTGTTTGCCTGTGGAAAACTTTCCACATTCAAATGCTCCACTGCTTTCCATTTCTAGGTCAACATTTCCTTGCTGTAGATAGCATCTGTCTCAGGCATGACAGAGGGTGCCCTGGAGCCCTGTCTATATCAGTGACACATCCTACCCTTTTGCCAGCATGCCCCAGGCTCAATATTATTCTGGCCATTACTGTCAGTAAGAAGGGACTATAATTGACTTGTCTCATAAGAAGGCAGCCAGCACTTTCTGCTCCAAAATAAGAGAAGAAATTACCAAGAGGTTTTCTTAGGTTTAAATACTTATTCAACGCAAGCACCCAATAAATACAGTGTCCTTTCTTGTTTGGGGTCTTGCGATTTCCCTTGCTCAGTCTTAGAGCTTTGGACTGGACCAGAACGTTCTCTGAAAGACGGAGTGAACTCTTGGCCTACAGACAGTCCAGAGCTTGGAGAACTTCCCTGTTTGGATGATAGCTTCCAGAGCTGTCCTACTACATCTCTTGTGTAGCGAGTGGCTGTGCTGGCTGAGAGAGTCTGGGAGCTGTTTTCCAAAAAGAAAAGAAAAGAAAAAGGTGTCCTTTTGCTGAGACAATCCTGGGTAAGGATTGTAAAGAATATTTGCATGTGTTCTCATCCTCAACATTGTTGGAAAATGTCAATTACTTCAATATTCTTGTTCTCAAACAAACGTCATTTGAATTTGTTCACTTTCAGGAGATTTCTCCCCCTGCCCCCCCCCCAAAAAAAACTGCTTGGTTTTTGGTAAAAATCACAAGAAGCATACATAGGTGGCTTATCTGGAAAAAATTTCACAAAAAGTCAGACAATGTGGGAAATGATTGAAAATGTACAAATATTCTCTTAACCTCTTACCCAGAAGAGAGAAAAATGTAAAAAAATTTGTTCTTGTGTGCAAGAATGAAATAAGTGAAGATTTACATCTCTGTCCCAGGTTCAGTTCCAGACATCTCCAACTAAAACCATTTGGGATCTTACACGGCCACTCTAACCGGGGGAGACATACTGCTCTGATTCATTTATAGGGCAATTGGATATGACGGCAAAAAGGAGCAGATGCATAAAAATATCACAGGACACCCCTGAGAGTGGTTGCCATCTGATTCACAGGGGGAAATGTAGAGGAAAGTAAGAACAAATCATGCCTCCTTCTCTAGAACTTTGCCTCCCCTTGTACCCACTTCTCTTGCTCTTTCACCCTCCCATTATACCTCTCATCCTCTCTTCCCTCCTTTCTTCTCCTTTGCTTCACCTCATGCCTTCAAAATGCCTCCTTCCCTTACCCTGGAGCTGGATTTCTCTCTTTTCCTTGCATCCCTTTGAGCCTTCACTGTGCTTCCCTCCCTGGCATATTGCAATCTAGCCATTGCACCTCTACCCTCCCTTCTTTCCCTGCCTCACTATGTACCATTGCTTCTCTTTCTCTTGCTTCTTCCACCAACTTATGTCTACCTCTCCCATACCTTGCACCTTGCCATTCCTCCTCTCATCCTCCATTGCTTCATCTCATACCACTATCCCCTGCTCCTGTTATGCCTTCTTCCACCTCTGCTTCCGTTCATGCCTCTGTGTGCTTGATCTCTAAAGATGTAGTTGTTGCCCAATGCTGCCAGTGCTGGTTTAAACAGAGGGCAGGTAAGCATGAACATAAAGGAAGTGCTGCTGCTGCTTCTGCAAGACAAGGAGGAGGAAGAGATGGAAATAAAACAAAGTGGTGGGATGTGGCACTAAGACCAGAAGTAAGTAGGAATGGCAAGGTGTGGTGCAGAGAAGGTGGTAATAAAAGGGATATCTCTTCTCTCACATCAGACAGTGAGAGAATGCTAACCATCCCTTATAAGATGGAACTTGAGTATTTTTTTTTTCCTGAACAGCTAATAAAAAAATGCATACTACTACATCAAGCAGGTCATGAAACATCAGATTCCATGGACTGTTGGATGACTGCATTGCAGCTTTTACCTTACTTTGTTGCATCTCTCCTCCTTCATTCCCATGATTACTTTGCTTCCCATGCCATCTTTATAAGAAGTTCTACAAAGCAGACTTCAGTTGGCCTTTCCTCCAAAAGCTAGACTTTCATACAGAGTTGTAACATTGACCCAGGGAACTTGAAATTGGAGTTGAAAGAGGAGTGGTCACAAATGTCATTTGTAGTTGTGAGACTTCAGTCCTTGACTATATACACTCAAGGACAGGAAGGTAGGCTTCTTTCTTGCAAAATAATTCAACAGAATAGTGATTGCATATTTTGTCCCATAACTTCACTCATACAAAAGCTACAGACTTGCTTTTAATAAAAAATGAAAGCTTTGAGTCTGGACCAGATGATGATCAAAATGGGCACCACATGGCATGCTTAAAATCTGACCAAGCATGCAGTATGGCAGCCTTATACATATTGTACTGGTAGTGACATATGATACAGATTATACTTAGTGCAAATGTTTATGATTACAAAAAGCATTACCCCACATGTACTGATAAAGCAAGCACTAAAGAATTCTCTCTCTGTTTTGTGCTGTTATTATTTTGGTATTTCATATAAAAGCAAATCTAGAAAGTCTTGCAAACAAGGTCTTTCAGCTTACAAATATAATGCTTTCTTTAATATCCTTGATTTTCTCCACACTTTTCTCGAGTCTGTCTGTCCCTTGAGAGATTCTGGTATGTATGTATCCATCAACACAGGTCTGAATGTCTTCTATCTATCTCTCCCTGCATGCATTGATTCAAGAGCAGAGCTCCTGATCTATCCATAATAAATCACTTGCCAGCACTCATATTCACTTATGGAGGCAATAACAGTCTATGTGGGAAAATATTTCTTCACATTCTTTGAAAACAACCTCAAGAGATGTCTGAGAACTTGGTAGGGTGGCAAATTTACTGTAAGGAGGATGCTTTCTCCTTAGTATCTTCCTTTCCTGCAATTCCTAGTAATCACATCTTGACTTGTCCCCCTTACCCCAAACCACTGGGATGAAAAAGGGGTTTGCAGATAAGCCACCTATGTATGCTTAAATTACATTTTTTTCATTATTGTAACTCTTTCAGACAGTTCCTGCATGATACCATGTCCAGTCCACACATTATGGAGAAGGGCAAGGAAATTCTTCTTAGAAACTGGCAAAGATTTTTTAAAAAACAAAATGTTATGAGTCTGTGGTTTAAACATGGGAGAAGAATGCATAATGATCAAAGAAACTTCTGTATTTGTTTTTACTTGAGCAATGGTATGGAACTAGATTTTTCTTTTTAAAAAAATCCATCTTTCATACCAAACTGAAAGTGGGTTGCAAAAAGAACTGTCAAAACACAAAACAAAACAAACCACAACAATAAATGCACATGTGGATCTGGAATTCAAAATGTACTAAAATATACCAGGGCAGGAAAAAGCTGTGCATTTGGCTAATGCATAAAAAAGCCCCTGTAGTTAAGTGACAGGAATTACTTTGTCATGCCTCTGTAGGACAAAAGAAACATTACTTGGATGTTGGCAATAAAAGCAGCAAGTACAGCAATGAAAGCAGCCACTTCCCAATACATTTGGCCAATCTGGATGAGGCGTCCAGATGTGCTAACTGCCTGCATGTTCCTCATGTGTCTTGTTTTAATGATGAAATAGTTTGTTTAAAAGCAAAAGTTGTGCTTTTTGTCAGTGATGCACCACCAAATCACAGTGGTTTTGCAGTAGTTGGAAGAGAGATATTGCAACCTCCCATGGGTTGGAAGGTGGAAAGTTTGTGATGTTGCTCACCCTGATTTATAAATCTATTTGACAAAGCAAATCTGTATGGTACAGTTCAGACTTATCTCAATGAATGTGCAATCTCTCTCTCTCTCTGTGCCTCCAACAGAAAAATACAACAATCAATTGTATTTGATAATCGTTACCACAATTCATGCTGGACGTTTCCTTTACTGTTCCTACTTCCTTGTTAAATTTTAATCCATATGCTGCATCACATACATCTTAAAAGAAGCAGTGTTTGCTTCTTTTGGGGTCACTCTCAGCTATTTGGAGAACCCAGAGCCAGAAAGTCTCTAGCTGTGGCTCACAGTCCTAGCTCCCAACCAAGGGATAACTTTACCAAGATTCTTATTTTTTTCATTCATTAACCTTTTACCTGTTCTCCTGAAATTATACACATTACTCACCTAGGGTACTCACCTCTACTATCTCATAAAAGTGGCCCAAAACTAAAGGGGTTGAAGGGAATCTCTTTCCTCCATACAAATTTGAGAACTCAGTCATATAACATACTTTTTATCTAGCCTTCCAGAATTTTATAGGTTGCTTCCCTCTGCATTTCCCTCTACAGTTCATGCCATTTTCATTCAGACCCTCCCCTCAAAACACACAATGTGTGGGAGCAAACCATTCCTTCAAATTTTCAAAATTCCTCTTACACAATCCCCCCTGAATCAACGTGTCTAATGTATAGTAGGTTTCATCTTCAGAATGTATGCCTGCTCATTTCATCTAGTTCCGTTTAGATACAAAACTGTTACAGAGAAATCCTTTAAAAAGCCCTCTGACCTGAAAAGGGGCCTGACGCAATCACTTCTTCACCTATATGTCTGAAATTTTTCAGGCCTTGTCCATTCTAAACGGGTTACTGTTCTTCACCCACTTCTTTCAAAATATTGAAACATTATGACCATTTTTTTTACTTTCCTATTAGAGTCAATGGGGAAATATCTGTAGACACATGTTTTCTAAGACAAGGTGCAGCTTCATACTTACATTGAAGTAGCTGATCCCACAGAGCAAACAGAACTGAAATCAGTCTACTTCTCAAAGTGTGATCTCAAGGAAATTTTGTCTTCTGTGCACACTGCTAATAGGAACTGCACAAAAGAACAAGCTAGAAAAAATAGCATTATAGTTCTAAACAAAGGCCAGGTGGTTAGCAGCTGACTACAAAATGGCTGCTGTGTGAATATAATCTCTGTCCTGTTTTGCTAATCCCTCTGTCTGAGCCCTTAAAATTGTTGGACCTGCTGGGCATTCAAACCACCTTACTGGACTGCCTGATCTGTGCTTAAGCTTTATCGAGTTTTAGATTACCTCTCTCTACCTCTTCTGTATCTTATTCAGAGTGATCCTGGCCTGCCCTCCTGCCAGCCTCCTGTTCACAGCATGTGTCCTTTGAGTGATTTCTTGGCTTTTCTCTCTTTGAAGGAGACATGTATGAACCTACCACATATTGTTTTTTCTCCCTCTGTCCACTCTGCATTTTCTTTTGTGTTTTTTGTAGTCATGGCTCTAAAGCCTATTTGTGTGGTCATTGTTTCTGTCTTGAATGTATCCCTAATGGACACACTGACTCATTCAAGTACTGTTGGTACTATCATGATGCTGAGTGAGGTGTCTGTCTTAGGTGGCTGATAGTCAGGAGTGAAGAACAGCAAATGCTATTGGAATATTCTATCTCACCATCTCCTTGGTGTCCCCTAAAGTAGCGTGTTGACCTTCACAAAAGTAGAAGCAGACAGAATTGTGGCAAGATTCAAATATCAGGCCATTTCTGCACAATGGGGCTCTTGCAAGTTGTCCCATCACAGTCCCAGCAGGGAAGGGAGCGTGACAGGAACACTCCCCTCTGCGCAGGACTGGCTCCCTGCGGAAGGGAGCATGACGGCCATGCCTCTTCCTTCTGCAGTGCAGCTGGACGCTTCCCATGCTGTGCTGGGGAAGGAAGCTTTGCCGTAGCACTTCCTGCCCTTCTCCATGACAGGTAGGTGCAAGAGTGTTGCACGATCACAGGTGCTAAATGGATTTTATCCACTTAGTGAATACCCTGTGAGTGTGACACATGGAGATGCAATAGCAGTGGGTCATCGATGACATTGTGCGGAAGCACAACCAGCCAACCACTGCCATCCTGTCTCCATAGGGGGATAGCTCTATTGTGTGGAAATGGCCTTAGTCTCATAGGCTTTTTTAAAAGGCAGTAGGTGGGGGGAGGAGATAATACAATTTTTTTCTTTGGTCTCAGGCAGCAAAACATCTGGAGCTAGTCTGCATTTGCATTTGGCCCTGTTTCCATACCCTTCCTTCCTTCCTTCCCTCCCTCCTTCCTTCCTTCCTTCCTTCCTTCCTTCCTTCCTTCCTTCCTTCCTTCCTTCCTTTCTTTTACTCCCTCCGTCAATGGTGCTGATGGGATCAATGCCAGGCCTCCTATTTTGCCTTGTTTTCACACTGTCCCCTTTGACATTTCTTTCTGCTCCCTGCTGGTCTATCTGAGCAATCATCAATTTATCACTGAGTAACAAATAACTTTCCCTAATGGATCTACTCACAGGTAAATGCCTGCTTCTCAGCTCTGAAGCAGCTTATAAATAGAGAGGAAAAGTCTGTCTATCCTGACACAAATGTCTATAGATTATTCCACACATTTTACATGTGCCCCAATGCTAAGAAATAGCTCACTGCATAACAATTACTCTAGGTGATAATCTTGCCTCGTATGGTTTCAGAGACATTCCCTTACATCTCCGTGTCTCAGCTGTCGCCTCTTCCCTACCACCTTCCCTTTCAAAGCCATCCTTAACAGGTTCCTTCGGAGCCTCAAAGCCAATTGAAGGGCACCTAATATGTCCCATTTGTTCTTATCTTTGAAGACCTTTTCTCCTTCTCCTCTGGAGCATCATTTACATTCCAAAACACACAAAAAGAAGATTTTCCTTCATCTTTCCTTCTCTTTTCCCCATTTGTCAGCTAAAAGTATCTAATCAATGGCACCAAGACAGGGAGGGGTAGGTGCAGAGAAAAAATCATTTCCATTAAAGTTCAACAGGGTATATACAACAAGCATTGGCAAATGAAGCCCACAGGCTCCCTGAAGTTATTTTTGTTTTTTTAAAATTTCTCGTGAGAGTTCTTCTGCCCTCACATTCCTTTTTTTTTTTTTTTGTACTGGAAATAAAAAAGATCAAATAATGCTCACAAAGCCTTTGGGGGTGGCACAATTGGCCAATATGCTACATTTTCAGGTGAGGTTGAGTCAGTTTTAGGTCCAATTAAGTATTTTATTCAAATGAGAAAGTGACTGTATAGCAACTTCTAGTCTTGGGTGGGGGGAGTTAATGTGGGTCTAAACCCAGAAAGAAGAAGCCAAAAATAAGGCAAAATGGTCAATGGTAGCCCACCAGAGCTTTGGAGGCTACTGATGACCATTGGAGGTAAAGGAAAAAAGCTCAGTTAAACAAATATTTGTGAGGGGATGAGAGAAGAAAAATGGGAAGGTTATGGCTGTCTGAACTGAACTGGAGGACTGAATAGGGGACTGAAATGCACTCCATCTCCCAGAAGTTGCTCACTCAAAGTGCCATCATGTTTTTTTTCCCTCTCCCCTTGTTAATCATCACATGGAAGTGGAAACGGTTAGTGTGGACAACCAAACCTAGTATATCATCAACTTCTTCTGCATCTTCCTTGTAATAGAGTTGGTCCTACCATTAGGCATGAGGAAACAAAATTATGGCTGATGTGGAGGTGACAGCAGCAGCAGCAGCAACCTAGTATTCCCCACTATTAAGTGACAGCCTACCCCATTTCCCCTAACTTTATCTGCTATCTGCAAGTGTGGTAGATGATGATTATTTCCACTGTCAGTGTGGAAGAAAGATTTAAGCGGCAGAGTGGTCAAATTCAGCACATGGAATGAAGGAGGGCCATATTGTGCTTTGCCTGCTCTACCATGCCTGTCAGCAGGAAATTCTGTGTTAAAGAACTTTCCACACCATTCAACCTGGACCACCTCTCAACAGCAGAAGCAGCTTAGTCACCACCAACATTAACGCTCAAGCTTCTTTTCTTTACCAAAGGGGCAATTTTGGCCTAGCAAACTGTTGGAGTGGAAGGGTTAAATAGCCATTTCCCTGCACTAATTCTTAGTTCAGTTCTACACTCAGATACAGCTGTTTAGTCCTCATTCCTTCTTCCCTTCTTTCCCTCCCTCTTTCCCTCCCTCCCTTCTTTCTTGGCTGCTGATTCTACAGAAAGTGCAGCATCTTTGGGAGAAAATTGTTTTCCTTTTTTTTCTTTTCCATTAAAAATTTTATTAAACAAATAACACTACAAAACAATACAGACTACAAAACAATACAGAAAGAAAGAACCAAGAATACATAACAGTACAATACTAAGGAAAGAAAAACAAAATAATATATAAGAAAACTACAAACACCTAACAAAATTATAACTAAAAAAACCTACAAATAACTGAAAAAACTCAGCTTGTTGCAAACAGCTCATAGTAAGTATACCAATTATTATTTGTTGCTAATCATACTTGTCATCCTAATTACATACCTAGTAATTAATTAATTAATAAAACTACTTATAATAAATTATAATCACTTATCAACTAATTCAACTAATTCTATATTCTGTATTAGTTTTAACAAATGATTTAAACTAATTATTAATCATCAAGAAATAATCATTCATGACTTATACTAAACTTAATATTAGTTTAGAATAATAATCAAGTCAAAGCAATTAGTGATCAAACCATAATCAAACAGATAATAATCAATAATCAAAGAATAATAATAACATTAAAAATATAATAAAAGTCCTCTACATAGAAAATAATCTTAACTGCAACAAACAAATTACATTTTTAGTTCCAATTTTATACTCCTCATGTAGCAATATAAATTCACAATTAAAATTTAAGGTTTGAAAACCTATTGTCATCAATTCACCTTCATTCTTTTTTAAATAATCAATCAAGACACCTCTATTCAGATATAAATTCACATTTTGTTCTTCCTTTAAACCTGTACCTAAGATTGTCCATTTCAACTATTCCCATCAGTTAATTTAATCACTTATCCACTCTTGGTAAGTCCACTTCCCCCCATACTTTGCATACACTAGTCTTGCTGCTAACAACATACATTGAACCTATTTATGTTGTTTCTTATCCACAATTATATCCTCTTCCCAGATTCCTAGCAAATCTTTTGCATCATATCTTGTATCTTCATCCAAAACTGCTTAGCTTGTCACATGTCCACCACATGTGATGCAGAGTCCCAACATGATCCTGACACTTCCAATACTTGTCTTTTGTCCCTTCATACACCTTTGCTAGTTTCTCTGGTGTAAGATACCAACATGATCTTATAGTAATTTTCTTTAAGGTCATAACAAAGTACATTTTTAAGGGTAAAAATAAATTTGTTATAAGTGCAGTCTAACTAATATGCTAGCAAAATTCCTAATGGCCCATTGACAGAATAGATATGTGGAAGTTTAAAGATATGTGGAAATTTAAAAGAAGAGAAGGAGGGACTAATTTTAGGAAGTCACAACCAAGGCACTAAACTAAATTAGTATAGCATAATACAATACAGGTAATGTATATGTAGTATAAGAAAATTTGTCTTCTTATCTTCCTGTCATATGAGAACACCAAAAGGCCAACAAGTTAAACCTGTATGTATGAGAAACTGCTTCCTAGTAAAAACAAATATAAGGAGAATTTCATTTTAATTTGCCTCATCCCAAAAAATGTAGGAGTAATTGAACTTGTTACAGAAATCATGAAACTTTTGATTCAGATTGCTGTCTTTTTTCTTTATATTGTTCCCCTCATCCTGAAAACCTGCATGGCATTAAGAAAATCAACATATGTAGCTTTCCTTTGTCTGTAGACAGCATGGTGGCAAAATTGTTCCTGTTGGATTCCTCACAATGGTAGAGCTATTGAAAGACACAGAACCTTCATTAAAGCACGGAAATTATTTATCTGCAACAATCACTTGTTAGATGGCAATATGGAATCTGATGACTTCATAGCCAAGCCTATTCCTGATAAATAGGTTCCAGTCAGCAAAAGCTGTCTGCTTACAAAGAGAAAAGCAAACATGAACTGGGGATTCCACAGAAAACTAGTGATTTATTTGCATTGGTTTCCATGTAGAAATGGATGGAGAAATATCTACCCTGGGGCTACTTTTGATTGTGAGAGCGATTGGGGGAGTGAAAGAAATAAAGCAGGAATAGATCAACATGAGAAATTAAAGTGCCATCAATCATCTGGAAAAGCTGAGAGCTGTGGGAGCTGACAAACATGTCATAGATCATGAGAGATAGATGCTACATTGGAAAGCTTTAAGGAGGAAGGACTGGGATTTCTTGCCTGCTTTTAGAAGGAGCTTTGGGTGGTTCCAAAAATCACAAGTGGGACCAGAAATAAACAGTTGTGGCACTGGAGTTCCAAGCATACAGGCAGCTGTGTCTTTCCCCTACATAATATTTCATTCTCTGACCCTATTTTCCAACTCACTCCCAACACACCCATCAAAGTCTGTAAGTATCCCATGTCCAAAGAGCATGCTCGTTCTATGCTGGACCCTGAAGAGGAGGCAGAAGGTAAGGAGCACTCTTGGTTCTTGCATAGGAGATATCTCTAGCACACCCCACATATTTGCCAGCAAACATTGAGGGAGTTTTATTGACAGACAGGCCACTGGAGGAACCAAAAGAGGCCTTTGCAATAACTTGTCCTTTTCACATTCTGGATGGCATTCTGTTAATTCCATACAGATGCACAGAATCATAGAATAATATATTGAAAGGGGCCTTAGCAGAATATCCTGCTAAAGCAGAGTAGTTGTCTAGCCCTTTTTGAAGAAGACCAGAGAAAGAGACTCTACCACCTCTCTAGACCATTAGTTCCATTGCCAAACTGCTCTTACTGTCAAGAAGTTCCTTCTAATGTTCAATCAAAATCTACTTTTCTGTAACTTCAAACCATTATACCTGGACATATCTGCAGGGGCGGCAGAGAACAGGGCTTCCCCTTCCTCTTTGTGAGAGCCTTTGATGTAATTAAAGAGTGCAATCATGTTACCCCTCAGTGTTCTCTTCACCAAATGAACATGCCAGGCTCCTTCAACCTTTCCTCATATATTTTGTTCTCCATACCTCTTACCATCCTTGTTGCCCTTCTCTGAATCTGCTCTGACTTGTATATTATTGCTATTGTTTGCCTTTAAGTTGTTTCCAACTTATGGTGACCCTAAGGTGAACCTATGTAGGGCTTTCTTGCAAGATTGGTAAGAGGGAATTTGCCTTTGCTTTCCTCTGAGGCTGAAAGAATTTGACTTGGCAAAGATCAATATTCTTCTTAAAATAAGGTAATAACTGAACAGAGTGTTGGAAAAGGATTGCTGTGACCTTTGTTCCAATTAAAATACTTTTGATGTGCATGTGGAAAGCACCTGGGGATGACTGTGCAAGTCATAAGGTAATCCCTATGGGACAAGAAGGCTGAGTCATAGTGATATGAAACCTGGGCAAGGGGTTTCATCAGCCATGGTGACATGAAATCCTGGCTGGGGTTACATCAGCTAGTCCTTGTGTATATAAAGAGGTGGGCTCTGACAGGCTTGTCTCTCAGTCTCCCTGATTCTTGCCGGAGCTCTGTCCGAGCATACCTTCTATCTGATGCGATGATGGAATGCTGAACCTTTGTTGGAGGATCTGCGAATCCTGTACAGATATATATATTGGAACTGAAGAATAAAAAGCCTCCAGGTATATTTTTGGATGACAGCACTCTGTGCTAGTGTTCTTAGTGGGTAGTTTTTGGGGTCAGAGCAGTGCTGCATATCACACTCTGCTGCACACGCTTCCTGTGGCTGTGTTTTAACTCTGCTGTATGTTTGTTTTGCTTGCCTCTGAGCCATGTTGGTCAGAGCACAGAGGTATGAGGGAAGATTTAGTGTAGTCTGCCTAAGTCTCATCATCCACCTTCCCTCCACACAGAGTACTCTAGATGAGCCCTGAACAGTGCAGCATATAGTAGGATTATTACTTCCCTTGACTTGGAAACTTGCATGGAGTATTGCTGAGCCATGTATTCCCCCAACCTATGAGGGTGCAACTAGTTACCTGATCATTAAAGGAAAAAAAAAAAAAAGATTAGTGTGGCAGGATTTGTTCTTGACAAACCCATGTTGGATCCTACTGATCACTGCATTGTCATCAAGATACTTGCAGACAGGCTTCTTCTAATAGTTTTCCTGATATTGAAGTCAGGCTGATTGGTCTGTAGTTGCTTGGGCTTTGGGGCTTTTTTTTTTTTTTTGCCTTTTTTTGAAGGCTCTGATCCTTATTTAGCTGAAATATTTGTTACCCCATCTTTCAGTATTCCAACTCCAGTGGGAAGTTTACTATTTAAAATTAGAATAAGTAAATGAAATCAGAAAAACAATACTAAAGTTGGCAGAATGGAAAACAAAGGAGCCTCACCACTTAAACCTGTTTAGGAAACACTATAGAGAGCTCAGGTGAATTAGAATGTTCTCATCAGGGGCCAAAACAGGCCTCCTTGTGGATGCAGGTGCTGTCACCACAACAGCCATAAAACAGGAGAATTATTTTAAGGCTTGGATGTAGATATACACCATAAATGATCATAGAGCATCATCCTGGACACAAATTTTTGCCAGTGAATCCAAATGACTACTGTATATACTAATGTATAAGTCTAGAAGTTTTAGTCAAAAAAATCATCCCAAAAAACCTGGGTCAGCTTATCCATGGGTCAATGCAAGTACTTAACTCTTATCAAAAAAAGAACCATCCCCTTTTCTGAGGAGAGTGGTGAAAGATGAGAGCTTAGTCCAACCTGGGATAACCTAAAAGAACCACTGATTTCCTCTACTTCCTCTGCTCCGGCACTGCTTCTGGCCTTTTTTGAATGCCTGGGCAGAAAAATACTGATGGCCGTGATGGGTTTTTGGTGCTTCCCCTCAAAGGAGCACTAAGAGAGTAGAGGGAACTGATACTTCTTTTAGGTTCTCCCAGGACAGACTAAAGTCTTGCTTCCTGCCATTCCACTCAGAGAAGGAAATAGTTCCTTTTTTGATAAGAGTTAATACAGTACCTTAACTTTTATCAAAATGAGAACCACGCCCTTCTCTGAATAGAATGGTGAAAGGCCTTTCTGAATGCTGGGGCAGAAAAATGGCAGCAGGGGTGGCCAGGGGTGGCTGGCCCCCTGAAGCAGTGCTAGCACTTTCCCTCTCCCTGGAATGACCCTTGACTTATCCATATATCATATCAAAATCTATAATTTTGGCCCCAAACCTGCCTTCAACTCATTCATGAGGTCAACTTATACACAAAATATACGTTAATTCAGTTCCAATGTACAGCACAACAATGTACAAGCTGTTGTACTTTTTTGTATGATAATTAGGTGTTTACTTCTCTTTGTCTTACAACTTCTTTTGCATTCGTTTTTGGCCTCAAAATTCATTTAAAAACACACACACACACACAACACATGGAAGCAACAAAAGTGGAGAATCAACACGTTTGCAGCAGAACGTGGATAAGTCTGGTGCAGCTGCTACTGTTTCTCTGGACAACCAACTCCCAACAGAAGCCTTCCTCGAGAACGTGAGATACTACCAAACAACCATTTCTAAATAATGACAATAACAAAGCACCAGTACAAAACACAAACATTCAGTAAGAGAGAATAACCCAGTTCAGTTACAGTTAATGGAGTTGGCTCCCTGTGGCCGAAACAGGTGTAACTTAAAGATACAAAGGAGCAGCGCATTCTCTCTCTCTGCTCTCCCTGAGCTATCCCCATAATGGATGAGCTGAGAAGAGATGTGGGTGATGAATGAGCCCAGTGGAACTGCACTGAGGCCCAGTGCAATAACATGGCCCAGATATGGAGAGATTCCAGTCAGCCTTCAGGGGGCAGTCAGCAGTGAGAGAGGGGCACACTTATCAGGAAACACTGCTTAAAAGAAGGAGTCAAACTAAATCAAATCATCATGCTTAACCTATTTAATGAGTCGCTTTGGGAAGGAAATCCTTTAAACTTTGGATGAAAACATGTGGTGGAAGCCGAGGAAGCCCAACAAGAAACTCAGTCAAAGGTGTGGAATATACTTCACAGGGGCAGTTTCCCACCCATCCCTTTCTTTTTATTGTCTTTTCCTGCTTTCAAATCCCCTTGTGAAGAAAAAACAAGATAGAAAGCTGAATAGAAATAAGTCAAGTGATTCCATGACACTGTGAAGAACAGTGTATGTGGCTTGAAACAGCTCATGTTACCCCATGCTGCTCTGCCCCAGCTCTCCCTCAATGCTGTCTGACTAGGATTACCAGCCTAAAATTACACTAATGGAAGTGAATTCACTGACACTTGTCCTCTTGCCATGAGCACTCTCCTCTTGTTGCTGGCCATGGTTGCTCTGGTGACACACCTCTGTCAGCAGTGTAATTGAGACTTCTGTCACTTAGGCAGGAGATTTTGAGACAAAGCGGCAGAGGAACCTGGGACATAGTGTTGAATTGGGGAGAAATGAAGGCACAGCAGAAATTACCATGATCTTATCTCTCAGAATAAATTAGAATGGAGCTGTCAAGTCTTGAAATCAAAAGTTCTGACAACGGGGTAGGACCTGTGTGGCGGAGTCCAAAGTAGGTCAAGTGGTAGAGCTAGAAGACAGCTTTTTTGGCAGGCTGGGGCACAGAAAGCAGAACAAAAGATGGCTGTTCACTATTGCTGTACAGCTAAAAGGCTCTGGCTGAGGGAAAACAAAACTCCCTTGCTCCAAATCCAAAGCAAAGCAAAACAAAACAAACAACAACACAAAAACCAATGGCCAGAGAGCATACTTTTGAGTAAGTTGGAGAGTTTCTCAATAAGTATGGTGGTTACTGTGCCAGTTCTTCATGAAAGTTATGCGGTCTTGACTCTTACAGCTCCCCTATGTTACTGGCCTGCACCCCTCCCCGATTTGAGATGGTTTAATTGGCAAAATATATTAATTGGCATTGATATAAAATGGACCCTGATGTGACTGTAAGGCCAAGCTGGGCAGAGGAAGATACTGGCTGAACAAGCGTGTGGTAAAGTAGGTCAGAGATCTCCTCTAGGTGTAGCCAAGGTCATTGTCTGGATAATCACCAGGTAACTCTGGAGATAATAGGCTTAAACTAAGCTGTAACATTTTTGCTGTCATACAATAGTGACAGGAAGTTCCTAGTAAACCACTGATTTTTCAGACTTCCTTCCTATTACCTGGACATTTCCCTTCATTGTCTCCACACCAGTACACTGTTAGAGAGCCATTACAACAGCCATTAAATCTTTGTCACCTAACACTAAGGCCATTAACACAGTCCAGATGTCATCGTCCATGCAGCAAGCTCCATTGTTTACTCGACCAAAGAGCCGCTTACATCCTTGCCTTCCAGGCAAATTTTGGGTATAAAAACCCTTAATTTGGGGCAGCCAGCTGCAGTATCTTGCTTGCTGAACACTATGCTGTCGCTCTGATTCCCAAATGAGTACTGTCCTTAGGCACAAGTCTAAGCCATATTGCTGTTTTCTTCAATTCTCCCTGGATTGGTAATTATCACCCATTTTCTAAACTTCACTATCAACAATTTTCCTCCCTTTTCCTTCAGTTAGCTGTTGTGCGAGTGCTTGAATCTTGGGTGTGCAAGACTGAACCTTCTTTGTAAACACATTTTAGCTTATTTGTAGTCTCTGACTGGTTCTTTCCTGTGGAGGTCCTGTAAACATTGGTGGAAGATTTCATTAGGTTGGCCCCATCTTGCAGGCCTCCTAAGTGAGCTAATTCCAGACCATCATGTGGAGGTACTGGCATCATGAGTAGACCCCTGAGTCACCCATATTTGGGGGTAACACCTAATACTCCACTTTTGATTATGACTGACTGTCCTTTCTCAGTCAAAGCAGCACAGCTAATAACTCAAACAAAACAAACTGAAAGCTCCCAGCTCATTATTTACTTTTATTCAATAAGCACATGGTCATAAATAAAGTCCAACAGAATTCTAAGGCAAGCAGGTCTAAAGTCAGTCAGAGTAATCCAGAGTCAGGCACGGAGTTCAGCAAAATATCCAGCAGGCAGGAAAGTTAGATAAACTCTAACAAATCCTGGAGGGGAAGGGCAGCATGTATATAGGTCAGCAGCCCAACACAGCTGCTGCCTGAGTAATTGCTGATGGTTATAAATCCTCTGCAATTGGCACAGGTTCTCTCTTTGCTGTCTGAGCTCGACAAAGGTAAGTTATCTTTGGTGTCTGAAGGGGCAGAACTCTCTGCTGGAGTTGGCACCACCCCCTGTTCTGTTTGTGACTCTGTAACCTCCTCCTGTACAGCAGGTCCTGGCATGCTCCCTGTTTCAAACTCTGAGTCAGAGTGCATGTTTTGGAAGCAAGGCACGACACTGACTTCGTAATGTATGAGATCAGTGCTAGTACGGTGACTTGTGAACTGAACACACCACATTCATCTGCTCCCCCAAATTGTGTGTGTGTGTTAGGTGCCTTCAACTTGTTTCTTTTTTTTAATAAATATTTTTATTAAAATTTCTAAAAAAGATATAAATGGGAACATTTCTTCTAAATGTCCCCCCCACAACTCACATAACAAGTTTTCTTCTCCAGTTTTGCCCAACTGAATCAAACAAAAGGTACAATATAATACAATACAATACAAGGAGTCCATTCCACTATACTTAGAATCTTTAGCATAACAATCGTAATTTGCCTTTTAACCAATCAATACATTTTTACCTTTTTTATCCAATTACATCATTATCATCATTGGCTTTACAACTGAAGCCACTCTTTTATTTTGCTCCATTCTCTATCAAATTGTTGAATTGATTTGTTCTTTAATACATTTGTCAATTTTTCCATCTCTATCATATCCATAACCTTTAATTTCCATTCATTTAAATTTATTTTTATATCTTGTTTCCAATGTTGAGCATAAGGTAATCTAGCTGCTGTAACTAGATAATAACATTATTTTTTTATGCTTTCTAATTTCTGCTTTTGATTTTATTATATTCAATAAATATAATTCAGGTATCATTTCAAAATTCATTTTGAATATTTTTTGAATTTTGTCATGTATTTTGTTCAAAATTTCTTCGCCTTTTTACAAGTCCACCACATATGATAAAATGTTCCCTCTTTTTCTCTGCACTTCCAACATTTTGAATTTCCATTCTTTGTAATTTTTTGTAATCTCTCTGGCGTCATATACCATCTATGCAACATTTTACAATAGTTTTCTCTTAAATTTAAATTTAATGTAAATCTTAAATCTGTTTTCCATACCATTCTCCAACTCTCAATATCCATCGAGCATCCTATATTTTGTGACCATCTCACCATCGTTTCTTTAATTTCTTCCTGTTCCATTTCTCTTTGTAATAACAATTTATAACGTTTGGATATCCTTTTCTTTTGATTTTCTTTCATGAGTACATCTGGTTCATTTTCCTTCTTCTCAAATCCAAATAATTTTAGGTCTATTTTGTATCTTTCTGTCAGTTGTCTCCATGGAAACCAATTCATTTCATGTCCAGCTTCCTTCATTTCTTCCAGTGTTTTCATTCTTGGTTTATTTCTGTCTCAGTTAAGTATGTCCTGGTATGTCAGCATTTTCCTTTCTTTTGTTGGGAAAATTTTAAAAGCTTCTTGTGGTGATGTCGAAGTTGGGAGGCTGGAATAAAATCTTGGGTATAATTGTTGCCATACTTTTAATAAAGTCTTCTGGATGCAATGGTTATTAAATTCTTTGTTAACTGCTAGTTTATTATAACATAAGTAACCATGCCATCTGAATCTATTCTCATGTTCTTCTAAGTCGTTTATTGATGATTTTTGTAGTGATTTCCAATTTTGAATCCATTCTAAGTAACATGCTTGGTAATATATTTTCAAGGATGATAAATCCAATTCTCCTCTTTCTTTAGTGTCCTGTAATATTTTGAATCCTATTCTTGGCCTTTTACCTAGCCATATAAATTTGATATTTCCTTTTCCCAATCTATAAATATTTTTCCAATTCAAATTATTGGCAAATTTTGAAATAGGAACATCATTTTAGGTAATAATGTCATTTTAAAAGCATTTATGCTTCCCAAGAAAGATAGATTCAATTTGCTCCATTTCTTTTTTCAATTCTTTCCAGACCATTTCATAATTATTTGGAACAATTCTTGATTCTTCTTTGTTACATGAATTCCTAAGTATTTTATCTTATTAGAGGAGTGGAAACCTGATATTTTCTCTAATTCAATTTGTTCCTTTTTCAACATATTCAAAGTCAACATCATTGCCTTCTCTTTATTTATTCTATATCCAGCTACCTTTCCAAATTCTGTAAGGCACTCTTGAAGTTTCTATATTGATTCTCTTGGTTCTTCCAAAAAGATAATTACGTCATCTGTGAAAGCTCTCAATTTTATTTCTTTTCTCTTTATCTTCAGGCCTTTTATCTCCTGTTCCTCTTTTATCTTCATAATCAGAACATACAAAGCCACAATAAATAGTAATGGTGATAACGGACATCCTTGTCTTACTCCTTTTGTTATATCCAATTTTCCTGTTGTGTCTCCGTTAATCACCAATCTTGCCGATTGGTCTTGGTATATCTTTTCAATCCATTTACAAAACACATCTCCAAAATTGCTTTCTCTTAATAACCGTTGTAGAAATTTCCATGATATATTATCAAATGCTTTCTCGGAATCCAAGAAAATCATTGCTGATTTTTTCCCTGGGCTTTTGTCATAATATTCTATTGCATCTAGCAGTATTCTCACATTGTCTGTCGTATTTCTGCCTGGTATAAACCTGGCCTGCTCTTCTTGAATTTTTTCTTGCAATACTCTTTTTAATCGTCTTGCCAGCACTGTTGCAAAGATTTTATAATCCACATTGAATAAAGAAATTGGTCTGTAATTCTTCTTCTCTCTTTTATCTTTTCCTTCTTTGGGTATCACTACTATGTTTGATGCGCCCCATGTTTCTGGTTTTCCTTCTTCCATTAACTTTGCTATTGTAGCTTGTAATGGTCTTATTAATTCTTTTGAAAGTCTCTTATAATATAATGCTGTAAATCCATCCAGTCCCAGAGCTTTGTCTACTTTTAAATCTTTGGCCCTTTCCACACGGGGGGCGGAGAAACAGGGGGAAACGGGGCCGCTCACACAGGGACGGAGCTTACCTTGCAGCGGGAGGCTCCATCCCCACGGGGAGCAGCGTGCGTTCACCGCTCTAAATGTCGGTGTCGGCAGCCAGCGGTGGCTGGCGGTGCCCAAAATGGTGGCCAGTGGCTTCCAGCAGCGCTCTGCCAATTGGGGTAGTGCACCAGCCAGAAGCCCGCTCCCGGGCAGCTCTGCAGGGATGCGCTAGTGTGTTCCTGCAGTTGTTAACGGGGCGCTGCGACGGACTAGCCCGTGAGAGTTTTAAAAAGACCACTTGAAAAGTGGTCTTTATAAAACACGGAGCACCACCCCCGTGGCCACGCGAGGCACTTTGAGGTTTAGAACCTCCACTTTTTTAACCGCCCTAGCGCACTCCATGGTGGGGATGACTTCCGTCCTACCCTGTGTTACCCCATGTTTTCCCCCGTGTGGAAAGGGACTTTGATGACATCTTCCAGTTCCTTACATGTAATAGGTTCATTCAATTGTTTCTGAGCTTGGTCTGGTATTTTCCATAATTTCATATCCTTTAAATATTTTATTATGTCTCTTTCTTGTTGTTCAGGGGACTTATTTTCTTGAAATAAATTCAAAAAATACTTCTCAAATATCTGTTTCATTTTCTCCTGTTGAGTAGGTAGTTTCTTCCCTTCTCTTATTTCTGCAATCACATTCCTTTCTTTCTTCTTTTTTATCCTGTAAGCCAGCCACTTCTCAATTTTGTTTGCTTGTTCAAATTCTGTTTATTTCATATATTTCATTTTTTCCCTGTATCTTCTTTTGTTGATGATGATGATGATAATAATAATAATAATAATATAATAAAATTTATTTCTATCCCACCCCTCCACATGGATCTAGGTGGCGAACAACATCAATACATTAAATACATTAAAAGACATTAAAAAACATACCCAATCCTCCCCACTCACCAACCCACCTAAAACTAACCCCCTAAGACACAAAACAATTAACAATTAACAACAATCAATTGACTATTAAAAGAACAGCTGCTGTTTCTTTCTATATTTTTTTAATATCCAATTGTATGGCTTCTTTGACCCGATTTTCCTTAAATTCTTTATCTTGAAGTTTTTTCAATAAATTCTGGTATTTTTCATCTCTTTTCTTATTTTGTAATCATCGTTGTTGGATAAAAAGTCCTCTCATCACTGCTTTAGTCATGTCCCAAACTGTTTTCATCTGAGTCTCTTTTCTCGTATTTTCCTTAAAATATCTATCCAATGTCTCTTTAGCTTTTTTATAATTTCTTCTTTGTTCAATAAGCCATCATTAACTCGCCATTGGAACCGTTTAATTTTGTCTCTCATTGGCAACATCACCGGATGGTGATCTGATATTACTTTGGGTAAAATTTCCGTCTGTTGTACTTCTGCTAATAGTGTTTTTGATAATAAGATCATATCAATATGGGACCAAGTTTGATGTGGATCTGAGAAGAATGTGAAATCTTTAGTATTTGGGTGATTATATCTCCAAGCATCCATTACAGCCAAATCTTTACATAATTCGAAAATTTTTTTGGATAGTTTACCTTTCTTTTCTTTTTACTCTTTCCTTTGTACCATTGTTTTATCCAATTTTACATCTTGGATTCCATTCCAATCTCCCATTAAAATCCATTCTTCATATTCATATGCTTGCAGGTTGTCTCGGAGTTTTTTATAAAATTCTGCTTTGTTCTCATTTGGCGCATAAATTCCTATTAACATATTTTTTTCCCCATTTTTTTGAATCTCAATTCCCAAAATTCTCCCTTCTTTATCTTTGAAGATTTCTTTAGCTTGGATCTCTTTTTTCACATATTCCTCTTTTTTTCTTTGTGTAAAACATCCTTATACACAATTTATTATTTCTCAAATATTTTTCATGGTTCACCTTTATATGAGTTTCCTGTAAAACAATCAAGTTGTTTCTGAATTATGACAACCCTGAGATAGACCTATCACAGGGTTTTCTTAGCAAGATTTATTCAGGGGGGATTCACCGTTGCCTTCCTCTAAGACTGAGAGTGTGTGACTTACTCAGGGTTGCCCAGTAGATTTCCATTGCTGAATGGGGATTTGAATCCTGGTTTCTAGAATCCTAGTCCAACACTCAGACCACTACACTGTGCTGGCTCTCACCTACCCCCCCATCATATGACCATCGTCTCTTTGATACTTCAAAGAGCTTTTAGTAATATCTGTTTCTTGATCGTGAATAGTCTCTCTTTCTACTGTGAGGCCAGCAGAAGCAGGTTTATATGTTCTCGGCATGTTCTTTAGTCTAATTCAAAGAAGAAAATAAAACGAGCATAAAATTTTGAGTTCCAGAAATATCCCTAGTTTTTCTTAACATTCTGTGTTACAGACAGACTGAGCTCCTTTAATCAATTCACCCTGATTTAGCCATTGTTGTTCCACATTTTGGAGCCTAAAAATCTGCTCTACTTCATATGTTATTTATTTATTTATTTTAACCATGTATGACTGTGTGTATGCAAAAACAGAACAGTTATGTTCTGCAGCATGTGTTAAAAATATGTGCAAGAGGGGCCAATTTTTGAAGGGATCTGATGGTTCTTGTTGAGATGTACCAGTACATGTCAGAAATTATTATGCTATGAACGTTGCTTTCAGCATTTATATGCCATGGTAAATGTTGTCCTTTACAAGTAAATGAGAGAAATGTGGAAGAAGTTTGGCAGTTGCCCAAAGGCAATGGACCAGCCTTGAGATTTAATAGTAACTCTCCAAACCATTTGTGCACTAATATATATTTTGAACATTTGCAAACCAGCTGTGCTTTGGTAAATTCCCTTCCTCAGAAAATGATGGGAATGAAAGTGAAATATGGTCATTTACTAAAAGCACTGGTTGGCCTTGAAATTTTACCAGTAATTGTGAAATCCCCTTTCCCCTACAATTCTTAGTAACCTCCTAAAATTATGAGTACTACTGGGGAAAACCAACATTTATTATTATTATAAAATTGGTTTACCACCTTCCCAACAGTAACATGATAAAGGAGAGTCTGATATCACTAAAGCTCGTGCAAAATACACACCATTCTCCAAAATGTATACATTTTTGTGTTTTCATGACAAATGGTCGTGGGATTACACTGTTCCTACCAAAGGTTTTTCTGGAAAAATCTGAATTCTTCGCAATCTTCTATGAAGAATGCTGAAATAATTTCCCGTCACCTGATAAAATTGGGCTGTGGCTGATGGAAACTCAAAATATTTGGGGTAGAGTTAGGAAATAACTTTTTGAACTACAATTCACAGAATTCCCATCCAGCAAGGCTACTGTTTATACTCCACAGTAGCTGGGGGATTTGGGGAGTTGAAAATAATTTTAAAGGAATATTTGTTACTGGTCCACATTTCTCCAGGCTTCTTTGGAGCACCTGCAAGAGATACTCTATCAGGTTCATCTGGTCACCTCTGTCTATCTTCCCTCTACCTCTCAAAGTTTCTTGAACCACAGCTGGCACCAGAGCTCAGCAAGAAAGAGTACTGAGGATCTCCCCATCTTTGATATTTGTGCCATCAGGTGTTTCTGAATTTAGTACTGTAGGATCTGTAGCTTTTCTTATCACATTGTTAACTCTCCCAGTTCAGTTCCTACCTTCCCCACCTATCCTAAATGGTAGAAGCTGTAGTACAGTTCCCTTCCTTGGTCTTAGATACACGTGGGTTATATTTTGCTTCTTAAGCTTTCTTTGGGTATTTGATTCCTTTCTCTTTTAATTCTCAACTTCCACTTTTCTTTCTTGTCATCTCTCTCCTTCTCCTTCCCTGCCATGACTCCTGACTAAACCTCTTCTCATCTTCTCCTTCTCTTCTGTCTCAACCTTTGTGCTTTCTGTCTACATCTCCTAGTTGCACTCATCTTCTCTCTGCTTCTTTGATTCTCTCTTTCTCTTTCTCTCTCTTATCAGAGAATCATAGATTGGAAGGGGCCTCATGGGTCATCAGGTCCAACCCCTGATCCATTAAGGACCTGCAGCTACAACATCTCCAGTAGGTAGCTGTCCAGCTAATTTCTGAAGACACCCAGAGGAGACCCCACCACCTCTCTAGACATTTCTTTCCATTGCCATTGTCAAAAAGTTCTTCTAATTTTCAATCAAATCTACCTTCTTGTAACTTAAAACCATTAGAACTAGTTCTATCCTCTGAGGCAGCAGAGAACAAACCTGCACCATCCTCTTTGAAGCAGCCCTTGAGGTATTTTGAAGAGTGTAATCACTCTTCTCTTCACTGAGCTGAACATGGCCAGCTCTTTCAGCCTCTCCTCATATGTTCTGTGATCCATACATCTTATCATCCTTGTGGCCCTTCTCTAAACTAGCTCCAACTTGTCTATATCCTTCTTAAAATGAGGTGCCTGGAACTGAATGCAATACTACAGATAAGGTCTGACCAGTGCAGAATATAGTGGGGCTATTACTTCCCTTGACTTGGAAACTATGGTTCTATTGATGCAGATTAAGATAGCATTTGCCTTCTTAGCTGCAACATCACGTTGCTGCCTCATGTTCAACTTATGATCAACAATAATTCCATGATCCTTTTCACATGTAGTCCTGAGGAGCTAAGTATCCCCTATCCTACACCTATGCATTTGGCATTTGTGGTCTAAATGTAGAATTATGCATTTATCTCTGTTGAATTTCATTTTATTAATTTCAACCCAGTTTTCTGGTTCCTATTTTCCAATGTGCTCTTCCAGTTTTGTGTCATCCACAAAAATAAGGATTCCTTCAGCCCTGTCATCTAAATCATTGATAAAAATGTTGAAGAGCAATCACCCTAGGACAGAATCCTGGGGCACTCCACTTGATACCTCCTTCCAGTTTGAAGTTCAACCACTGAGGATGGCTCTTTGAGCACAGTTTCCCAACCAATTAAGGATCCATCTGATGATTTTCCCATCTGTTTCATATTTCGTCAGTTTGCTAATCAAAATAGCATGGGGACTTTATCAAACGCTTTGCTGAAGTCCAGATAAATGACATTTGCAGCATTTCCACCATCTACTGAACTGATGACCCTATCAAAAAAGGGATATGAGGTTAGCTTGGCAGGATCTGTTTTTGACAAGCACATGCTGATTTCTACTAATCACTGCATTGTCATCAATGTACTTGCAGAATTGACTTTTAGTGGGCTTGCTCAACAGATGCTTTTCACTGCAGCTCAGCTGTGAGGTGAGCTTTCTTGGTAAAGTACCAGCTAGAGGGATCTAGCTGGAGTGTTTACTGCTCCCCCCACACACACCAGACAAAGAGGGAATAAAGGATTACCTATTTGGTTCTGGGATTCCCTTTACATGTGTTTACTTTTTAGTAAATGTGCTGTAAATGGAAGGACAGATGGAGCAACATTTTGTCCTTGCTGTGAAATGCATCTGTTTTATTGTAAGATCTGTTATATTGCCAACCTGCTTTCTTAAAAGAAGAAATTTTAATTTACTTTGAAAGTCATAAAAGTGAAGAAACCTGATTAAGAGGGATCAGATGAGCCTCTAGCAGTTGTATTCTTCCTACAATAAAGAGCTGAGTATGCCCCTCTGCCCCTTAAGACCAAGACAGTTGAATTTAAAAATCAGGGTGGACATTTTAAAAAGAGAACTGAGAACTAAAAATCTAAGTGTATTTACTTTTTGAAAAGATTGAATTGTATTTTACTTGCAAAAAGAGATTAGAGGCGAATAAGGAAAGCAAATGAAATTAAACAGTGATAAAGAATTTATTGTTATCAACTGATACTGTTTGTTGGACAGCCTCTAGCCAGATTCCAGATAAATAAATTGGTAACCTCATAATTGTTGGACTGAGTGAAAAACTGAACCTTCCACAGAGCAGTTAGACAGACTTCTACAAGGCATAATGGAGCAAATGCATCAAGATTTTAAATGCATGATGGACATTATAAAACAAGAATTCAAGAAACTGAAATGGGAACTAAGAAGGAGACATATAGAAAAAGATACAGAAAAAGATATGCAGGTGGTCATGGAAGTGAAACAAGAGAGAAAGCAGATGGCCAGACAAGAAAGAGAAGCAGAGACCAAAAGGGCAGTTATTGCGTTGTTGTTGTTGTTGTGTTGTTGTATGCCTTCAAGTCATTTCCAACTTATGGCAACCCTACAATGAAACTATCATGGGATTTTCTGGGACTGAGTGTGTGTGTGTGTGCCCAAAGTCACCCAGTGGGTTTCTGTAGCCAAGCAAGGAATTGAATGCTAGTCTCCACAATTGTAGTCAAATGCTCAAACAACTACACCACACTACCTATCAGTTATTGCTTTGCAGTGATTTATTATCAGGAGGGTTTGGTTGATGAAAGAGAGACTGTCTCTCATGGAGGGTGAATTTAATTGGCATCTCTGTGCAAGCTGAACAAAATCAAAACAAACAAAAGGATGTTGTTTCAAGATTATGTGAGGGCTGATTTACTGTGTGAAACTGAGGAGATATATCTAAAATGAGGGGGCCATGTCAGGTTAGTATTTTTAAAATGTTATGGGAGAAGAAATCAGGAAAAGTATACTTTTCTGTGAAAGTGTGAATGAAATTTAAGATGAAGAATTGGATAAAATAAGTTATTATGGCATGGAAGATATGATAATAGATTAAGGATGATAAATGGATTGGTCTGTGAACTCTGTAATGGTCTTTAGAATATGAAATAGATATATTTTAGATATATTTAGGTATAGATATACCTATACCTATGTTTAGGTATAGAGATATTTAAGATATGGACACATGTGGAACTATGACCTAGTGAAAATAATAAGTAATTATGTCAGTTAGCATTATTAGAAAAACCAGTCGCATTATTATTTAGCAATATCAAGGTCATTTGTGATGTAAAGTTTCTTTTGTTATGCAAGTATGCTGTAATAGAATATAACAGAAGCTGAAAGAAGGAATATGGATATGGTATTAGGCACATTAGCAAAAAATAGAAAGTTTGTATGTTTTCTCTTTTGGAAAATATGAATTGTGGGAGGGGGAAAGAAGAAAAAGTTAAGATTCCTTTTTGTTCTTTTGAGGGGCTTAGAATGGGGGAGTAGGCTATATTCTATCCAAAGAAAGGGAGAGATTGATTCCTTTGTATTTTTCCTCTCTTTTTTCTTTCCTCTCTTTTTTTCTTTTTCTTTTTTTCTATCACTTTTTACATCATATTTTAGTTCATAGGTCTTGTGTGTGCTTAAATGTTGTTCTTTCTCGGTTTTTTTTAAATATACATATATTCATTTAAGTCTTTGTAGTCTTTGTAGCATTTGTCTTGGAAAATGTTAATTAAAAATTAATTAAAAAATACTTGTAGACAGACTGCTGTATAATTTGTTCTAATATTTTTCCTGGTACTGAGGTCAAGCTGACTGGTTTGTAGTTTCTGGGATCTTCCTTTTTGCCTTTTTTGAAGACAGGGACAATGTTTACTGCTCTGCAGTCCTCTAGCACGTCACCCATTCTCCAAGATTTCGCAAAAATGATGGCAACTGGTTCTGTGAATATGTCAGTAAGTTCCTTCAGTACTCTAGGATGCAGTTCATCTGGCCCTGCAGATAGGAACTGATTTAGGTCAACTAGGTGACTTCTGACTCCTTATCTTGACTGACTCCTTATCTTCCTTCTCCCTCTCTCTTTCCCAGTTCTACTGCCTGCATTTGTCTTCTCAGCATCAATTTCTGTCTTTGCATCCTCTTTCTTCTTTTATCCCCACTTCTTCTAGTTACACTCGTCATCCAGCTCTTTCCCTCTGTCTCACCAACTCTTTCTCCTTTGTCCCTTTATCCAAAGAAGAACTTGAAACCATGAATGATGTATTTTGTTTCAAAGTTTTAAATCTCATTAAACTCAATACAATTACAATTGCCATGTGTTAAAATCAGTGCTTGCAAAAGATTTGCACAAGGATGTGGGCAATATTTGGTGCTTTTTCTGTTCAAAGCAGAATTTGGAAAGCTTTCTGTGATTTGACTACAACTCTTATGTGCTCTTTAAAGAAGTGCTCACAAAGACAGAACTGTAAAAATTTGGGTTTCTTTTTCTGTTCTGTGTAGAGCTTGGAAAACATAATTTCAAACCAGACAAAGTTGTCTCATTTGTGAATCTTCATGCTTTTTGTCTGAATGACAAGTTCTGAGCAACTGTGCTTGATGCCTAATAGATCAAGTGTAATGTCTTCACTAGGGGCTATCTCTAGGTCTCAGGTTTTGGCCCTGAGATCTTAGGGCCTGGGATACCCCTGACCTGGCAACTGTATGCCCTGTGTGTTAAGGGTCTTCTTAATTATTTCAAGGTCAAGGCTTTTTTTCAAGTGTAGGCTTGAACATGTGCTTGATTGATTATGCCTCTGGGACTTTCATTAGATCCATCAACCAGGATGTTCAAATGAATCTGGATTGTGTTCCATGCACATGTATCAGTCAGTTAAGGATCTACTAAACTGCTGACAAGAAAAGCAAGCAAGAAGACAGAGATTTGAAAGACTGAAATTATTAAGCCTGCACTAGACAGGACACATTGCTCTTCTTTCTGCAAAGCTACCATGACCTTCATATAGAAACTCTCACAATCTGGAATTTGCAGACTTAGTAGGGAGAACTTCCATTTTCATTACTCAAATCATGAAGAGGAAAGAGGATAAGGAAATTCCTAATGAAATCTGTAAGTTACACCTCTGAAAACCTCCTCCCTCTCCCATAAACTTTAGGCCAATCATAGACTTTAAGAAATGAAAATTAAGAAGGATGATCCCATTTAGCTCCTCTGTAATTTTAAGAACAGCTCATATCCCAGAAATGGCATGTCCTCCTTTGACAGGCAGATGCCTTTATCCTTTCTGAAGGATAGTTTCTCATGGATATAGCATGACCGCCACCACAGATTAATGGGCACTCTTGAACTATCTCAAGTGATAAAGATATTGTGTGTATACACTTTCCAGTTACTTAACACATTCTGAATACCTCACTTGAAACCAGATGTTCTGATTCTACCAAGTGGTATGCTTTGGGAAATATTCAGATCAAAGCAGGGCTCAAGAGAAGTAGACTAAATACAAATCTGAACCCGCTTAAATCTTTTTGGATTCAGAAAGACCCAGAAACCAAGTTGATGTGTCTACAAAAAGGGTAACAGCTCCCCTATATAAAGAGAAGTCCTGGGGAAGGAGAAAGGTAACAGAATAATCCATTCTGTGGCTCACAGCACCAACTTCTAGCACAGCAGGTGGATTTATCAGGACTTAAATCTTGAATCTAGAGCTTCCAGGGAAGAATGCTGAAGTGTATATTCTGGGTCTGGTGCTTTTTGGTATTTCTCTCTCCCAGGAATACAGACCTGTTTTTGTACAGTCTTTTGGATCTGGGTGGGTGAATCAGTCCCCTTTGTCTATCATTTAAGATGTCCCCCTTCCACAAAAAACACTACAAGTATTTGTTCTGAGAGTGTTTTGGGGGAAAATTTTTTGTAGCTTGGGCTCACTTCTGTGTATTTGATAATGGCTATCCACAAAAATAAATGGGTAGTAATTGGAAGATATGAAAATTTGGGTTTCTGAATCAGGGTTCAGAGTCAGAGCAGAGTTAAACTGGGTGGCCTCTGAATCAGTCCAAGGAGAATCAGGCTACTTTCCAAACTGGAGCCTGAACTGAGTCTTGTGGTTGATACACACCCCTAATTTCTACTATTGTAGGAAATGAGAAAGCTTTGGAAATTAGCACAGTCCCAGTGCCAGCAACAAAGTATTTACAAAAAGGCAATTCATCTAGTTCCACTTTTTCCACAATTGCTGCAGTGTTTCTTGAACTTTGGCCAGTCATTTCTCCTGCCCAAACCTTTGCATTGGTATTAATTATTGTAAAATCAGGTTTCTGTCATGGGGCCATGGATAAAATTGGCAGCTTGTTGTAGGAAGACACCACTGCTGTTTAGAATACCATAAACTTTTTTAAAAAAGAATTACATGGTTCCAGATAAGAATATAATTGAAAATAATAATTGTTTAATATTCATACAATTAAAATAGTAACTTCCAATGTGTTTATGCTTCCTCTGTACCTGGCTTGCCCCAGAAAGCAGCACTATATTCCTTGGAGGAAAGGTCATAGTTCCCTTTGTTTGTGACTACCTAGAGAGATTCTTTTTCAGGAGTAGAATGGGGGCACCTGCATTTCCTACTATGCTTGTTTGTTGCCCTGTGCATCTTTCCTGAGCAGATAATCAATGCATAATGATGCAGTACAAAACTCTTGAGAATGTGGGAGACAGTGATGTATCTCATAAGCAGAAAAAATAATATTCAGAAGCAGAGGGTGAACACCAACCAGTCCCTCATCATCATCCTCCACACAGGAGATAGCAGAGAAATAGAGCTGTTTTTAATTCTTTGCAAAAAACATAGGAAGTAGTTTACTGACAAGTATAATTAGATTTTATAACATCTCGTGGTGAGAGATCCTATCAACATGGTACTCTTCCAACATGAAGGAGAAAACATGTGTTAAAAATGGAGGATGAACAGACTCAGACTAACTGATACAGGAAGACCTAAGAACAGTAAATAAGAAATGAAATGAATACACGCTATGCCAGAGAGACATGCAAAGTAGCAGCTACTGCATATAGGCATGATAAAGTTGCTATCTCTAACAAAGCTCTAGGGTGACCAGATGCCCTGCTCAGAGAGGATAGCCCGCTGCTAGACGGGTGAATCAGAGGACAGACCACTGCTTGGAAGGGCTGCCCAGTCCAAGTGTAGTGTAACAGTGGACAACCAGAAGTAGAGATAGCTTGTTACCCATCAAAAGTTAGAACTTGTTCTGTAGACAAATTTCTCAGTCCCTGCAATAGTTCTTGTTATTATAGTTAGTTTTTATATAGTTAGTCAGTTGTAGTTAGTTTTTAAATGTAACTTCCATTTTTCAAAAGTAATTAAACATTCACTTTCATTACTTTTAAAATATCTGAATGCTACAAGCTGCTAGTCTATAGTATAAACTGCACTCTTCTTCCACCTACCTTGGCATCACCTGAAGACCCCAAGCAACCACAAGGCATAGCATGAAATGCTGTGGTATGAACTAGGTATTTTCCTCTTCTGCCACCATTTAGTGACACCACACCACAATAACTATAGAGGTAAATTAAAATTTTAGAGTTTTACTACAGACAGAGCAAAATTATTCGTTATTCATTTGTAAGCATAATCTAATATTCCATTATTGGAAAAAAAACTTTGCTATTGGGGGGGAACCCTTCATTATTGGGGATAAAGCCCAAGTAACTGGCTATTTAAGAGCCAGCATGGTATAGTGTTTTGAGTGTTGGACTATGACCCTGGAGATCAGAGTTCAGTTCCCCACTTGGGCATGGAAACCCACTGGGTGACCATGAGCATGTCACATACTCTCAACTCCAGAAAACTCTGTGATAGTTTCACCTTAGGGAAGCCATAATTCGGAAACAACTTCAAGACGCACAACCACAATTTAAAGCCAGTGTGGTGTAGTGAATATAGCATCGGACTGTGACCCTGGAGGGGCATGGTTTGATTCCTTCCAGGCACGGAAACTGACTGGGTGACTTTAGATGTGTCACACTTTGGATGTGTCACACACTCTCAGCCCAGAAAATAGGTGATAGGTTTGCCTTAGGGTCCCCGTAAGTCAGAAACAACTTGAATGCATACAGCAATAGCAACAACAACAACAACATGTAACCTCTGTGTGAGATGTACTGCATGCATATTTAAGCCCTAGAAATTATTTCTAAATTTGCATCTAGAAAATAAATCAGCATATGCAGATATTATGCAAATTTTTATTTTTAATTATTTTATTTTATTTTTGCAATTACAAGTAGCTAATCTAACAAATTCAGACGCAAAGGGTTTTACACCCCTCAAGTCAGTACCAGTAAATTTAAATGCTAAAAGGAGGGATGGGCAAAGACAAAAGTGTTGCATTTATTTACATCTGCAGAGAAAGTAGTTCTGTGAGTTTAAGGCAGAGATCGACTGGTTGTACAGAAGAGTATTTTAACAGGGTTTGTATGTTGTGCTTTTATTCTTATGGTTACTTTTTTTAAAAAAATGCTTTTTGTAGTGTTTTAAATTAGTAGTGTTTTAATACAATAGCTGATTTAATTGCTTTTTAAAGATTTATCATTAGATTTTTAGCTGTACATTGTTTTCATCTGTGTTGCAGGCTGCTTGGACTTTGAATCAGAAGATAATACATACAGATATAGACAAAGGAATTAATTTGAAAGAATCAGGGACCACTTTTCTATTTTCAGAATTTAACATGAGCTCCCCTACCACCACACATAGTCCCAATGTGAAAAAGATAAAAATAAAATAGACCTTGGATGTCCATTTCTGATTCTGGGGGAATGGCACACCATTTCATATAGAAACACCACTCTCTTGAAAATTGCATTCTTTGCTGAGTTTCTTTTTCAGCAGGGAAGCATCAAAGGAGGTCAGGGGACATGTACATAAGAAGCATTTTGCTCACTCCTGGATCTAATGCATACCCTTCCCCTGCCACAAACACTGAGCACTTTTATTTTTCATAAAAACAGATGTGGCACAGTCTGGAACACACTTCCAGTCTAGAACAGGGTCCTGCAGTAATTACCTGCCAAAATATGCCCCTCACCAACTACTATTTGTCCCCCAAGTGTTCTATGGCAAATACCACCTTCCGGAACAAATGGGGGGGGGTGTCAGTAAGTATCCAGTGTGGTACATGTGGGCTGCATTTTTTTTAAAAAAAAATAAATGTGGCCAGTTCAAGCACATTTAAAACTGTTGATTGTAATATGTAATTTGTGCTTAAACCTGCAATCTTAAGTACACTGTCTGTGAATGAGGCCCACGCTGAACACAATATAGCTTACTTCTGAGTCAACACCCCTAGGATCCAGCTTTATATTAAGACTATGTACATAACATTCTGGTTTTCTTGAAATCATTTTTGGCTGACTTCACATGTTATGTTAACCTGGGTTTATCAATATCTACAGAAAAGTGACCCCTTACATAGCCTCAGCTAATGCAGAGATTAAAGGCACTAGACGTGTGGCTGATTCTGGCACAGATCCATCAACAACAAAGGCAAAGGGAAATTACTTCTTAAGGTTATGGGACCTAGAGTGCCCTGAAAGCACGGGAAAGCCCAGCTACAGTAATTTGAGCCTGAAACTCAACAGGATGTATATATATGTAATATATTTTAACAATATTCCTGAGGTTCTAGGCTAGTAATAACATTTTTAATGCAAACTTTAATAACATAAAATGTACTAAAATAAACCTCTATTTATTTTCAGTTACAAAACAGGATTACCCTCCAAAAGAACATAACTTGCATAACTTCTGGAAAACCAGTGGTGTTTATCCATGTGTTTATAAATAAATACTTCTTTATAATGTTTTAAATGTGTTTTAAATTAATGATTTCAATAGGATTGCTGGATTAATGTTTTTAGTTGTTGTTGTTATATTGTTGTTGTTGTTAAGTTTTAAATGTCTCTTTCACTATTGGCTAGCTTTATTTTAACTAGTTTAAATAACAGACAAATGGCAGTCTGCTCTTTAGCCAGCATCCCATATGCACCAAGGATTCCCAGATGAAAACCAGGACACAGGTGGCCAAGTAACATTGGATAGTGGTCAAGATGACAAAAGTTAATAATAGAGAAGAACACATAAGGTAAGAGAGGCTGCAGCAGTTTACTTTTGCCTAAGTCTGCTTGCAAGGGCCAGATTACACCCCCTATTCTTCCCCTCCTGCTGGATTCATTGAGTGCAAAGTACTTTAGCACTTTGAACTCAGGCCCTTTCCGCATGTGGGAAAGGAACTGCGCAAAAATGGAACTCACCAGACTTCTTCAGAGGTTTTTAAAAAACACGCTGTGCAACCACTTCCGGTCGCTCCAGAGCGGACTGAGGTGCGGAACTGCAAAAAGTAGTCCACCCCAGTTCACTTTACGGTGCAGAAGACCTCCGTCGGAGGTCGCTCTGCACCGTTTTAATAGCCCAGTGCGGAAAGGGCCACAGTTTGCAGCAACTGAAGTTAGCCAAGGACCAAGAGGGAAAGTACGAGAAGGAGAAAATAGGACATTTCAAAAGCTGCTGAAAAAGTGGGATGACAGAAGAATATTCAGGAGAGTTGTTTACCTCTTGTAAATACCCTTTCTCTTAGCTCTGATGGCTCAGAACATTTGGAACTGGTTCTGTGCGAACCCTTAGGCCCCTATACAGGTTACATTCTATAAACATCCATGCCAGAGTTTATTCTAAGCTTGTTTTCCTGCTTCATAAGAAGCCAGTACCAAGAAGAAATTTCATCCTAATCCACTCAACACTATGGCCATTTGTGCACTACACTCTTGTAACGTGATTATTCCACTTTCAACATCCTATGGAATCTTGGGGGTTTCAGTTTAGGGAGGGGCCAGCCAGGATTCCATACGATGTTGAAAGTGGAATAGTTGTGCTATAAGAGTGCAGTGCAGAAATGGCCATAGTGTTGTGTGTGTGTGTGTGTTGGGTGGGGTGTGTCATACATGATGTAGCCACACATAGCCGTACTCCCCAGAAGCATGGGAAATTGGGACAGTTAGATAGTTGTATTATTAATTCAATCTAGTTTCTGTGAACATATCTTAATTTTTTATTCCTTTATCTTTTCCCTCATTATTTGTTTTCAGAAATAACCTTGTTCCTAATTAAAACCCTTTACTGCCAACAGCACAAAAAATCTGTTTCCTTCTTCACATTTTATTTTTGTACTGTGCAAAATTTGTTCAGCTGCACATTAGAATAAGACCTGATTAATGTTACATGTATGGGGATATGAGTGCTCATAAAAAAGAGCACTTGTGTATTCATACTCAAAGGGTACATGTGTGGGAGAACCTGAATTAACCTGGCTGATAACGTCATTTTCATTGTATACATATCCAAACCTGCTGAGCATTCGGGAAAACTGAACTGGTCTCATAAACCACAGAGCTAGTAAGTCAAAGCACAGGTATATCTATCATAAACACTGCCTAGGGCAAGTGTGGAAGTTGTGCCCCTAACTCCAGGGACGCTTCCTCCTTCTCCTCCATCGCTAAATCTTCCGGAATGACTTTTTTGCACCCTCTGGCATTGGTGCCAAGGGCATGTACCTTACTTGCCTCACCCTAGATACATCTGTGATTGAAAAGCTTACTTGGTGCACATTTTTGATCCATGATGTTTTGTTGTGTTTCCTGAATGCCCATTTTCTACCTCATTCTGACATGGCTACTGATTAGAATATGATCTGGAAACTTGCTTGTACCATTATGCACAATAGGGGGACTGAACATACACACTAATAAAATGAGTGCTGAACAGTGAGAATAGCCTGGCATACACAAAACAGTTGGCTAGAACCAATGATTTTTGTTAGTATTGCCTGCTTGCTGATGTTATACTGTACACACACTTGGCCTTTGCACATCCACATATGGGCCGTTGTAAGAATGAGTGTTCTGTGAACTAGCCTTCCCCAACCAAGTGCTCTCCAAATGTGTTAAACTTTAAGTCCCATCATAGACAGCTCCAGCCCATCATATTGTTTACGAAGAGCATCAAGTTGGTGAAGGCTGTTATACAATGAACCCTGTATGTTTAATTATCATCATCCAACTATTATTAAGCCACAATCTTTGTATATGCTGTCAAGACCCCTTCAAAATCATAGTTTCTGATTGTGTTAAGAGTAAAAACTGCCATCCTTGATCTTCCTCCCAGATATTTCATGTAACATCCGAAGCAAGGACTGAGTCTCAGAAAAGAAACCTGTACCTTAAAAGTAACCTTAAGTTTATATTAGATACACAATTATTTCTTGTATGCCATGTCAGTTCCTCCTTTCTCAAGAAAATTCCATATTGCATGAGACCACAAAGTCTGTAGCTGAAAGTATTTGCATTTGAAAAGGAGCTTTAGTTTCTAAAGAAGTCTTTGTTCTTGGCTTCTCCTAGTGCAAAGGTATGGGCAATTACCTTCCATTAGGAGAGTCCTTGTGAAATCCCACCTTGCAAGACAAATCGTCAATGAAGTCACCTATTTCCTTCTGGAACTAGAAGCAAGTTATTTGTTTAATTACACCTTTAATTGGTACATGCAACCCACACTACCTAGTTGGAAAATATCATTGATTAACCTTCTTCCTTTCATGTATAAAGTTAATATGCATAAATTATGTGCTTCTGTGATTATGAAGGAGAGGGAGCAATGATTTGCAGATCTGTGGAGAGGATTACTGAATTCTTCAAATGTAAGTGTGAAATGTTCAGAGGCATTCATGGACTGTTGCAGCAAAATCAGCACAGTGCTACATTGCCCTCTGTTCAGTCTAAAGAGTTCCATCTGAATAGTTTTGGCACTGAGCTAAACTTGACTATCTATGTTTTCATTCATCTGTTTGTAAGGTAGTTCTAACCTAGTCTTTCCCAACCAGACATCCTCCAGATGTTTTTGACTACATCCATCATCACTGAAACAACTGGCTATGCTGGCTGGGGTGTGGAGGGTTTGTTGTCTAAAACATCTGGAGAGCACCCTGTTGGGAAAGGCTGCAGCAAGCCTATCTGCCATGCCCAGTAGCTGTACATGATTAAATCGGGAGAGGAGATTTAGCATCTTGATATGACTCAGGGCTTTTTTGCACTTTGGGAAGAAAATGGGGCATTCTGTTACTCACCAGACTGGTGTGCTCCCTCCGATGATCCACGCTGATCCGGAGCAGTGCATGCCTGAGCTACACACTGCTCCGGGGATGAAAATGGCGGCTTCCAGTTGGTGGAGACTCTCCACCAACTGGAGAAGCTCGCCAGCCAGAAGCCCGCCCCCGGAAGATCTGCAGCCTCGCGCTGGTGCGAGCCTGCAGATCTACACAGGAGTACAGCGACGGACTGGAGCGTGCCGGGCTACTGAAAGACCTGTTTTAAGTGGTCTTTCAATAGCATGGCGAACCACCAGTTCTGGTCATTCCGGAGCGGGCTGAAGTCCGAAACTACAGAAAGTAGTCCGGACCCAGTCCGCCCCCAAGTGCAAATGTCTTCGCTGGAGGACACGCTGCCCTGTTGTAAAAACAAAATGCAGAAAAGGCCTCAGTTCCTGATACAATATAAACAGTTCAAGTGTCATAAACAGGTATTCAGTATACCATATAAATCAGCCAGATTACACTGCAGTACAAAAAAGAAAACTAGAAAAAAAATATTGGATGATCATAGTGTTTTCCTTGGAAAATTGTTCAAACAGTTCCTTGGTTTGAACTAATTAGCTGATAGACTGCATGGCTTTCTATCGGGAAACAATGCAGCAAATGTTTCATCAGTCTCTAAGGTTCTCCCAGTGCAGGCCAATGTTGTGCAGGTGGGAGAACTTTTTACAAGGCTCTGATCTTCAGGCTCACTCTTGCCCTGTTTTCAGACAGTAAAGTGATACTCATTAAGAACTTGGCAGGCCCAAAGACACAAGGCATAGATCAACTTGCATACAGCAAGATGTGACAGAACTAAACCTACAGGGGCTAGACCCAAGCCATACATAGCTTGTAAACAGATTATAATCTGACCAGGTCAATAATTTGGGGTCCTTTGGGATTAGAGGTTGTTACTACTTTGGGATGTGGGAAGCTCCATCATGTCTGTCAGCTCGCCTCTGATGGGATTGAGAGAGCAGTAATCCCACGTCTGGTTTTTGTTATCACTACTACTGCATGGTTACTATGGCAACACACTAGGCCTCACTGCAGAGTTTAGTTTCATTATGGTATGGTCTCTATATGATTGCATGTGTCTATGAGAATCAGAGGCACAAATCCAAATTTAAAATGGGGTTCCCTTCCTGGCTGCCCTCAGTTTTCATTCTAGATTAGCTTCCAAATGGACAGAAACCAGAACATGACTGAGAGATCTCATGATCTGATATTTTTACTTGGGAATTCGGAGAACAAAGGTCTATTTTTATGCCTTAAGAAAATATAATTCATATCTTAGACTTCTGTGATCTTAGGCCAGCATCCAGCACCAGATACTCGAAATTCAGACCCACAGAGAAGATCCTAAGAGACTGTTATAGTATGTTATAGCCCCAAACCTTTGACGAAGTGGCCACATGAACATACTAAGGTGAAGACATAATGCCTTCCCTGAGTGAGATTCAGAGATACATACATGGATTAAGACAGAAATCCTCTGCACACTTACTTGGGAGTAAATACCACTGGGATGAATAGAACTTGGTGATAAGAAGACTAGATGCAATGAATCAGGCTTCATGACTGTAATCTTAAATATGCTTGGTAGGGAGTAAATCCTACTGAACTCAGTGAAAACTCTTTCTAATTAAATGTGCAAAAGATCTTGCTACTTAAGAGTCCTCAAACCTGCGATTATTAATGTTAATATAATTTGGATCTGAGTGGATAAAAAATGGCTGTCATACTCAATATTACTCTCAGAAAGGATATTGTGGCCAATAGTGCTCAAAAATGAGAAAATATCATTTGGAAAGGGAAAAAAAGCAATCTCTTCTGTTTTACAATGAAGATAGAGGCTTTTTTTTTTTAATGGAGCAAGACCAGAATGGACTTATCCTCTCTGATCACTAATCTCAGAACAGTCTCCTCTACAGTAGGTAATCCTTTCTGGATGCAGATGTAAATAAAATTAATACTGAGATGTACTGCGTTCTGAAGAACTCATTCAAACTTTAATGGTAACGGTTTCATCTGTTAGATAATTTCAGAAATGGACTAAGAATGTCACTCATTGGATCTGAGTGAAAGACATGCTTTGGATTCATCTGAGGTCTTATCCAGAGAGAAAACAAGTCCATAGAAGTATCAACAAGTTCTTTTTCTTTTGATCTTACCTGCATATTCATGACTTTGCGTCCAAACTCTATCTTAAAACATCTTGGGTTTTCCGCACTCCCTTTCATTGATTAGCTGTGATTTCTAGACTCAGGCAACATTTTTGAAATTGACTTTCACCAATTTCCACTGAACCCTTTTCAATTATTATACAGGAGTTATACTCAAAAGTGCTAAAGTGCTTTAGCAATATTACATTGGTTAAGCGCTAGGTTCATTTCCTTTTATTGTAAATATTCCTCTTTCCCTCACTTGATCTCTGTGAAATCTGCCGTCTCCGAAATAGTCACTATGTTTCTTGGTGGTTAGTTCCAATATAACAAAGATGGAGACCCACACATTAATTGGGTTAATTGAAGCTGACATAGTGAGCAGGAATGATAAGTCCTTCTAAGACTTCCCTGGCAATATTTTGGGATGGGGAAAATGTAGATCACAAATAAAATAAAATAAACAAAACCCAAGCTTTTCTGGTTTTTCCAGTCTATCTAGATGGGCCCTGCGTCTGAAATCGTGAACCCAATTGGGTTGGTTCAGACAGAACCTAAACCTAAGATTTAAGCAATTAGAAGGCACAGAATCCAAAGCAGTGTGTCTGCAAAAGTTGGTACATTAATTCTCAAGTTTCTCATAGAGTGAAAACACCTGGAAAGCGAGTGGTGGATTGTGACTGACAGTTCTTGCTTCAAACAATTTTTTCAGGAATTTTCAATCTTGGTGGTTTGGAGACGGTTCTTGAAGCAATACGTTTCGGGACTGTTTCAGTGACATAGGTCTATGCTAGGTCTCTCTGCAAAGTACAAAAACACTGAAAAGTATTTTTGGGAAGTCTAGAACAGTAGATACTTCCCTGATAAAACATGGATGTTGAAGTCCTTTAGCTTCTGTCATTGTCAGCTTCATGCTGATCATCCTTCATCCTCTGTTCTATTGCACTTTGACTTTGGTGTCAACTGAACAGAAACAAGCAAACAAAAACTTCAAACTGTTTTTGATTTATCATGATTTAACTCCCTCATCTTTTCCCTTATTTTTCTGATTTTTTTACAGGATTTCCCATGGAGACAGTTCTCTGGCATATGTCATTTCCATACCAATTGCTTAAAAGAACCAGCCAGAGGGGTGTAAATGAAGTTGGATGTTCCCCTTCCCCACTTGAAGACTCACATTCACACACACACACACACAAAAGAACAAGAACAAGAAAAAGAAATTCTGTATATATTTTTTGGAAATTTTGCAGGTTTTCTAAACCAGAACCAGCTCAATGGTACAGGCATTTTTATAATAATTGTGCACAACATAAAAGAGGCATTAAGAATTTCCCCTTTTTTCTGAACCCCACCCCCTACCCCTGCAATAAATCTGCTCTTCCACAAAAATCCCTGGACGTAGTCATCTGAAGCTTAGAGAGACTTAAAGGGGACAAAAATTGCTGTCAATATCATCCAGGTATAACAAGATTTTTTAAAAGAAAAATTATTGTGGATATTCCCATTTTACAATAAATCAAAGTTTAAATGTTCATAGCACAGAAATCTCTGCACCTATTTGTCTGCAATTTGGTGGGCATAATTTCTTAATAATGATCTATTCTAACACATCTGAAAATTACATCCAGTTTTGACTAGCCCTAAAAAGATTATAGCAACAATAGCCCTGCCATGTCTCCATCTGTGAATTTACCCCACTGCAGATTCAAATGTATACTGTACATTTCAATCTGCGGTGTGAAGCATGCTAGCTGCTCAGTTCTGCCTTTGAGGCAGAGGGGTTCCTTTGCAAGGCAAAAGCAGTCTGCTGGCACATTTTTAATTGGGCACTTATTTTATAAGCCTTGCCTCACGAGCCCTCATAGGCCCTTTCCGCAACGGGCTATTAAAATGGTGCAGAGTAACCTCCGACGGAGGTCTTCTGCACCGTAGAATGGACTGGGGCGGACTACTGTTTGCAGTTCTGCACCTCAGTCCGCTCCGGAGCGACCGGAACTGGTTGTGCAGCATGTTTCTTAAAAACCTCTTTTTAGAGGTTTTTAAAAAGCATGGAGCGCGCGACTCCATGTCACTCCATTGCTGCGCTCCAGTGCAGATTTGCTGGTGCGCACTAGTGCGTGCCTGCAGATCTGCCAGGGGCGGGCTTTAGGCTGGCAAGCTTCTCCAGTTGGTGGAGAGCCTCCACCAACCAGAAGCTGCCATTTTGGATGCTGGAGCAGTGCAGAGTGATGAGCTCGCACTGCTCCTCGTTCCGACGGACTCGCCCAGACGCTGAAGAAGTCCGGTGAGTCCAGTTTTTGCGCAGTTCCTTTCCCACATGCGGAAAAGGCCATAGTCTCTCTGCAAGACCTGCAAGGCTTGCAGAGAGACTGAGAATGAGAAGCGAGGCTTATACAATAAGCCTCTATTAAATATGGTGTAGGGCAGTGATGACAGCAAGCCCTAGGTGCCAGGTGCATTTCATTCTTCAGATTCCTCTGCCTGTAGGGAGCCCAGCTGGCATGCTTCCTGAAGGCAGGGGAGCCTGAAGAATGCTCTGCAAAAGGAGGGGTTAGCAATTAAAAGACAAATATTACACACTTTTGGGAACTGATTATATTCCTTACATGTATACAAGGTGATCATTGACTTCTCCTCCTTATCAGTCCCTTTCTTTCCTATCCTTGTTTCTTCCCTGCCCCTCTCAAATGTCTTCCATTCTGAACCTCTGAAATGGTTGAGAAGAAACAGTGGAGGCTACCTTGGTGTGTGGCATGAGCGAAAGGCTTCTCTAACAGCTGAGCCAGAAGGGACAGCCATGCTACAGGCATACCTCAGTTAACACAGTAGATATATCGCTCAGCATTACTTCTTTAGCAGAAAATTTGATACCAGAGGCAGAAACAAAATGGAAAGAATAGGGATAGTTTCCTATGCCATAAAAAAAGAAAAGCAGTTCATCATGGCCCTTTCCGCACGGGGTAAGAAGTATGGTGTGGTGCGACCTCTGACGGAGGTCGTCCGCACCATGGAAGTGGACTGGGTTGGACTACTTGTCACAGTTCCGCACCTCAGTCTGCTCTGGACCCGAAGTGGCCGCGCAGCATGCTTTTTAAAAACCTGTTTTTACAGGTTTTTCAAAAGCACAGAGCGCGCCACTCCGTGCCACTCCGTTCCCGCGCTCCGGTGCAGATTTGCAGGTGTGCATCAGTGTGTGCCTGCAGATCTGCCAGGGGCAGGCTTCCAGCTGGCGAGCTTCTCCAGTTGGTGGAGAGCCTCCATCAACCGGAAGCCACCATTTTGGACCTCGGAGCTGCCATTTTGGATGCCGGGGACTGCGGAACAACAAGCTCGCGCTGCTCCGCATGAGGACGGACTTATCCGGCTGCCGGTAAGCTCTGTTTCAGCGCGGTTTCCCCGTTTCCTCCTCCACGTGCGGAAAGGGCCCATGTTTCAGCAAACTTTTTATCCAGAACTAACAATGAGCCCATGTGAGTCAGGTAAGCAGATTAAAAAAAAAAAGTTTTGAATCTTCTAGAGACCTTCTGAAAGCGTCTTCCAAAATGCATCTACAATTTTTTTCCCTTTCATCAGCCTCTCCTTTTCTAATGATTTCCATTTTGGTAGTCAATCCTATAGATCTATGCTTCTTTTTTAACATGCTGGGCATAGCTGGTAAGGCAAGCTTATCTGCTTTCCCTTTTTCTGTTTTGCTTCTCATGGGTGCTTAGGAAGGCATTCTGAAAGCACGTGCTGTTTACCTTGCCTGTTGTAGGTGGGCTCACACAATTAGGGTAGAATCCTTTTCTTTCCCAGCTCAAGTTTTGTTACATTGTTTTAGTGCAGACATACTACTGTGATCCAACACCAAAAGGCTGTGTTTCTCTAGTTTTCCTTCAACACCCTTCCAATCCTGATGGTATTTAAAAGATTTCCTGCTAGATAGAGAATAAAGATGAAATGTGGGGCTGAGCAGGAATAAAAAGACTTTGTAGAAAGGATCTTCTTTGTCAGAGACTTTGTTAACTGAGGTATGTCTGTATATTTGAACTGAAGGGATATAATCAAAGTGGAGAAAGTTTGAAAAACTACAAACTGAATGGTTAACTAAAGTGAGGTGCTGTTACAAAACAGAATAATATGTGTGCATTGTTAGCATACACAAGTTTCCAGCAATGCTTTGCAATACTGTGTTGTCTCAATGGACATCTGTTAGAACACTAATCTGGATGGGGTGGGACATGTTTTGCAAACGGATGAAATAGAAATGGAGTGCACCTGCACAACAGTAAGCATTACTGTAGATCATATCACTGATCTCCAGAATAAAATTACATTAGATGTTAATGCAAAAGGGAAATGTTTTAAATTTGCCAAGTCCGTTTTTACATATGTCAACACTGGCTGGCATTCTGCTGAACAATTACAAATGTGTAAGCTAGACATACATATTCATAACTGTTTGATATCCATCTTTATGATCCTGGTAATATTGCCGTGATCACAAATGCCCCCTAAACTTAGCTTAACAGCCTGCAGCCTCACTGAACAACAGAGGACTGTTCTGCTGGTAGTCAAGGTGTAAGAGGGTGATGTTTCCAGCCCTCTCCTGCTAATGATCTGCAGTGCAACAATCCAAAGCAGGACCCCTGTTATACCTCATTGTTGCACCACAGATAACTGATGCGAGGAAGCTGAAAACACAACAGAACATACCTCTGTTGCTCAGTGAGGGTTCAGATTAGGAGACAATACATAATTACACATTCATATCTACATCTGTGATGTAGGATTTTTGCCACTGTTGTCTTTTTTAAAAACAGATTCAAGTCAGAAGCCTGCCACCTGCTGTATCTGCCACCCCCTCCCCTCAGCTTCCCCTATCAAAATTATTTTGGATGATCCAGTTGTTTCCAAAGTTGTCTTGCTATCTGTTTGGTTAATATTAAGCTTGGGCTTCTTGTCATTTCTTCAAAGTGAAATTATCGATCCTATAAACAGTCGCCTGTAGGAATAGCAAAGCAAAGTCAGTCTCTCAAGCTTGTCTTTTAAGCTGTGAACTATATTGATTGAACAACTGCTTCACTCAGTAGCTGGGAATGAAATCATTATCAGCTAGTTCCTATGAAATTAAAGTCAGGTTATGTCTTCATTAGAGGATGACTTACTTTTCCATAGACAAGCTAGATATGAGAGTAAGTGGGGGACTTTCCCAAACCTGAGCTCCATATTTATCAGCTGTTCTTGGTGTTATTGTTGCTGCTGCTTACTTACATCATTATGAGCCTGCAAAGTTGGTAATACCAACCAAGGGAGAGGGTGGGTGAAAAATCAGCTACTTCTATGAATTAGTTCATATAATAACAGCCCTCAATCCATCCATTTCCACAAAATGAGGACTAAATAATGGAACAATGGTTGAGCACTCTTTGTACTCACTACTCACTACACTCCCAAGAATAGCTTAGGGAGAAGGTGGATGAAATGAGGAATGGATTGGAGGGCGCGGGGCAGGGAAGCTAATCTTCACTGTAAACCTAATTCCTCATGTTCAAATTGTCTGAAGAAAAAGAGTTATGCTTTTTCGTTGCTGTGTGCCTTCAAGTCATTTCCAACTTATGGTGACCATAAGGCAAGCCTATGACAGAGTTTTCCTGGCAAGATTTGTTTGTCTTTGCCTTCCTCTGAAGTGGATAGAATGTCATGTGCCCAAGGTCACCCAGTGGATTTCCATGGCTGAATGAGGGTATGAACCTTGTTCTCCAGAATCATAGTCAAATGCTTAAACCACTACCCCATGCTAGAGCAGATGGCAGCTGATGGATTCCATGTCTTTGAAGCAACACATCCCTTCCAGGTTTTAGTCTAACTTTAAAAGAGCTATCCAAGGTGCTGAACATATTTTGGGCACAAGGTTCAGCACACTGGATTTTTCCTTTGAAGCTGGACTAAAACCCAAAGCTGGAGTAGACTCACTAAATCTAAACTGGATTCGCTATCCCACCAGAAGCCACCATTGTTTTTGTTGTGTGCCAACAAGTCATTTCTGACTTATGGTGACCCTAAGGCAAACTTATCACGGGGTTTTCTGGGGCTGAGAGAGTGTGATGCACCTAAGGCCATTCCATGGCCAAGTAAGGAATCGAACCCTGAATTCAGTGCTCAAACCATTACACCAATTAGCCACTGCTAATTTAGTCTAGCGCTGTGTTCCTACAGTTGCCAGCCAGATAGATATGAGAAATCCATAAATAGGATATGAATGCAATAACAAACCCCCTTCTCATGTTCTCAAGCAGCATAGCAACTGGTACTAAGAGATATACTGCTTCTGATACTGGAAGTAATATATAGTAATCATGCTTGGTAGCCACTTATAACTTTATTTCTCTAGTTTCACCAATCCGCCATTACAACTGTCCACATAGGTGGTCCTCACGACATCTTGTAGGAAATTTATTTTATTTATATGCTTTATGAAGAAATACATCCTTGTATCTGTTCTCTAACATTCAGCTTAATGGAGTGATGCCAGGTTCTGTGAGGGAGTGAGGAAAACCTTTTCCTATCTGTTTTCTGTACAACAGTTCCATACACATATCAACTTACTTGTTTTTTTCCTAAGCTAAAGAGCCCCTCAAATTGTAACTGAATTTCACAGAGAAGCTGCTCCAGTCTTCTGATCATGTTGGTTGCCTTTGGTTAAAATATGCCAACTTTACTCTCTCATTCTGTGACAAGAATGGTCAAAGAACTTCTTGCAGGAGTGAATCTATTCTTACAGTATGCTAGCCAGAATAGACAATTAGCTTTCAAGATGAAACTATACTAGGTACCACAGGTAAGAAGGAAAGTTATCATCTGTAGAAGATTAATTTTTCTGCTGAAGATGATAATAAGCTTTCCGATACTTTAGTAAAAAAAGCCTGCTGGATATTTACCCCAGTGGAAGAAAATGATAGAAACATCTCAAATTCATCTGTTGCTTTTTGTTCCATCTACAGGGGTTTTTGGGGTTAAGCTTTTGTCATCTGAATAGGAAGTTTTTTTTGTCAGACAGAACCACTCCAGGATTCAGTGGAAAACTTGACAAAAATGATTCAGATTTGACCTCTATGTTCATTTGAATTGTGTTATGGAAGCGTTCTTGGACATATAAGGCAAAGCAAATCCCCTTGCTTTTGTTCCACAAACAATCTGAGTCTGTCAAATTATTTTGCTTACTGTGTGTTTGACTACTGTAAACAATGCAAAAGGACCAAGTTATTTACATGCCAGGGCCAGCAAGGTATACTGAACTGATATGAAGTAATCATTTGATCAACTCATATCAATTTATCTCAGGCAGTATCTCAGCTTAATGTGGAATTTGAGGGAGGTATTACAGACGTTTTTCAAATTTCTTCTTGGAGATTCTCCAAACTTCACTCATCCACCCAGTTCTTCCCAAAATCAACAATGGCAAAATCCACCATCTACGTCCACCAAAAGGAATGTTTATATTTGTTGGTTTTGTGTAGAGCAGATTACTACTCAAAATCAAGGAAAATCAATTATATGAGGAGGGGGAGGGATGTTTATATGTGTTGGTTTTGTGTAGGGCAGATATCGACTCAAAATTCAAGAAAATCAGTTATGTGAGGAGGGGGGAGGGAGAGGAGGAAAAGAAAGAATTCTATCAACCAACTGATCAAAAGGGCTTATTCAGACCCTTTAGGTTCACTAGCTACGACTAGTGACTACTTGTCATGATGGCTATATAATTGCTCCCAAGATCACAGACTGTCTGCCTTTCAGTGCCTGTTTGCTAGAGAACATGGGAGGTGAAGGAGCTGTTGCCCTCATGTACTGTATGTCGGCTTCCCAAAGCCAGCTGGTTGGCCACTATGGGAACAGAGTGCTGAAGTAGATCCTGTTCTTCCCTTCTTGGTCTGCTTTAGCATTTGGTCTGATTAAAGAGAGCACTTTTTATGCTCTTAAAAATACCGGACTTCTATCCAGTTATGTTCAAAATCTGCTGCAGAGCATATTTGGTCCTGAGGCTCAGTTCTCTGAGTTTCTGAATTACAAGAACCTGCTAAATCTCCCTCCCTCTCTCTCTCTCTCTCCCTCTGCATGCCTTTGTACCTTCTATAGTGCTTTGCAGTTTTATAATTTTACAATTTAAGCTAGACTGAATTAGTACAACCTTGATGAAGATACTGCTGAACCTCAGGCCAGAACACCAAAGCACATTCGTACAAAATATGTATCTATCAATCTGCACTGAACAATCATCCAGATGGGAATATTTCACTTTTTCAGGCTGGATATGAAAACTTAAGCTGGAAGGAGATAGAACTTACCTCAAGTCATTCTCTCTCTTCTCACTCTTCTGAATTTTATCAATGGTCTAAGCCTGCAGGTAGTATATTTTCTGTACAAATGAATACAACTCAGAACAAGCATTTGAGTATTCTCCCTCCTTAATCTTGTCTTGGTTTGTCTGTGTCCAAGGAATGCAAACCACAGAGTAATTCCTATGGTACAAGAGTAACACTGAAAAATACAGAAAACGAGTCATTTACGAGCATTGCTTTCCAGATGTATGAAATAATGATCTATAATAAACCAAGTAATATCTTGATATTCTTCCAGCAGTTGACTTCAGAAAAATCAGAGAAATTAAAAAGCAAATTTTCTGGTTAACAGACAAAAGTGTCAGCACAACTAAGCTTTTCCCAGTCATCTGTCTGTTATGCCATTTCTTCTAGAAATGTCTCTCTAAAGTCCCTCTGTTTTCTATCTGTCTGTCTGTCTGTCTATCATATCTATCAATTATATCTATATAGCTATCATTTTTATTTCATTCCATGTCTCACCAATTCTCTATGAAACCCCAAAGGGCTTGTGCTTATTTTTAAAACTCTAAATAATAATGGAACCAGTTATCTAATGGAATGCTTCTTCCTATGTCAACTTGCTCTTTTTCTGCCCTGGTGGCACAGTGGTTAAATGCCAGTACTACAGCCACAAGGTTGTGAGTTCGATCCTGCTGGGCTCCAGGTTGACTCAGCCTTCCATCCTTCTGCAGGTCAGTAAAATGAATACCCAGCTTGTTGGGGGCAATTAGCTAACACATTGTAAACCGCTTAGAGAGCACTTAGCTGATAAGCAGTATAGAAATACACATGCTATTGCTATCGCTATGATCTTTTATTAAGATTACCAGGAGAAACTGTTCTTATTTTGAAGAAATGTGTTTAACAGTCACAAAACTTTCTCTGTTGTGGGTCCCCAGCTCTGGAATGCTCCCCAATGGGATGTTCAGCTGGCACCAATATTGCTGCTTTTCCCCCCTATTATTATTGTACTTGTACCTCAAGAAGATATCTTGACTATTATTACCTCCATACTTTGGAGAAGAGAGAAATGAAATACACCTCTTTTCCATTTTCTTACTTCCTTTGCTGAAATAGCTCCAACTGAGAAGTATTTTAAGTCTGAGAACAGCTTTTATTGGCAAACAAAAGGAATTATCATGGAGTATTCTATGATCCTAGAGGTGGCCAATTTATATATGGAAAAATTTGTAAGTGATATCATCTATCCAGAAAGTTAATTTACTGAACAAATTATAGTCTGGTTCAGATGTATTGATGAGAGGCAGTGAAACTGATCTTACAAATTTTAAAAAGATATAATAATATATTTATGTAATATGCTTCATGTATTTATGTGTTGCCTTTCTAATATTTTGTCTTTGAGATTTGTCTCTTCTTTCTGTCACAGATTTCACTGGATGTTCCTTGCTTTTGTTTTTGTTGTTTTAACAGCTCAACAACCATTTGGGATAACATCTGTTGAAAGGACACCTTCTCTGCCAGAATGAAGTGAAGAGTCCAGGTCATTAACAGCTCATCAGATCCCTTCATGCCCATTTGACTGTTCCTCCTCCACCAAAAGCACCAAGATGAAGCTAATGCATCCAGACATGCAAACAAAGAGAAATGATGAGCTCTCCCTGGGCAGCAACATTGAGAGCGCAGGCAACAATGGCTGTAGGACAGGGGTGGTCAAAGAGAGACCCTGCAGCTCTCCGCGGCCTTTTAAAGAGCCAATGCAAAAACAATGGTGAAATTGGAAAGTGATGACAATGCCATAGAAGGGGGGCTATCAAGGGAGATAAATATATCTTGGGTTGGAGGAATATAAGTTGAGAAGGAGTCTCATACAGGTGAAGATTTGAAAGCATCTATTGAAAACCAAAGTAGGAACATTATCACCTGGGACTCTGGGGGTGGACAGTGTGAACAAGCCATCAGTTGCAAACCATTCACACCATACACCCCTGTGTCCTCATTCTTGAACCAATTTACTTTTTCATGTATGCTTGAGTGACTCAGGACGTGCTCAGAGGAATGTTCATTTGCAGTCAGCGCCTTAGCCACAGATCAATAAGGTACTGTCTACGGACACAGGACCACCTGGAGGGGTTCATTTGGAAAAGGCAGCAATGCTAGTGAAGAACCATTCATTTAGTACTTTGATCCAAAACACAGTCTCAAATCCTCAATGATTTAAAGGTAGATTATTTCTACATAAGACCAAACTACATGTGATGCTCAGCTAATTGTGATCTATCCTTGCCTTTCTTTTTTGTTTTTACAAATTGCTGCTGCAAAGAATGTAGCCAAAACCAGGAGATCTGTGAGGGGGAGGAGTTCCTTACCTCTTTTGACTCTGGAACGTTTCCCTTCCCCTAGCTACAAATTAGCCCCAGAAACTGCCTGTCCCTGTCCCACATTAGGAAAAATATGTAAGAGCTTCTATTCACCTGCAGGGTGGAAAAAACTTGCAGGATTTTTTTTTAAGAGGTAAACATACCAGAGTAGAAGGTTAAGAAATTCACCCCTCCACTGTGAGTCTTCCAGTTCAGAGTTCATATTCCATCACATTCTATATTCAAAATAGAATATCACATTCCATTTTGTGAAAGAAGAAAAGTATTGGGGGTTAGTTATATGCAACAAAACATCATGCATATTTTCAGTACACTTAAAATGGTGTCTTAATAACCTTTCTAGGTGATAGCCAATGTGTTCTTTTTTTCTTTAGTGCTGTGAGTCATGCTGTCCAGATGCAGCAGTAGAATCATTTTATATTGTCCTCATGTAGTAATAATAATTGAGAGCCTACAGGTGTTCAGGATGATTCATATGTGCTAGAGAAGGGCTGGAATTCAGTGGTAGAACACATATTTGGTGTGCAAAAGGTGCTTGGTTCAGTTCTTTGCTTTTTTGCTGCTCATCAGTGCATTGAAAGATTAAGTTGATCAAAGGTCTTGGAAAATGCTTCCCAACAAAGCATTCTTTTTAGTTCCCTTCACCCATTTGCTATTAGAGCAATGGGGCTTTAGATAGTAGAGATGTCCTGCATGCCTCTACCCTGTACATGCCATCAGTAGAACTTTCCCCATTTGCTCCATAACCCATTGTGGGGATATGCCTAAGCAACCATACCATGTGACCAGAGACCCTTCCAGGTATGTTTGCAAGCACATAAAAGGTTCCTCCCCCAAGATGGTGAGTATTCTTGTGTATTTGCGAGCACATAAAAGTCTTTTCCTCGTCTTTCTCTCCCTTCCTCTTTCTTCTTCAAGATGGTCAGTTCAGGCTCTGCTTAGCTGCTCCTCTTCTTGACACTTTCCTGTAGTTAATCAGGGTTTAGGCACTGCATGTATATATATTTGTACCTTTAAATGTAACCAGTAAAGTTTTTAGCTATGAAGTTTGCATATTGCCTGCTTGCCTTATTTGCTAGAGCAGTGGTTCTCAACCTGTGGGTCCCCAGATGTTCATGGACTTCAGCTCCCAGAACCCCTGAGCATTGACCATAGTGGCTGGGGCTTCTGGGAGCTGAAGTCCACGAACATCTGGGGACCCACAGGTTGAGAACCACTGTGCTAGAGAGACCCAAGTTTTAGAGAGACCCAAGAGATTCAGCAGTTCCACTTGTGAAGTCTGCTAAAGGACGCTGTGTCTTAATTGAACTAATCTTCATTTTTCCCAGAAAAGGGGGTAACACCTCAGAAATTTATTTCTAACCCAAACAAATCTAGGTTATGGGCCCAGTCTGAATCTTCCAGTGTTTCCTCTAAGCCCATGTTGTTGCTGCTGCTGGTTCATTAAACCTGCAAGGAGCCCCTGCATTCTTTCTTAACAATAGGTGATTGAGCAATAATGGCTGCTGCTAATCTTAGCCTAGCTCTCATCATGGAGAAGATAAAAGACAGAAATTATGAAACTTATCAAAGAAGGATTCACTCCCAGGCACTGCTGACAAATGTATATACAAAAGGTTCAGAAATAATAAATGGACTTACATTACAAGGTTGTGCTGTCAAGACAAGGCAGTTACTGAAGAGATAATCAAAAATCTCAAGAAAGAAATGGACTTTAAAAATATGGGAGACACCTCTTGTTATCTTGGAGTACAAATAGAAAGGAACAGTAATGGAAGTTTTTTGTTAATCAAAAGGAAAAGATAATAGATCTTCTAGAATCCCTTGATCTAAAAGATCCTAAAGCCATGCAAACCCGAGTGGGAGTAGCTTTCTTAAGAAACACTGAAAAATCTGAACTCTTAAGAAATGCTGACAAGCACAGGACTGCAGTTGGCAAACTTTTATATATTGCTAATTTCATCAGGCCTGACATTGCAAATGCAGTTGGAATTTTAAGCAGAATGACTAATTCTCCCACAAAAAAATCCCATGTGAGTGAAGAAAGGCTAGATATTTAAAAGGAACTGAAGATTATAAACTGATGCTACTAGCCAATGACCAACCCCAGCTGATAGGCTATGCAGATGGGGCCAGAGACTTGGCAGCTAGAAAGTTAACCAGTAGGAACTTGATTTTCTATGTTGATGAAGCCATAAGCTGATAAAAAAAGAAATAGTCTGCAACTGCCAATTCCTCCAAAAGGGCAGAATGTGCAGCCTATGATGAAATAAAGTGGCTGTATAGCTTATTTTCAAACTTTGGGATAACAGAATCAAAGCCAACTATTTTGTTGCAAGACAATCGAAACACATCAAGATTTTGAAAGTGAGAAGCCACTCAAAAAGAATACTGACGTAGCCTTCCAAAAAGTGCAACAAATGTGTCAAGATGGCCTGGTTGAGCTGACATATTGCAGTGCACAAGTTACGATTACTGACATCCTCACCAAGCCTCTCCCAAAAGACCGCGAGAAGGGATGTGATTCGTTGATTGGTGTGCAAGAGAACAAGAAGGAGAATTGTTGGGAAATGGTCCCAGCCAAGCATTCTCTTTAACCCCATCATCCATCTGCTATTAGAGCAATGGAGCATTAGCCCCTTTTCTAGGAAAGACAACAACTGGTTCAAATAAAATTCAGCCTCCTTTAGCAAAGTTCCCAAGTGGAAGTGCTGAATCTCTAAGGTCTCTCTGAGACTAGTTTTAGCAATGTAAGGCAATATGCAAACTTGATAGCTAAAAACTTTTCTAATCACATTTAAAGGTACTTTCACACATATATATAAATATATATATATATATGCAGTGCCTAAGCACTGGCTAACTACAGAAAAGTTTCAAGAAGAGGAGCAGCTCAGCAGACAGCCTGAATTCAACATCTTGAAGGAGGAGAAAGAGAAAGAGAGAGAGAGGAAGGAGTATTTTATGTGCTTGTAAACACATTAATACTACTTAAATCATAATTTTGACACTATTGCCATTATTACTTGCTCCTCTGCCGACATTCAGAACATGGCTGAATGATGTTTCCCTCAGGATTAAGGGGGTTGGGCCAGGAGAAGTTACTTAGTTAAGTACTTTGTTAAGTGATACAGGATTCTGGCTCGTTATAAGTAATGGTTGTTGTTGTTATTGGTAAGAATCCTGTATGGGATTTATATATGCATAAGCACTGTAGTTAAGCACTGAATCCAAGCCCTATTGCCCTCATTCCCATTTACCAGGAAGCAACTGCTGCAATTGATGGGGGTCTGTTCCCCTGTTGCTTGAGAAGCAGCTGACTGACAGCCCCACCCCCTCCCATGAGGGACCTGAAGTCCTGAGTGCAGAAGCAGGACCGCTGTCACAATTCCCTCTCATGCCAGAGATTGTTCACATGAGAGAGGTGGCAGCATCAGCTGACCAACAAAGGAATTGACTCCCATTGATCACAGTGGTTGCTACATGATAAGTGGAAACTGGGGGACTTCCAGTCTTTATGTAGCCCCTGCACTAGGAGCTATGCAGGGATCATGAATACCTAACAGTCATGAGCACTTAACTTTAGCTTACACATTCATAACTGCCATAGATGATTCTGGCTGCTGCCACCGTCACCACCAATAACAATAACAATTTCAGTAGTATCATCAATTCTTAGTTTTATGTTCTGCCTTTCCCCCAATGAGCTCAAGGGGCATACATGGTTTTTCTCCTCTCAGTGTCATCCTTTCAGTATCTCCATATGAAATAGGTCAAGTTGAGAAAGAATGATTACCCAAAGCATTTTACAACTCAGAAAGGAGTTGACTCTGATCACCCAACACTCTTACTACACCACAGTGTGTGTGTGTGTGTGTCAATAAAAAGAGAAAGATCAGGTTAATGGAGTCTGTTACAATTCAAATCATGTAGACACCACCTGTATATGTACAATTCATATCTGTGTAACATACATTCAGGTGCTATAGTTAATGAGTGATAGTTAATGGTGGGTCCACCATTTATCTTTCCAGCTGCCTTTGCAATATTCACTGTATGTGTCACTCCATCCAGGTGCAGTTTCAGCCATAACAAATTGTGTGAAGTAGAAGTTGGTTAACAAGATTTCTCTAAGACTTGAGGAAGCCATCAACTCCACAATATCTCAACTTGACTGGAAAAGTTTTGGTATTATGTGCTAGTTCCAGATCTGGACTGCGCAAGATCCTAAGACATCTTTCCATCCCTGGCCCCTTTTCAGACAAATCTCCTCTCCTGCTACAAAAATCCTACTGCAATGCACACACATAGCTAGACTGATTGCAAAGGGGAGGATCCTGGGCTGGCATCCAATTAAGAACATCAGACGCTGCCTGCTCTACCTCCTCAGTCAGTTCTATGGAAGGATGTAGAGAATGAAGTGGCAGCAGCTTCAGGAACCCTAACTTGCAGAGAGAGAAGGACTTCTTCCTTTTCTGTTGGAAGTACACAGGGGCAATTAGAAGTGCTACTGCTGCCATCTTTCTCTCCTTCTCCCACAGCAAGGAAGGGGCAGAGTGGTCATGGTCTTTCTTTCTTTCTTTCTTTCTTTCTTTCTTTCTTTCTTTCTTTCTTTCTTTCTTTCTTTCTTTCTTTCTTTCTTTCTTTCTTTCTTCTTGCCTCTGAGCTGCCAATCCTAAACTATGTCTATAATGTGGGCATTGTGCCAGCTCCAAATGAAACTAGCCCATCCGTTGGGGAGGGGGGAATCAAAATTTCTTTCCCTTCTCGGTACTTTACTTTAAAAATAACAATTTCTCAGCCTGTACCCTGTTTAAAGAGATAAAATTCAAAAAAGGCAGAATCTGTTTTTCCATGGTAGGTCTCTTCTTATCCTTCATTCTTGTGATTCCTGAAACCTCCAGGTTTTCTTAAGGAATGACTGTGTTTCCCTGTAAAAAGCCAAACAAAAGAGCACAATCATGGCAAGGCCAGCTTTCCTCAGCTATCTTGGCAGCTTCCTCCAGTTTTCCTGGCTCACCTCTGGCTTTCAGGATAGGAAGAAGATGGAAACTGGGACTTGGAAAAGCTGCCCATTGAAGGTTTGTGGTTTTAGCGGGGAGGGTGGATAGAGGAAAACCTGCCAAATGCTGGAATTAAGGAGTGGAAGATGCAAGGTGGCCACTTACACATTGCCCCCAAAGAGGAAAAAAATTACAAAAAAAAAAAAGTCAAAGGAGGAGTCTTGTCTGCATCAAATCGGTATGTACTAATTTATTTGTTTCAATACAAATATAGAAATAATTACTGTAATTTAAGTAGCAAAACAATACATTGCATTCTTACCGCAGGGAAAACTGTTACCACATAACCTGCACATCTACTCAGTATGCTGGTGGTAAACAATTGACAGGCACCTTCAAGGCTCTTGTTCCCTTTTTTTAATGATTATTTTTAAAACAGCCTTGGACTGGAGGAGCCCTTCTGAACAGAGGGGAGGGAGTTGCCCTTTAACAACTTTTCAGACAGAAGACTATCCTCTGTAAAAGTACAGCATATGTTATGAAGTCACAGAAGATCCAAAGCCTTTAAAGCTTTTTTGCTTTTAGGCTGCATACATTGTTTACCATTTAAGTGGGGAAAATTCTTTGAAGCCTTTCAGCTTCTACGTTTGGATAAGCCCTAAGTCTCCTGCTTGGCGAAGGTTGTTAGTCTTCAGGGAAATTGTTGTTGAATTCATACAATCAATATGTCTGTAGTTGGCTACCTGGGCCTGGGAGCAGACATCTGTCAATGTTTAAATATGCTCTTTCTCTGGATGAGAATATATGGATAATATATTAATTTGACTCTACTGGAAGAGAAAGGTTGTCTCAATGAAGACTCTCCACCCCCCACATATAAAACAGGGGAGACACATTGGATAAAAGTGTGCGGTATGGCTGAAGCTTTTGTGCAAAGGTTATTCCTTAATAAAATTGTATTCCTGAAAAAGAAAAGGAATGAAGAAAGACTGACATTGTGGAATGAGGTAAGGGACATAGGAGCTACACATAAACAAAACACTTTGAGGGGATTAGAAACAGAAAGAAAAAAAAAATGAACACTGGACTATAGAAGATGGAGAATGCTTTAAAATCCACACAACTGAAGTGTCTTGACAAAAGAGCAAACTAATAAACTACTGAGGAAAATGGGCATCTAGTTCCCAAACCCACTAACAAGACATCTCAAGGTCAAGAAACACACACACTGTATTAAATGTTTTAGTGGCCGCAAAAATCCTTGTAGCAATATTAGAAATTACATGCAGTGAGGCCTTAAGGCGTAAGAGTTGCTTTAGGTGCCCTATGCAAAGGATATGGAAATCAACATTCATTCATGAATGCATTCCTAGGAATATTGACATGGGATTAAAAGCTGAATCACAAATTCTACTGCACTGAGTTTTGAACATTTCACAGCAACCTTTGCATCTGAAACAAGCAAACAAACCAAAATATTATTTTAGCTGGATTGACTGGACCACATTTTTAAAAACCAAATATTGCAAGACAATACAGTTACCAAATCTACCATTCTGTTGACATTCCTAATGAATGGGAAAAATTTTACTAGGTGATATTTTGGACAATCCACTGTATAATTTTTTTAAGAGTTTCTGGTTCCTGCAATTAAGTCAGAACATGCTCGGCTACTGGTTATGATGCAAGCTCAACAACAACAACAACAAGAAGAAGTAACAGAAACAACAATTATTTTTTAAAAGAATAATGCAACACAGAAGAAAAAGAAGACCAAATCAGAATTTTAAAAACTGCTCCCATTTCAAGATTACAAGGTAAGTTTGTTACCTTGTGACTTGGGGGTCCCGGGAGGGGTGCCCAAATAACCAAACAACAACGAGCAAAGATGGGGAAATTAGCAGGAGCACTCTCTTGGCTAACGAGAGGCAGGGCAACGCAGCAGGATCTTTTACTCTATGTCTACAGCGTCAGGTCAGTAAGGAGGCAAATAGTTCAAATAACAATTAAGATTTATTAAACAGTTATTAAAGAAAAGCACAAACACACTCCTAACTAGAAAAGGAAAATAGAGTTCAAGGGGAATGGGTGATACGCCACCTTTCCTGCAGTCCTGGGGAAGCCGATTGTAGAAGAGGAAACCCGGCGTGGCGGCCGAGGGGAATCTGCTGAACCAAGCGGCAGCGAGGCAGAGTAGAAGTCCAGAGCGATCCGGCGAGAGTTCCAAAGAGGTCTCAGAACTGGGAGGTTTTATCAGGGGAAGAACGACCGTAGGCTAGTCTGGTCTCGGGTGAAAACAATAAGTTTTGGGTTGGAGACAAAGCCTCTGAAAGAATTTGCATGATTGAGTTAGAGTCTGAATTGACAATGGTATGGCCGGTATGTAGATGCAGCTAGCTCGGCTGTTAAGTGCCTAGCTCACCAGGGTGTCCTCTCAGGGCAGAGGATCACTTTGTGGTAGCGTGCATTTGTAATGAAGGTGTTTGTTTCAGGAGGTCCTCTAAAGCAGATCTGGCAATATCTGGCTTGGTTTGGTGGGAGCAGCAAGTAATAGCCATGCCTAGCTTTGTGCTTGTTCAGCTGGCCTCACAAACACTTGGCTGGTGGCAGAGTAGGGCCGAATTGCGATATCAAAATGATATCTTTGGTTCACCAAAGGCCAGGCCAGTACACGGTGGTAACAAGTTGCTATGTCAATGAACTTGTCTGGGAAATGAGATCCATGGGGAAGGACTTTCTCTTGGTCCCATAACAGTCACTGGCAAGTTTAGTGAGGACACAGGAGAGGGGCCTTCCTAGTGGCTGCTTCTTAGATGTGGAGCTGCCCCCCCTGCTTTCCCTCTACAAGTGGACAGTGACCTCTTTATTTATACAAGTGTTTAGCTGGTTACTATGGAAAGGTATTTTAATGGAGAATGCTGTTCTTTTATTGCCATTGGCCAGGATCCTATTGGCCAGGAGACGTAGCAATTACAACAGATCTTTGTTGATATGGATAGATTTCCTGATGCTACCTCAAAAAATCCATCTTAGAAGCCAGGCAGACACACAAACATAAGGACTTCTAAGGTGCTAGGAAGAGGGGCACTGAATGAAGAAGCTTCCAGTCCTCTTCTGGCAGCTAGGTACTTTGCAACAGGAAGCCACAAGGTCTCCTTTAGGGTCCCATCACAACTGCCTGTTGCAAAGCATCTCACTACTGGAAGAAAACTGGATGCTTTTTCACTCAGTACCCCTTACCCCAGCACCTCAGAAATTCCTATGTTGGTATAGCTGCCTGGCTTCTAAGGTGGGCTTTTGGAGGCACTCTCAGTTGTTGCACTAGTGGAAAAAGTTGCATTCATAGGGGATTTGCCTTTGCCTTCCTCTGGGGCTGTGAGAATGTGATTTGCCCAAGGTTACCCAGTGAGTGTCCACAGCTGAGCAGGGATTTGAACCCTGGTCTCCAGAGCTGTAGTCCAGTGTTCAAACCATTATACCGCACTGACTATCCTTGGTGCAATGACTGTAAACATGAATTCCAATATTTACAATGTCTTAAGTCCAACCACTGTTATGCCATACTAATTTTTACAACTTTGTAACTGCCTGAATAGGCAACCACAATAATATCACAGGGGAATGGACAGAAATTAAAATCATGTGACTGAGCATGAAAACAATGGCCAATTTAATCTGAATTCTACATAAAGTTCAGGCTGACCACCTCTCTTTATTAGCATAACATTAGGGCAAGCAAGGAGCTCCCTTACTAACAGGGCAAATGTCTAACCCACTCCTGGTAGACAAGTTTCTGATACTACAAATCTCTGCAGCTGCACTATGTGATCTCAGGAATGTGTTGTGTCTATTCTAGGTTGCATTCTAAAGCTCAAAGTACATGTTATGAAGAGAGGAACTGGCACTGCCCTTCCGTTTCTTCATATCTCCTTGGTGATGTAGGGTCAGACAAATGTATGGTGTGACATGATCACATTAGCATTTTCTCTGCCTCCTCCTCCCTCTACTTTACTGGCTACCACTGTGGGTGGGAAATGCTAACATAATGACATCATGTCATACCTTTTAGAACTGTATACCTTAGGGAGATGTGGGCTGGCCGCACACATGTGCATTCTCAAGAGCCTTTGTCCACATGGGCCAAAAGTAAAGTCCAACAGGATCTGTAACAGAGCATGCTTCAGAATCCTCAGCAGTACTGGGGGTACTCCATGACTTCATGGAGGTACTGGGGGTACTCCATGACTCCTCCATGACTTCATGGAGGAGGGCTAGAAAACCCCCGTATAAAACCCCCACTTTAGGTCAGTAGGTCAGGCCCACTTTATTTCTCGCTGCCACATCATGCGGCTATGCTTTCCATTAACTGCGTGTTCAGCTATGATGAGAAAGTGGCTTTTGTGCAGATGGTGCAGATGTATGGAATGCATAGGGAAGCAGAACCCGTTAGAGCTTCATTCGTCCGAGGAACTTTAATGCCCAGCAATGCTTTTGCCAATTTCAAGATATAAAGAATAGGTACAACACTGAAGTTTTTAGTGTTCTGATTCCTTTTGTATAATTCAGTGCAAAGCCTTGGAACCAGAATTGCTCTTTGTCATTTGATATGATGAAATCTGTTATCTAGACCCATTTAAATGGCATCTTCCTTAAAACCTACATTGCCCCTTTGAGCCTTCCATAAAAAAATTTTTTTTCTCTCTCAGTCCTTCTGTTCTTAGACTACAAATCCCAGCAGGCTAACCAGCACAGCCACTTTTAAAGAATACTGTGAGTTGCAGTCCAACAAAATCTAGAGAGTCAAATGACTCCCAGTTCTGATTAAAGGCTATTACTATATCGAAGATAACAAAATGTTGTGGAACCTTTAAGACTAGCAAAATGTTGGAGTTAGAATCTTAACTTCTCAAGTTTGTAGATAATTTTTCCAGGTTCTTTCCAATGAGACTAAGTTTCTGACTCCATTTCAGTCAGGCCTGGCTACAGCATTGAAACAGTATTGGCTACCTGGTGAAATTATCCCTTCCGGGAGAAAGACAACCATGTTGGCTTATATAGATCTCCTGACAGGTTTCAGTCTTACTGACAATGGAGCACATGTCAGAATTCAGTGGTGACAGATCTGATTTGTAGTGGTTCTGCTCTTACTAGACTTAATAGAAGAAGGTGTTGGCAGATTTCTCCTTGACTCTGTGGCACAAAGTTCTCCCTTAACCCCATGTTGCTAAAATCTACCTGAAAGTGAGGTCATTCAGGAGTACATTGTCATCAGTATGCAGATGACAAATAGTTCTCTTCTACCTTTCCTTTGGAGCCAAGTGAGGATGCTGGACAGATGCCTGGCCACAATAATGGGTGAGATGAGGGCTAACAAAACTAATCTAGACAACATGGAGTATTGCTAGGGAGTGGTTTTCCAGACTGGAGGGGGATTGCATGCTCCTGAAAGACAAGGTATGTAGCTATATCACTGCCTTTAGAAGCTCAAGTGGCATGGTGCACCTTTCATCAGTGACAGCTAGTATCATAGCTAATATTATACATAAATAATATTGGTTGACAGAGCTGTCAAAGAACAAATATTAGATCAGGCTGCTAATTAAATTGCATATCTTTGAGACCTTTGCTTAAGAATGAATTAGCTGCATACTTAACCAAACCTTCTTCTCAGTCTCTACTACACCTTTCGGATGCAGAAACAAATAATCCTGAGCTACTGAAGAATTTAGCAGTGTTGACTAGCAGCATGCTTCCAGAAAGATATAAGCCCTGCTCAACATAGGCTCTTCCTAAAGCAAAATGATGTCTCCAGTGCATTAAAAAAAACTTGAAAGGAGACAAACAGAGCAGCAGCTAAAGGATTTCTATAAACAGTACAGTGGCCCCTCCACTTTCATGAGGGTTTGGGGTGTAGAACCCTCACAAAAGAGGAAAAACCACAAACAAACCCCCCCTGCGCTTCCCCTCTTATTCCTTTCTGGGGCTCCCTCCCCCTCTCTTCCCTTTTGCCTCAGCACATATTCTTCATGCTAGGGTAAAATGCATGGGGATGGGAGGGGGAGCTCCAGAGGGGAGAAGGAAGGTTTGTGCATGCCTTCCCCATTCCCATTCTCTTGCCTTTTGCCTCAGTGTGTGTTCTCCACACTAGAGGAAAATGCAGGGGGAGCTCTGGGAAGAGGGAGAAGGAAGATGCACACCTGCCTGCCCCCACCCCCATTCCCTTGCATTTTGCCTTTGCACATGTTCTCCATGCTGTGGCAAAATGCACAGAATGGGAGGGGAGAAGGAAGGCATGCACCTGCCTCCCTCCATTTCCTTGCCTTTTGTGTGGGTGCTTGCCTTTCTTCTCTGCACCCAGCAAAACATAACGGATTGGGAGGGGGAAGGGGGGCACATGTACACCTCATGAATAATCAAATTTGCAAAAGTTAAACCCACAAATGTAGAGAGAGGACTGTACTTATTCTGGATTTATTGAATTCTTTACCTTGCAATCTAGCACGGTAAAGTTTGTCTTCTACAAAGATCGTTGCTGTTTCCAATCGAACAACCAACAGCCTGCACAACAAGAGTTGACAGTTTTTGTGCTCCCTGGACGAGTATCCTGGGGCTTCCCAATGAGAAGGGGAAAACAAGTTTTACATTTTCAGTCTCTTGCTTGTTAGTGAATTTAGGGCTGAGCTGAAATTATGTTACAATTTACATCAGCTACAGCCAGGCAGATAAACAGTAAGAGATGATAAGAGTTGTAGCTGAACGAATCTGGCAAACCAAGGATTCTCCACCTCTGCTATAGCAGTTACTCTGGTGGTCTATTAACATATATTTAAGCTATAATTGGCCTTGCTTTGCCTTAGTGCCTCCTCCAGGCTTTTGAGGGCCCTTGGACAAATCACTCACAGTGACATTCCTCAGATACATTCTCCATACAAAGCCCACATTAATACAATATTGTTATCTGTCTAACCCACAGGAGGAAAACCTGAAAGCCTGCCCACATTTTTGTGCCTCTTAGTTGACCTTTATAGGTACTAGACTAATAGGTACTCATTTTGGATTTTTCTTTATTTTCTATTTTATTTTATTAACAGTAGATGACATAAGAATACTGCAGTTTTTCTGTGTTAGTACTAATATCACAAAAAAATAGAATACTGTTTACAGGTCACAAAGTATCTACCCATTTGTTCTCAGCAGCAAAGTATAAAAGAACAAAATATTACAACATTGAGGTTTTTTTCCTTACAGTTAACACATCTTCTTTTTGCTTTTAAAATGCAGAGTGTGAATGATGATGATATTGGGGCAGTGGGTCCCTCCCCTCATCTTGAGATTTTTGCAAATGTCCCAAATCATCACTCTCCAGAATGGGTCCCACTTTGCTCAGTTATAGATGGAGAAGGAATCCCTTTACCATCACCTGCCTACTCCAGGCCCAGTGGTTCTAAACAACACTTCTCTTTTTCCTTTTTCTGCAGTTCCAGTCACAGACATGGACAAATGCTTTTCTCTCTTTTAGGACAAAGGCAACAATTGGCCCTTATTTCACTTGCCAAGCAAAAGCCTGTTTCTCTTAAGAAGAAAAGCAATGAAACCAAGAAAAAGACTAGAAGAGCAGACCGTCCCAGGAAAGAAGAAGCAAACAGAGATGATGAGGGGAACTGAAAGTAGTAGGGGAACTGCTGAATGATGGCAAAGGTTTTGTACAGAGCCATTGGCTCCCAAATTAATAACAGACATGTCTTCTAGAGCCTTTGAAGACCTGGGGTTAATTAGCAATATGCTGTGGTAACCAGCCCTCTCCTCTCTTGTCCCGTCAACCGAAATATGTTGTGGTACAGATATGATTGCACTTCCCAATGTCTTCTTTGAGTAAAAGAAAATATAACTGTGGGAGGATGTAGATCAGGGCCATAATACTGAGAGGGATTTAATCCTCTCCTCACACCATCCCATTCTCCTGATTTAAATCCCGCCCCCCACAATTTCTATTAGCCAGGAACACCACAATAGACAATAAGGTACAACATATCTTGTTCCTACTCCTTGTCTCTCCTCCTTCTCCAAAAGAGAATAAGACATGTTCATGTAACCTCTCTCATATCTAATTCGGCTCAACGGTTTGATGGGAAATCTGAGACTTTCTTTCTGTGGTAGATAATTGCCACACGGTCCTCTGATGAGAGCTGTGCACTGGATTTATTTGTTTTGGAGAAAAACTCTCCCAGGCCCTAACTCTCACTCCCTGCCCAACCATATAGGCTATAGGTTTTAAAAACTGACAGAGTAGCTCCAAAAACAACGAGAGAAAAAGAAATCAGGTTGAAGCTGATTCTGAAACATAAACAATTCTTTCTTTAGTAAAAGGCAGGAAAACATAGCAGCAGAACCCAGCAGAACAATCTGTATTCAATACAAGCTATTTCTCAAAAGAAAAGAGGGAAAATGGTACAGGTGCTAAAAACCCTACTCCTGACTAACCTGAGGGGGCTAAAGGTGTGCAGCTAAGCTTAAAGGACTGCACACTAAGGCCCTTTCCACACCTTACCTTTTTTTGGCGCTGAGGTGCAGGGATCATGCGAGCTGCCTCTGGCGAGAGGCTCTCGTGTCCGGGGTCCTTCGGCTCCACATGAGCTGCCTGCTCGCACGAGAGCCCCACCTCTTCCTTTCGCAGTGGACCCTGGGAGTTTCCCAGGCTGCGCTGGGGCAGGAAGCACAACCACTGTGGCTCTGGAGGCTCCGCACAGCAGATAAGTGCGTGCGAGGCCAGGGAGCAATGCGCGATCATGCATCATTTTCGGCTTCCAGCCGAAAATGAAAAGGTGCGTGATCGGTGTCTGCCAGCCCCTGGATTGTGAGTGTGTCATGCAGATCGCTCCTCACAATCGCGTGACGCTGTAGGGGCCCTTTCGCATGGCAAATGCTGTATGGAAAGGGCCTCTGATGCACACATGGATTCTCTCTCCCTCTGATGGGAAGAAGAGTCCAGTTGGCTGGGTGACTGAAGATTAGGGCAGCAAGCCCTTCTCTTGGAGGACTGTGTGTGAGTCTTCCAGGCTCTTCCTGGTCTGTCTCCATGAAATCTTTCCTCTAGCATTCTTCCTAGCTCCTTCTTTTCAGCCTTTTTCTATCTGGGGTGCAGGTCTGCAAGTCTATGTCTGCAAGCAGGCTCTTTTCTTTTCTTAGGGAAAGCAGCCGACCTCTCCAACTCTCTCTCTCTCAATCTCTGTGTGTGTGTTTAACCCTTTTGTAACTTGGGGGCTGTCGCTTGGATTCAAGGGGACAACTTCTAGGAGGGGCTAACATAACTTTAATGTTATTCTTAGGAGGTTCAAACGTTTATATTTGAATATGACCTCTGCTCATTACCCTCTGAGTATTGGTAATGACTCTTATGTAGTCTGAGAAGAAGCAAACAATAGATTCTCATATATAGGACACAGCCAGTCCAATAGAGACATTTGCTCTCTTTCAAATCCTGATGGTATTTCCCAACATTTCTGGACAACGCACATTACCCAAACACAGGAGTTATACCAGTCTGAACCAGTTTTGTTGGGCTTCCATTCAGTGGAAGTGAACAAGTCAGTTAAGTACTGATTGTTCTTTCAACACATCCAGGAAGCCATTTCCTTGTCAGCAGAAGGGGTGGTGGTGGAAAAGTTCCAGCTTGTATTTTAAAATGAGACCTGACTTCCCCAAGATGGGCATGCGGTCCAAGCAACTGCATATTGCCCTACCCTGCAAGTGTGCACATTATGACAAGAGGAAACTCCCTTCCTGATGCATCAAAGTCTACTTGTACTTAATATTTACTAAGCATAACTCATAATAGTACAGCTTTTCCAACATTTCTCATTTAAAAGAAAAACAGGACAGCAGGATATTTTCACTGAATGAATTCTTCTACCAACTTTCCCTAGCCCATAATCATAGGTTAGTTCACTCTTAACTCAAGCAGGAACTCTCCAGATGTATTGGATTACAAGTCCCATCCTCGCTAGACAACAGCCTGGTTGTGAGTGTGTAAACATTATAGATAGGGATGGGAAAATCTTCAAGTTTTGTTTTCTCCCGCACTGAGACTTTTAAAACCTCAAAAAAAAAAATAGTTCTCAGATATGAAGCAATTTGCAAATGTTGGTAAAATTCTTCAAGATCTAATAGAAATGAAAACTTCTCGCATATGTACTGGATACATTCTAATGGTACTTCTGTTCTTGGAAGGAAAAGGTCCACACTGCACCTGCCTGATTAGTAGGTGTTAAAGAGGAAGGCCTCTCAGAAAAGAATAGATAGCAACCCCAATTCAGAACCACAAACATGGCTCAATAGATAGGGTTTCAAAACTAGACTTTTAAGAGTTAAAACACTCAAAACCCTCAACCTTGAGGAGTGAATCTGTTAGTTTTGGTTTTGTCACACTCAGGTTTTTTAAAAAAATCTCAAGAAATTTACATCTTGAAATTTGATAATTCTGGTAAATTCTTATGAAAGACAAACTGAAAGTAAGTTCTCACCCATCGCTAGTGTACTCAAACATATCTGAAGAGCACCAGGTCATGGCAGGTTATGCCGGTACATGGCATATGTGATAGTAGCCAGGATTATGGGCAATACTAAAGCAGTTTCTATGGTCTCTTATTCTGAAATCCATGGAGTCTGGATACTGAAAGTTTAACTTGTAAGTCCTGCTAGGACAAGGGTCAATTTCTTGTCCCATTTTGCTTCTCCTCCCTTTCACAACTCCTAGCTAATTGTCTGCTCTTCCTCCTTCTCATTCCCTTTCTCCCTCACAAGCTTCTGCTACAGTCATCTTCTTCCCAAGTCACTCCCAGTCTTGTCCTCTTTTTCCTTCATCCTCAAAACTTCTGGCTAAATATCTCCTTCTTCCCTTCTCTCTCACTTTCTGTCTTGTTTCTCCTTGTTTCTTATCTTGTTTCTCCTTTTTCCATCTCTCACTCACAGTTCCTGATTAAACATTTTCTCCTCCTCTTTTCCACTCTTTCTACTTCTCCTCCCTGCATCTCTAAGATCTAAGATGGGTGAGCCTACTGTCAGGTGGATTTGTAACTGGTTGACTAACCATACCCAAAGGGTGGTCACCAATGGCAGATTCTCATCCTGGAGAGAAGTGACTAGCGGGGTGCCACAGGGTTCTGTCCTGGGCCCAGTGCTGTTCAGTATCTTCATTAATGACTTAGATGAAGGAATAGAGGGCACGCTGATCAAATTCGCAGATGACACCAAATTGGGAGGGGTTGCTAATGCGCCAGATGACAGGATCAAAATTCAAAAGGACCTGAACAGACTGGAGAGCTGGGCCAAGGCTAGCAAAATGAATTTCAACAGAGAGAAATGTAAGGTCCTACACTTAGGCAGAAAAAATGGTATGCGGAAATATAGGATGGGGGACACGTGGCTGGCTAACAGTATGTGTGAAAGGGATCTAGGAGTCCTAATAGACTACAAGCTGAACATGAGTCAGCAGTGCGATGCGGCAGCCAAGAAGGCCAACACAATTCTTGGTTGCATCAATAGGAGTATGGTGTCTAGATCGAGGGAGGTATTGGTACTACTTTATTCTGCTCTGGTTAGACCTCATCTGGAATATTGTGTCCAGTTCTGGGCACCCCAATTCAAGAAGGATATGGATAAGCTGGAGCAGGTCCAGAGGAGAGTGACCAAAATGGTGAGGGGCCTGGAAGCCATGCCCTATGAGGACAGACTTAGAGAGCTGGGTATGTTTAGTCTGCAGAAGAGAAGGTTGAGAGGGGACATGATAGCCATGTTTAAATATTTGAAGGGATGTCATGTCGAGGAGGGAGTGGGCTTGTTTCTCCTGCTCTTGAGACCAGGACAAGGAGCAATGGATACAAGCTGCAGGAGGGGAGATTCCACCTGAACCTCAGGAAGAATTTCCTGATGGTGAGGGCTGTCTGGCAGTGGAATGTGCTGCCTCGGAGTGTAGTGGAGTCTCCTTCTTTGGAGGTTTTTAAGTGGAGGCTGGAAGGCCACTTGTCGGGAATGCTTTGAGGGTTTTCCTGCATGGCAGGGGGTTGGACTGGATGGCCCTTGCGGTCTCTTCCAACTCTACATTTCTATGATTCTAGGATTCTAGTTGCACTCACCATTTTCCTCCTTCCCTTGTCCCACTCCCTCCTTCGCATCTTCATCTCCCCACTCTCAGATTCTCCTGGTTATATATGTCTTCCTCATTCCTGTTCCTCTCTCTTTCCTGTACTCTTTCTCCTTCTGCCTCTGTAGTTATTATCTCCCCACCTCAACTCTCTTCCTCCACCTCCAGAAAACCTTGAATCTATTATGATTATGATTGTTATTTTTAAGGTGATGGAAATTCTACAAGCTGACTGAGAGGTGCTCGTTAATGGGAACAACCCATTAAAACTAGAGTTAGAAAAAAAATCTTTTTGCTTGAAAATTTTATCTGGTATGGCTAGAATTCTTATATCTTTTTTTAAAAAAATGTTTGCAAAAGTGTTAGAAAGTAGAAAAAGTTTTGCCTTTTCTGGTAGGAAAGTAGGAAAAGTTTGCCTTTTCAGGTTAAAGCAGAGCTTTGAAAGACTCTTTTCTTGAACTATAACTCCCATTTGGTGTTAAAAGCAGGGCTTCCGAAGGTGTTAAAAACAGAGGTAAAATAATTGGGTTTTATTCATGTTCAAGGCAGAGCCTGGAAAGCTTTCTTTCATTGGACCCGAGCTCCCATATGTTATTAAAAGCAATGTATGCAAAAGTGTTAAAAAGAGCACTGGGAAAAGGTTTTTTTTCCCTTCTTGAAAGCATTGGTTGGAAAACTTCCTTTTGTTAGACTATAACTCACATATGCTCTTAAAATCTGTGCATGCAAAGGTGCTTAAATGGAGAACACTGGGGGAGGGGTAGTTCTGTTCAATGAAGAACTTGAAAAACACTATTTCCAACCACAGATTTTTCTTTTCATTTTATTTCATTTTACTTTTTATCTGAATAACATGTTCTGAGCAGTCCTGTTTGAGGCTTAATGTGTGATATTTAGTGACTACACCAGAGCCTGCCTCCTCTGAAATTGTCAGGGACAATAGCTAGGTTTCAGATTTTGTCCTAAGAATCATCTTTACATAGACTCCCAGTTTGCTCCTTCCGTGACAGGAAAAGAAAAAAAAAACTGAATAGGGAAGTACCCTAAAGGTACCAGATCTTGTCTGATCTTGGAAGGTATGCAGGGTGAGCTCTGCTTAGTGCTTGGATGGGAGACCAGTGACAAGTACCAGGTGCAGTAGGCTATATTTCAGAGGAAGGAACTGGCAAAACCAACTCTGAGCATTCTTTGCCTAAGAAAACCCTATGAAATTCATGCAGTTGCTATAAGTCGACAAATGACTTGAAGGCTCTCTCACACACACATATACAAAGACACAATGGGGACATTGCATCTATTGCAAACTTTTCACACAAAAACTCAATTCAGAAGTAGGTTTTTTGTAACACAGTGCTCCCCTGATGTACCCCTGAGTTAATCCAGGGGACTTCTCCTGGGAGCAATGGTGCTGATTCATCTTGTGTTGCTGGCACCAGATCTCCCTCTCACCTCTGTTACATGATCTAAGAAAAGGAGGTATTTGTTTGAAACTACCACTGTGGTATGCAATTAGATGATTTGCAGAACATAGAACAAGAAGGCTTGACAATTTAATTAGTTCTTTTTAAGCTATAGCAAGTTTTCGGTGTATTTTTCCCATCTTTTTTTTCAGTGGGTGGGGTCCATTTCTCATATGAATACCATATATCAGTTTTCACATAAGAATTGGTCCTCCAGTAAAATATAATGAGAGCTTTGTTTTAGCTCCCAACTGTACTTCTTTACCTTGTAATAAAATCCTGACTGAGTGATTGACCTTTTCTTTCACTTGACCAGCATTTTGGTTCTTGAGAAGCTATACCAGGGTTTTTCCACTGTGGTCACAGACATGCAACACTCCTGTGGGGGATAAAGGGAAGCCATTGATAGAAGGGGGCCATTTGCCTTCCAGAGGCAACATGGGGAAAACTTCCTCTTGTTACTGTTAACATGGCTGGTTGTAGGAAGAGAAGCATTAGACCACAAAGAAAGATTGACAGAAGACAGACAGACAGACAGCTAAACAGATAGGCAGATAGCTAAACCCATGATATATACAAACAGTTATTTTACTTTTCTGAGGAGCTGTCTCCCCTCTCAGTGGAAACCAGAAAACACCAGTTTTCCCATTAGAACAGCTACCTGCCTAGCCCTTTTGCTGGTTAACATCCAACTCCTATTCATTGCTTAATGACCTATTCCTCAAAGCTGGTGTGTCTGTCTGTTAATTTAACAAAAACAATGAAAGTAATCAACCAAGGCCCTATCTAGGACATGTTTATAACTTCTGGGCTTGTTGACATTCAGTACAGTGACAAATGCCTTCATAATATGCGTTTATTATTGTAAGGGTCAGAAAGCAGTTCTGTCCAATGTTCTAATAATATTTAGGCCAAAAACTACAAGAAAACACGCACACCATTAATCACCAACTAGTTCCTCAGAGCCAAGGTCAATTCTCTGTTGCAGAGCTGTTAGGCCAGCCCTACAGCATTACTTCCTATCCCTTTCCTTGTATTCCCGACAAGTGGCCCAAGAGAGTTTGTTGCCTCAGGTGAAGGAATATATGGTGTAGACACACATGTACACACACACACAGAGGGAGCTGAATCGTACTTTACCAGTGGTGACAGCACAGCCTGTACTACACTGGAGGACAACAAGATAGCTTAGTGAGTTGGGAAGTGATGGTCTTTTTGCCAATCACGCAATTGGAGCCATCTCCCTTCTCCTTTTCTGGAGTATTCCAAAGTATTTTGTTCCTACCCAAAGCCAAGATTTCTTTTTTACACAAATGCATTTATTTTGGTTATCACATTAATTGTGACTATTGAAAATTGCGTGTTTCATCTCTCACCCGCTCTCAGTTTTCAGGATGTCTCCACCTTCCTCTTTCCCTTCTTGTCCCACAGTGCTTCCTTTCAGTGTCTCTTAATTTTCTAAAACAGCTCTCTCTAGAGAGTTAACAACACAACAACATCTTCCTGTACTAGGAAAAAATAGCATTCCACAAATCCACGACCAGTCAATTTCAACTTGGGCTGAAGTTGCACGATTGGAAAAGTGTGTGTATGGGGAGGAAGATGTCAGTAGAAGCTTTCTTCAAAGTTGACTTGCATATGTGTTCTGTGGTTGACAGCCACAGGAACTTACTGCTTTTTAAAAAAATATGAATTAAAAAAGAATTTGAAAAAGAATATTAATTTTTAAAAAAAAAACTATAAAATCTTTAAATTCTTTTTAAGAGATTTTAGTTTTTAAAGAAATTCTCTTCAGGTTATACTGTAAAAGTAGTAAACTTGGGGTAAGGTTAGCTCCTCTACAGACACACACATACATATTGTCATAATCTAGGGATGACCTTGTTCCAAGGAAACAAACACTACCATAGCGCTGTTACAGCTTGCTACTTTTTGCACTGTATCTCTAGATTTAAAAAACACATTATTTTTTTAAAAAGGGGGGCACTGGGAGAGAAACAAAAAGAGACTTGTGAAGTTTGTAGCAATCTAAAAGAGTGTACCCCAGGTAATGGTCCTCAGATCAGTGCTGGTCCCTGAGCCATTAGCTGTCGCTCTCTGGTAATTTCCAAGAAAGAAAGAAACAATTTTGTCCAGTGTTGGTCAGTGGTATGAATTAAAAAAAAATTGCCAGTCCTGAAGAGGGATCCTAACATGTCTTCACAGAATCTGGAATAAGAGTGTTTGGATGTGAAAGCATCAGGAAGCAACATTAATTAATAAATTAATAAATGCTATTTACGTAAATGTGTTGTCTTTTCCAGAAAATTTATGTAGTATGCTTACATAGAATTACCCCTCCTTGTTGAGTAAGGATGTCTTGGGCTTGCAGTCCATAGGGGAGGAATATTGCATATTACTGGACTGACAGAAGAGGTGAGCATTGTCATAACCAACATCACAACCCACATCACAAGCAGGACATCCACAAATGACCAAAATGTGCCACATTTCTACAGAAGGCTTTTTTTTTTAAAGTCATAAGAGTATTTGGATGTGAAAGCATCAAGAAACAACATTAATTAACAAATTAGCACATATTGCCAGTCTATGTCCATACAAATCATGCTGTGCGGCCATGCAGCTTGCTCTAATAGAAGGTCATGGTTTGAGGACTCAGAAGAAATGTCTGGGAGGTTGCCACTCCTGGATTTCCTCACACCAGTTTCTGGTACTTAAGAAACTGGCCTCACTGTGCCTAATGGAAGGGCTAGTGCTGCTTCACAATCAAGCTGAATAAAGTGGTGGGATCTGAAATTACCCTTGCAATTGAATTAAGATACATATCAGTTTGGCATGAGAGGTGTTGGATCTCCTTCTCTGGATATCTTCAAAAAGAGGCTGGACAAGTACTTGCTAGGGATGCTTTAGCAGGAGATCCTGTATTGAGCAGAGAGTTGGACTCAATGCCCATGAGGCCACTCTGAACTCTATTATTCTACAAAAGAACTATGTCCAGACCAAGGACTCACCACAGCTGCTAATTGGCCTCAACAACATTTCCCACCATCACCATCATCAAAGGGTCAATACTGCAGTTCCTTGTAGCTAGGAATTCTCTGTCCCATGAAAAGATCAGAAATCCTCTTAGCCAATAATTCAAATTTCTAGGCAATCTAGACAAATTGGCATATTTGCAAATGTAACTTGGGTATTGGTATTGGTATTGGGTATTGGCATATTTGCAAATGTGACAGGTGGCCCCTCCCAAAACTGCAAACCCCAGGATTCCATAGGATGTTGAAAGTGGAATCATAGCACTATAACAGTCTAGTGCGGAAATGGCCAATGTAAGCAGATGCAGAGTAAGGGCAATGCAGTACACATCAGCCCCACTAAACTGGCTTCTTTTGACTCATGACATTGTCACACTGCCAGATCTAATACATAAGAATATCACTATTTTCAGGAAGACCTTTTATTTTTTTTTAAAGTATACTGAAGTTGAAGATGATGAAAGTATCAAGTGCAATATGAAAGGAAGGATAGTGTTTAAAACCAAATTCCTCTTTCATGTCACAAATTTTACTTGCAAGCATTCAGCACAGCCTAACTGCTGTTTACTAAGTAGATCTCACAGCACTTGTATGAGGTAAGAGGCAGCACCTGTAGAAGGGAAATGACAGCGAGCTAGTAGGATCCAGCTAAATCCCAGTCATTGATGAGGATGCCAAATGCTGTAGCTTGATGCTGTTCTGATGGATGAAGCATTTTATTGAGTTGCAATGCTCTGGGCACTTGCCATCCATCATTTCCTCTTGTTTTGACTTGCAAGGCAATTACATTTTCTGGCTAAGAATCCTCCCTATACATTCCTCTCTAATTCAGTCTTCCCTATGGTGGACCTTTACTATAGTTGCTACTTCTAGCTGCTGGCTCACTTCCATCTGGAATACTGAGATGAAGAGAAAGTCTAGTTTGATAGAGACTTTATTTCAAAATCTTTACATTATGGTATATGTATTTGTTAAAGATTGATATCCTCTCACCTTTCTAGTGCATATCTGTTTTACTCAAAGCAGCTTACAGTAGTTAAAATTTCAGGATCAGACTTAAAATAACAGCATCAATAAAATGTAACTGGCTGTCAGAAGAAATAGTTTTCAATAAGTGGTAGAAGACAACCAGAGAGGGAGCCACCTGAATACGATGGGTCAAGGTGTTCCATAATATTGGTGAGCCACTGAAATAGCTCCCCTCCCTTTTTTTACCCTTGTCAGCCATGCTGCTCTCTGTCATCAGTGGGACACAGAGGAAAGTCTCTCCACCTGATCTTAAGGAATGGATAGGCTAAAACAGCAGCAGGCCCACAAGTATCCTGGGCTTGAGCTATTTAGGGCTTTAAAGGTAATCATCCAACATTTAGAATTGTTCCTGAAAGCAAACTGACGCACCATGTACACCCACCTACTTACTTTAGCTTCCTAATTTCAGCACAGATTGTGTGGAATTATCCCCCCAAAGTTGGCAAGATTTGGTGCTTAGTATTCCCTGTCTGCAGGATGAGTTGTTATGATTTTCCCCTGAACAATCCCTTAAAGTGCTGGGAATTTTCTTATCTCACCTTCACCTCACACATCATCACTCTTTTTTTCCTTCCATGTCTTGCTCTAGAAAGAGACAGACTTTCCTGCCTCTCATTCATTTTTTGCTTCAGAGTGAGAAGGAAAGTGACCTTATCAGACACTAATCCCTGCTATGGGCTTCTGCCAAGTTCCTCAACTCCCCCAAGGCATAATTATCCCTTCAAATTCTCCTCTTTTACCAAACTCTATATCCACCTTAATCCTAGCAGCAAAACAAACTCATCACCTGGAGATACCATGAGGTGGCTGAACAACTAACAGGCCTGTCAGGCCCTTCTGGCTGCCGTGTTTGTCTTGGCTGCTGTTTAATGTTGACCCATCAGCCATCTTCATCAGGAAGGGATGGGAAAGCTACAGGATGTTGCTGTGAAGCCCTGTCAGAACTGATGGATTTGATGCTGAGTGAGAACTAAGGCGGAGTGGGGGCAAGACTGTATAAAAAGAATGGGTGCAACCGGAGACGTTAATCTAGACCTGCCTTAATGGGAACAGGGAAACTCCCTGTCACTATCTCTCCAGTGCAATCCTGGGAAGGCTCCAGGCCATGAGGAAGTTTGTTAGGGAGCAGCCCAGGAACAAAGGGGTAGAATTAAAATGTGAAATGTGAATTAGGCTAGAGGGGATCTGTACTAGCAAAGAAGTAGCTGTTATGCCACTGTATGTGCAGTTCAAAAACAGATTTAAAAATATGTTTGGAAAGTACCTTACACTTTGTCTTTATTTATACTAGGAAAATCACTGCAATATTAATTTTGCAGAGGGGAATGATGAAAAGGTGTAGGGTATATTTCTGAGCTGGGAAATATATAAAGGGTTGTGATTGTGGGGTTCCAGTATTCCCACCCAGGCTATTTAAAAATTCATTAAAACTGTTGAGGTGCTTCATTAAAATTCCAGGTTTGCTTTGCTATATCACACCAAAGCCAAAGGACTAATGTTTTAAGTTCTAGCCTTGGTGTGGGTAATCTTATGGCTCCTAAAATGCAGACCATCCCAATCCAGTGAACCAGATAACAGTGGAGAATTGCAGCACTCCCTACAAAAATCTCTCCTCTTAAATCTCCTCTCCTCTTCTCTCCTCTCCTAATAATGCCAGAGTCCCTCCACAATGCTGCTACAGATTTCCCCATGGAAAGAAAGGCAAAGGGCTCAGGGTTATGCTTCCTCTCAAGATGCAGGTTCACATTCTGGATGTACTTCTGGATTCAGCCCCAAGCCTGGAGGCCTAGGTTTTGGTGGTCAGTGCATTTGCATAGTTAACACTAATGCATTAGCTATGCCCATTACTAGAAAAGCTTGATCTGGCTACAGTAAAGCAGGTCTTGGTTACATCTCATTTGGATTACTGTAATGCACTCTATGTGCAGCTGCCTTTGAAAAGTGCTCACAAACTTCAGTCGGTCTACAGTGCTGCAGTCAGATTGTCAACTGGGGCTGGCTACAGGGAGCATAAAATTCCCCTGCTGTAACAGCACCAGTGGCTGCTGATCTGTTTCTAGGCACAATTCAAAATGCTGATGATGACTTATAAAGCCCTATATGGGTCAAATCCAGGCTATGTGAGGAACGTTATTTCCCTATATGAGCCTGTGTGAGCTATGTGATCTTTGAGAGAGGCCCTTCTCTCTGTCCCACCACCATCACAGATATGTTTGGTGAGAACACAGAAAAGGGACTTCTCAATGCTTGGTCCCAGGCTCTCTCCCTAGGGTGTCTAGGATGGCTGCCTCTTTATTGTCCTCCTGCTGGCAAGTAAAGACATTCCTATTCCAGCAGGCTTTTAGGAACTGTCTGGATGGGCTTTTAATGGTGTGCTTCCTTTTTTTGTGTTTTTTTTTTTTTGTATTTTCTTTTAATGAATCAGAGTGGACCAGTTGAGAACATTTGGATAAAAAAATAAATGAAAAAAAGAAGTAAAAGCAACATTGTGGTAGGAGTTTACTACAAGCCATGAAACCAAGAAGAGCTAATCCTTTTCAGAAAAAAATCTCACAAATCTTAAAGATGCAAGAATTAGTAGTTATGGAGAACTTCAATTACCCTGATATCTGCTGGGAGACTAACTATGCTAAGCATAGACTGTCCAACAAATTCTTGAAGTCCCTTGCAGATATTTCCTATTTCTTGAAAGGGAGAGGAAGGAACAAGGGGATCAGCAAGATTCGGTCACTGGAATAAAAGTAGTTAGTACTTTCAGGAGAAGTGACCATGTAAGGCTAGAATTCACAATTGTGGGAAAGGGCAAAAAGAATGTAGTCAAACATGGACTTTAGATTTCATGAAAGCTGAATTTAAGAAGTTCAGGAAAATGCTGGATGGAGTACCATGATTAGACATGCTAAAGGGAAAAGACACACAGCAATGGTGGAAGTTCCTGAAGAAAGAGTTGCAAAAACCACAATCACAAACAATCCTGTGAAAGAAGAAAAATGGAAAACATCTGAGAAAGCCGATGTGGCTACACATCAAACTCAAGTAGGAAGTGAGAAAGACTGTGTATAAAAGATGGGAGGAAGGCCAAATCCACCAAGGAAGAATACAGATGTATAGCTCAAGCATACAAGAATATTATAAGGAAAACTAAAGCTCAGAATGAGCTGAGATTGGTTTGGCAAGGAAGGGCAACAAAAAGAGATTTTTCAGATTTATATGAGGCAAGTGAATGACTCAGGAGAAGTGGGGAAGGGGGCTTGAAGGGAAGCATCATAGACCAAATCTAGCCCAGGGTCTAAACATTCTGCTTAGAGCAGCAACCATCAGATGATGATGTTGGTAACAAGCTATACCTGTTGCATATATTCATTATGTGCATCAGGCATGCTGTATCAATGTAGCAGTGATGACACCATCTATGTCATTTTACGAGGCCCCATTGGAAAGGATTAATAAAGGCTAGGAAAAATTACTAGGGCCTAAACTCCTCAAAGCACCTAAGAAACTCCTTGGGAAGGATGACCTTTCACATCTTGCTCCAATCTGAGACTATTAAAAGCAGAAATCTTAAATCTGAAGGGTGATTGAATGATAGTACTCAGAAGGAATAAATAGATATCCATGAAACACTGAGTCCCCCACCCCCAGGGCTTTCTATAGGGCTAGCTGAGCAGGAGAATGAGAACAGAAGGAGAAACCCAGCTCTTCAGAGGTCCCCTTCACACTTCTCATTATATTGCTTGTCTCGCAGTTTCCCCTAATTCTTTTCCTATGAATAATTGCACAGTTCCTACCTGCCTTCAGGTTATACATTAACCAAGCTAGACTTTTCAAGTGCTCTCTATTGCTGAATACTCTCCAAAGAACCTAAAGCCACAGGCTGAGCAGTTGTGAATCCATCTGCATCTGGCCATGAGAGGTTTCAGAGAGCATTCTTTGCATCCTTCCACCATGAGGAGAGACTGCTGTCTCCTACAGCACAGTTTTCAAAGTCTCCACTGCATACACAACATAGCTGAGCATCCTTTTTAATGGCACTCTACAGATTAGTAAAGCAGTGTTTCAAGATGCTCTCTAGCAGATATTGCAGCCTGTTTGCATCTTTCCTTCCCACTCCACAGACATGAGTCCAGAGACTGGACAAGTGCTGAAATAAAGAACTCTAAATTTCAGATCTTCTGGGCAGAAATTGTATTTTTATGTCTTTCCTGCCTTTCTTGAAACAGGCATGGGGAGATATTCGGCTGATGTTTGGAATTTTAAAAACAAAATCATACTCTGAATGTGCATACCAAGATACATTTTGATATCTTTGTTTCCAAAGCAGAGGCCACATTACAATTTTGCATTTTTTTCTTCCCTGTCTTAGCTTCTGCACGCTTTTGGGGAAGACTTGCTTATTTTCGAAACTGAGTTCCCAGAAGAAGTTGTGTATGATTTGTCTCCATTTTTCTTCACAAATTGGGCCCAGGTTAACAATATTTCTCCCTCTAAAAAAGTGTGTGGAGGTGAGCCTGAGTTGGCAGATGAACCTGGAACACAGCATTCTTTCCTGAATGAGCCTGCCCAATGCCCTTCTGCTATCCTAAAAAGGAAGGGTGGGACCGTAGTTCTGAAGCAGTACTTTGCCAGCCCTTCTCATATTTCACAGATAAAAACTGGAACACATATGACCAAGCAACATTAGAATCTGATCAAGATGACAAAAGTTATTAATGAGGAAGGAAAAAAACTTTAAGAGGCTGCAAAAGCTTGCTTTCATCTGAGCCTACTGAGAAGGGAAAGATTCCACCCTCTCCTGTCCCCTATTGCAGAGTTAAAGGGGTGCAAACTAATTTTGCAGTTTGGAATCAGTTTGTAGGAACTGACATAAACTGAGGACAAAGGGAGAACACAGAAGGAAGAGAGAGAAATTCTGAACATTTTGAAAGCAGTTGAAAAAGTGGGATGACAGAAGGCTGGAGTAGGTCAAGGGCAGGCAGAGTTCCGCTCTCCATGTGTTATTGTACTGCAGCTCCTGTGAACCCTAGCCAACATGGCCAATGGTGAGAAATGTTAGGACATGCAGTCTAACATCAACTAGAAGCCTGTTTAATATAAACAATACTCAGCTAGGTGGCCAGTGGCCTCACCTGCTGTAAAGCTGCTTCCTATATACTTCCTAATATTCAATGAAGTGATGGTGTTTCCCCAAATAGGTGGGTGAGAGGAGAGGAATAGAATGTTAGACCAATCAGTTAAGGTAAAGGGATCTCATTATTGGTCATTTTTTTCATATTGGCCTAGATGCACCCAAAACAAATTGAAATGTGCAATGGTCAAAGCAATTTTCCTTTAGGAATCCACTGGTGTTTTTCTTCTTTGCTTTCTGCTAAGTGGAAAAGAATGTTTTCCAATACTGGCTGTGAAATATCAAGCCTTCTACTCTCTGCCCGGGTAAAACTCCTTCCACGCCAAGGAAAACTAGTGTTAGAGAACCAGATGTTTGCAATTAACTATCTGACATTCCCTCTGCCCTCCTGTTATGGCACTTCCCAAGGCCAGTGAGGAAAATGTCTATCAGAAATCTAGGTTCCAAGTCTGTGTGATTCAGTGCAGAGTTACAAGCTTGTCATCACTTCTGGAATGAAGGAGGCCAAAACAGATCTGGGATTATAGCACTCTTCACCTTGTAATAAAAAGCCCCATTCAAAGAAGTGTCACAGAGGAGAACTATCTCTTATGTAACCACTGCAGATGGCAGACAGCAAAGGGGGTGGGGAATCAAAAGGACAGCAGCTTGGAATCAGGAACCACTGTGGGTTACGTAGCCAGTTCGAATACCATACGGTATAAGCCTAAAGGCCCACTCAAACCATCCCCCACATGAAGACTGATGAAAAATGCTTCTGTAAGCCAGCATTCGACGTGGTAGGAATATTGTGGCAGGCATATGGTAAACATATTGGTGGGCATATTGTTCTCCACATGTGTCAATGCAACTGTAGAAGAGTCTCCATGCTGGCATGAAGGATTAGTAACACTAGGGGTGGCTACTTATGTATTGCCAGAAAAGAGACAAAAGAGAACAGAGATTTACATAAAAAATGAATGTACTAAATTTGTATGTATACATGCAGATTTAAAAATAATAACTTTGGCTAAATCAAACTGCTTGTCCCATTTAGATTGGACCCACTGAATCAATGTGATTTATATATATTGATTTAGCATTCAGCAGTTGGTTCAATGAGTCTACTCTAGTTGAAACTTGCAGTTGAATTTAAGACTAGCATTTAAGTAGAGACCCATATTTCATAACTGAGGGAGAAATACATCCCCCATCCTAATAGGGAAGACACTGTGACTAGGTGATTTGAGTGCCTGCTCTGTTGATTGATATCTTCAAGGCCATTCTTCTCCTTTTTTTAATCTTTCCACTAGACTTGAATGGGACAATTCTTTTCAAAAGAGGTTGTCTCAAATGGAAGACTTTCCTCTGATAGCTGTGATACTCTTCGAACAGAGGACTGCACTGTAGCCTTCAATTATCACAGTTCAGCTAGAAATGCCATAGCCTTTGCATTCCTAAATTCTCAGATGGTCTTGAAGAGTCCTGATTTTCTCATTCTCCTGCCTCTGAGTCATAAGGCATTTGATACAGTCTGCAAACAGACTGCACTTTGTATTAATTAACTTTACAGAAGGGATTCTGTACTCATTTATGAGGAGAAGAAGAGAGGGAGTGTAATCTTGCCTTTCTTAGCCAAAGGAGGAAATGCTATAACCCCATGGGCAGTTGCCTTGTTTCAGTAGACTTTAAGACCCCAGTACAATATGTCCTCTGTATCCATGTGACTGGTATATGTGATTTTACTTATCTGCGCTGCAATGTGGTCCAAAAATATTTTGTTCCCATCTCCTTTTTTGACCACATGTTGTTATTTATTTTTGTTTCTGTCAGTTGTACACTGGCTTTGGACTACAAATAATGGCTATAAAGAATTTTTTTTCTTAGATGCTAAAGTTCGGTCCAGTTTCAAGGTCTCCTCTCCAAGCTACACACTCATCTTGATACTTATGTTGTTCATTTTATTGAAAAAAATAGTGTTCATTATTATTTACATTTTTGTCATCTGTGGTTAGTTCAAGAATGTATCTCCACACATACAGGAGTCATACTGTACCTTCTTTTAGTAAGCATAAGAATAAATGCAACACATGCCAAGGAGGTGGAGAACCCTCCTTGAAGGGAATCCCCTTTGAACTACAATTATTGCCCAGAACAGCACACTAGGCTCTTTCAGTCTTATGCAAACACTGAGTTTCCCCCATTAACAGATTTTAGATTCCTTCTCCATTTGCAATTTCCTTAAAGTAGGATCTGTATTACACAGAAGTATTTGCTTGGTTTTGAGACTTTCATAAACCTTATATTTTAAGACTTAGCTTTACTAGTTTTCTTCTCTCTGCTTCCTTCCTTTTGATTTATTAATCCTCTGTCTACTTTACTAATCACAACACTACTGTTGTGTCTATGGCAGAACAGGCAGTAATTCACAAGCAGCACAGCTCCTACTCACAAGGTGAGAGTCAAAGAATGTCCAAACAAAAAGGCAGCCTAGAGCAAACAAATCCGAAGGGGCAAATCCAAACCGTAGTCCAAACAGGCAGAGTTCCAAGACCAGATCCAAGAGCACAGCACAGGGTTTCAGGGCGAAAGAGACCAGTTGCTTATGCTTAGAGGAAAGGCCAGCCAGAGCCGTCTTTTATCTATGGCTGTTGTCGCTGTAAGTGTTCCCTCGTTAGGGCTCACTTACTACTTAAATGAGCTGAGCAACACAAGACTTTCTTTTCATGGTGTCTCTGTTGCAAGGTAGATGTGTCAACTATGTCTTCCTCTATTTGTTCCCCTGGCTCAGGCCCTTGTTGTCATGTATTAGCTCCCTCTGGACCAGCTTCTGGGGACACTTCAACCTCTGGGGAAGCTTCTGCCTCGAGGTCAGAATCCTCCTCCTCACTGCCACAGTCTCCAAGGCAGGGCATGACACCTAGAACTGTACAGTGCCATGAAAAATAGTCTGTAACTTGTACAGTATTGTGAGAGATTTACTGACTACTGATTGAGAACATCTTCTGCAGAATAATATTCCATTCATATTAATTACTTTGCACTCAATTGCTTCCCTCTTCCCCAAAAAGAGTGTGTGTGTGGGGGGGCAGAGTCTTCCTAGAGCAAGATATGCTGTAGTCATTGGAGCTTTGGAATGGGGCTCTATTTATTTACTTTGAGAAAGTTCTTTTTTCCCCCTGCAAAGCAATGTTTCAGTTACATAAACAATGTAATGAGATACACACACAAACACACACACACACATACATACACACTTATAAGCCCCTATGAGTTCCATGAGAGTTACTTCTAAGTAAATGTCTACATGATTATAGCCTAAGGAAGACATTTTGAAGCCTATTGGAATGCATAAGTTTCTTTACAACAATCATGACTTTTCCAACTGTATCTTTCATAACTCACTTCATTTCTTCTATTCCCTGCAGCTTAAAGTATTATACATTATTTTTTCTCCAGTTACATCCCCCTTTTCTATCTCAGCTCATTCTATGATTAGCTCAGGCTGATTGTTAAAGGGAAGCTGAGATTTGACCTGAACTGTAATGTGCATTGGGCAGAGGAGGTGGGTGTCAGCGCAGAGCTCATGCAGCGCCCATAGATCTGAGAGAAAGGTATCATTTTGAGCAGAATCTGATAAAGACATTTTGATTTTACAGTCAAGTAATATCTAATATTATATTTATTGTTAATCATGCTGGATATGCATACTCACAGAGAGTACTGTAGTTGTTGATTTGCAATTTTTAAGGCCTTCCAGAACTCGGTACATAAATTCCATGATTTTTCTACTTAAGATAGTAGTTTTGTATATTCTTATTAATAAATTTTGCCCTATTGTTGCCTGGTTAAGCCCTTTTGATCACACTCAGATGTTACTGGGCCATACATATACCTACTTTCATCTGTGAAAAGTTGGAGATTAACTTGTTCTTTCTAAAGCAGGACACATTATCACCTTATACAGCCCTAGAACAGAGACTTTCAGACCAATATTGAGGCAATTGGCTTTCAGATGCAAGGTTGTTCATCTGTATTGCTGCTCACTGAAGGATTCTCTGATGGCCTTTACAATATGGTTATAGCATTTGTATCATGTAAGGGGGAAATAATGTGATGGTGGCTGAGCCAGTTGCCTAGTATTTCAAACCTCTCTCTCTCTCTCTCAAAATATCATATGAAAGCTTGGGTAAATTTCTTTTGTCTAGCCAAAACTTGTTGTACATTGAGCAACAACAAAGACAATTGGAGCAATACGAAATATGCTTTGAGTTTTTCTATGCTTTGAATCTGTGGCAGGAAAAAGCAAATTATGGAGATGATTTTCCTATCCAAAAAACCAAATCTGAATTTCATCACTGAACCACTAAACACCCACTGAGTGACTGCCATCTTCCTGAATGTTTTACACAAAGCTACCCAAGTTTAACCTCATGGTTTGAATCACTTCCACCTTACCATGTGAAGATGCCAGTACAAGGCAAATATTTAATCTGTCATAGCTGACAGATTCTAATTCTCTGTTTTTAAAAAGAGCCATCTACAACTTCTGTGATGATTCAATGCTGATGGAGGATGCATGCTAAAAAAGAAATTCCAGCAAGGACAGCAAGTACAATCAATATTCATTAGTTCCTAGGTCTAGTACATCTGGAATGCTATTGCATTAACAGAGAATCAGATTTCAACCTAGCCTTGTTTAATTAAGAAATGCAGCAGAGAGTATTAATGTGGAAGGCAATTCCCTCCTACCCTGGTCTCAGCATAGTGGGAGGCTGACAATCCTCCTGACATGGCCCATTACTGCACTAGCCTGTTATAGCGCAATGATTCCACTTTCAACATCCTCTGGAATCCTGGAGTTTGCAGTTTCGGGAGGGGACAGCTGGCCCCTCCCGAAACTGCAAACTCCAGGATTCCAGAGGATGTTGAAAGTGGAATCATCGCGCTATAACAGGCTAGTGCGGAAATGGCCATGCATGCTTACTGGACTTCATCAGCTCCTCTATCAAGGTGAATATGAGATACTTACCAGGAGATTTGTGGCTACAGGAAGAAATGGTAATATGGACATGGTTCTTCCTATGTTGGCTTTAGATTGGTAGATTCGAAAACCTGTTATTAATGAGGGCAATGCGTTCTCAAAAGTTATTATTAGTTACTAACTACCCTAAAACCACCAGATCTTTTCTGATCTAGGAAACTAAGCAGAGTCCACCCTGGCTAATATTCAGATGGGAGACTACCAACAAATACCAAGGCCCTTTCAGCATGGCATTTTCCATGCGAAAGGGTGCCTGGAGCATCGCACAATTATGAGGAATGATCTGCATGATGCACTCACAATCGCGCAATGCTCCAGGGGCTGGCAGGTGCCGATCGCACACCTTTTCATTTTCTGCTGGAAGCTGAAAATGGTGCACGATCACACATTGCTCCCAGGCCCCACACGCACTTACCTGGTGTGCAGAGCCTCCAGAGCCATGCCGGTCATGCTTCCTGCCCCAGTGCAGCCTGGGAAACTCCCAGGCTGTACTGTGGAAGGAAGAGGCGGGGCTCTTGCATGAGCAGGCAGCTCGTGTAGAGCTGAAGCAGCAGGGATGTGAGAGCCTCTTGCCGGAGGCTGCTCGCGCAATCCCTGCACCCCAGCACCGGAAAAAGGTAAGGTGTGGAAAGGGCCCAAGTGTTGTAGGCTATATTTCAGATGAAGGAACTGGCAACACCACCTCTCTGTATTCCTTGACTTAAGAAACCATGAAATTCATGAGGTCATCATAAGTTGATACATGACTTAAAGGCACATAAACATATATCCTAAGGAAGTAACATTATTCTGAAGGAGTAAATATTAAACAAACATAGTGGTGCTTTAGGAAATGTGATGTAAATGGAAGTTAAGTGATTAGCAAGCAGACCTGAAAAATGAGTTTTATTATTGTGGTTTCAAATGCTGCTGTAACCACATTTAGCTCCCTGCCTCAGGAAAACTGAGTTTAATTTAAGTGCTGTTGAAGTCAATGGGGTGAATTTGTTTCAACTAACTCAAAAGTTATTTTCAGTGGGATCCAAAGTGTGACTAAAATTCTTTGGTTCTGGGTCATTAACTGCAACACACATACTTATTTCTGTGCAATCAAATGTGATGACAATCTTAAGAGTCATAACATAAGCAGTGATAGTGAAGTGGTTTGGAACTTGGCTGCCTTCTGCATACGAGCAATCAAAAGTGGATTAGTGGCCTACAACACAGAAAAGTCTTACTGTACTACAGACCGTAACAAACTAAATTGTTCCTAGGAATAAAATAGTATTTTTCCTAAAGAAATTATTAGATGAGGGCAGAAGGAAAGAGATCCTGAACATACACATTCTCTACTTTGCCTTGGGTAGATGAGAAAGCCATTGCTGTTTTGATCATGGGAAGGTGATCAGACAATGTGAAGCAAAGCTTGAGTTGAGGAAGAAGAGGGAAGAAAGGGGCTTGCCATACTATATTAAATAACTGCTAAACTTTATATTAAAATCTAAGGTTACTTTCAAATGTCCCCTTTCCCATAAAGGGAGGTAGGATTTGGGACATTTTCTGAGGGGTGAAAGTGGCATAAATTTCCCAGGGAAGCACTTAAATGTCACGACATGATAACGGCTTTACTCTTCATTTTTTATTCTTGTTTTTAATGGAAAACAAAAACAAAAAACAAACCAACCTTTCCTCCAGGAATTTTTCTGGAACTCATATAGCATAATTCCCAGGGACATTTGCAACTTGATTATGGTTAAGATTGCCAAGGCAAGACTATCTCAGGCCCTGAGATGTCATCATCAAAACCTGAGACCAAAGGATGCCTCTACGACACCCCCCATGTCACAGGAGGCACATCCTGGTGATGTTGTAAGGCTGATGCTACAAGAGGCAGCCCCATTATAATGTTATTAAGTCTGATATTAAGCATCAACCACAATCACACAGAGTGTGCAATTCAAATACCCTCCACCCATACAAGTAACTAGGGGAACATGCAAGCATACACATACTCCAAGACAGCATTGTCTTCTTAAGAATCCTCTCTTTTCCCCAGGAACTGGAGAAAAGGATACTGGCCCTGAGATCTGACAACCCTCATTTATGGCCTAAATTCAGTTGCTATTACTAGCTAGAGCAGATCCTTTAAATTAGTAAGGTGTTGATTTACCATTTAATAGTTGATTCAATGGGTCTACTGTAGCTGGGACTAGCATCTGAATTTTGTTTGGCCTTTGCTGTTGAGTGCAGCAACCAAGCTGTGCCTCGAATTGTTGCAAAGTATAAAAACAGGAAATATTAAGGAAGAAAGCCATTGCCACCTTGTGATTGCAATGCAACCACACCACCTCAGGCCCATCCACTTCTCCTGAACATCTGTGCTCTTGTCCCAAACATTTGAGGTGGTTTTTGTGTCCTTGGTATTTCCCTTTCCCAAAAATTATGTAAAAAGCTGGGGCAAATTACTCAGCACACACTTATTTAAAGTCCCATTTGGTCATGAAGAAGGGGGATCTTTTTCTGACCCCATGTGCACGGGTAGAGTGGTAAGAACACATCCCATACGAAATAAGGCATAGACAAAGGAGTGTCACAAAGAGAAAGAAGTAGGTATGCCAATTTTAAGTATATTCAGATTTGTGTGATTTGTAGGTATATGGAAATAAATAATGGCCATTTATCAAGTAGATGGTGAAGCAAGAGAAGTTTAATCTGCTTATCATAAAGCATTGATTGATATGAGTCGTTATGCTAGAAAAGAAGAACAGTGTTTGATGCTGGATTTCCATTAGTGTCTCTTCCCAGTGTTCTGCAGGTAGGGAGAAAAATGAGATCTTTACAGCAACACCCATATGTGTTATTTATTGGTTGCCACATATGTGGTTAGAATGGTTGACATAGCATCAAGGAGACCCAGGTGCAAATCTCCAGTTAGCTGTGAGGTTCACTGGGTGACTTTGGCCCTGTACTGCATTTCAGACAGCCTTACTCCCTTCAGTGGAACTACCCCACAGTGCCATTTATGCACTGTCAGGGGGTTGTATCACCGGAAAGGGGGAAAGAGGACACATACTGGCATCACAATTGAATATGCTAATTTATTATTCAGTCTGGCTTCAAGCCTGGTTATGGGACATAATTGGCTTTGGTTGCCTTGATGGATATGTCTCTGTGTTGGTTCTGCTGGACCTCTTTTCAGATTATTATACCAGTGACCATGAAATATTTCTCTGTCTGGCATGGGACGTAGAGGGGCTGTTTTATGATGGTTCCAGTCCTTCTTGAAGATAATACTGTTCAACACTGTGGCCATAATTGTACTGGTGCCATTACCACTGTACAGGGAGGGACATTGTCCCTGGGCTGCCAGCCAATGAAGCTAGGCTGCTGCTGCTGCCAGCCCCACCCCCAGGCTCTGCCCTCCCATTCCACACCATCTGCTGCAGTAAATGGAAAGAACCAGTCTGCGTGTCAATCGAAAGCAGATCTGATGCTGCCATTTCACTCTGCCTTGCTACCATATTGCCTCTGCAAAATGAAAGATACTTGGAGAGAGCATATTTTCATAGGAAGCTGCCTTATACCAAGCCCACAGATTGGGAGAATTAGGCAGCAACTCTCTTAAGTTTCAGATAAGAGTCTTGCTTGGATGTAAAATTTCTTGAAATTTTGAAGCCTGGGAGCAGGGTTGGTTTTTTTCCACGTATATGTTCCTTACTGAGGAAAAATAGCTCTGGCCCCACCTACCAATAGCTTGGGGTGCCGATTTGTTCTTCTTGCTGCTGGGCACCAAGTTATGCCCATGCCCACAATGTCCCTCAGGGTTCTGTTTTGTCCTCTGTGCTATATAAAACTGCTAAGTAAAGTTGTCCAGAGTTTTGGAGTTCAGCACCACTGATGACTCCCCACTGCTATCTCTGTAAGCCAGTGGTTCTCAACCTGTGGGTCCCCAGATGTTTGTGGACTTCAGCTCCCAGAAGCCCTGAGCATTGACCATAGTGGCTGGGGCTTCTGGGAGCTGAAGTCCACAAACATCTGGGGACCCACAGGTTGAGAACCACTACTCTAAGCCATATAAATCTAAGGAAGGTGTTCTCATTCTAATTCAGAGTCAGGGGCTGACAATGAACTGGACGCAGGCAGCAAACAGAAGTTTAATCCAAACAAGACAAAGGTAATTTCAGTTAGTCAAAATACAGATCACAGTATAGAAGATCAGACTGTGCTGGATGTGACTGCATGCTACTTGAAGTCTCAGGTCTGTAATTTGGATGTCCTTCTGACTTCAGCACTGAACTTGGATTGTGTGGAATACATCTGTACAGCAGAGGGTGGTGTTCCAATTGTGCCCTGACCCTGGAGTTGTCTCCTCTGGGAAAAACACGTTTCAGTTAAAGACTGCTTTGACTCATGTAACATGCTTTATTCAGGGTTGCTTTTAAAGTATGTTCACAACTTCAACTGGTTTAGAATGCTATGGCTAGACTGTTGGCTGCGGATAGCTATAGAGTTATAGAGGGCATATGACTCTCTTGATTCAGCAGTTTCTCTGCTTACTGTTCTCATTCTGAACACAAAGTACTGCCTATGGCCTATAAAATCCTATACAATTTGGGACCACATTCTTTGCGCAGAATAGCTAAATCAGCCTAGTAGTTCTGACACCAGGAGCCATCATGGTATTGGTCTGAGCATTGGACTATGACCCTGGAAACCAGAGCAATGGAAACCTACTCCATGACCCCTGGGCAAGTCACATTCTTTCAGCCTCAGAGGAAGGTGAAGGCAACCCTTCTCTGAACAAGCTTTGTCAAGAAACCTCCATGATAGTTTTCCCTTGCCATAAATCAGAAATGACTTGAAGGCACACAATAACAACAATTCTGACACCAGCAGGCCACAAATACAGCTTTTGCTTGACAGAAGAGCTTAGGATGCAGGCACTAATACATGGTCAGGCAACTTGCAGGCCTCCAGATGTTGCAGGACTGCAAGTCTTATCAACTCTAGCCAGTCGTATGGGAGGGTAGCCGCTAGTATTACCAAATGCCCCTTTTTACCACTTACAGGGAGCTCCCACTGCACCCACACATACAAATAGTTCAGGTTCTGCCCAGTTATAAAGACACATACATTGGGAATTATAGCCACTCCTGCCCCTGTAGTCTTGCCATTCTGCTATTCCTAGTCTGGTGAACTTGCGTAACTAGAAACATCTAGACAAGAGTAAATAAATGAAAAATAGAGAAGACTGAGGTGAAATCAGTCCAGAGCCACAGGCAAAGAAGAGTGAATCATCTGGATGCAGCCGGGTAATAAAGCAGGAATGTTTCAGAGAGCAGCAAGACACTGAAGCAATTCCTGCAAACCAGCAGGAGCCCCAAGTGCTGTGATACAAACACACATTACGTACATGAAACTCTGGCAATAAATTTCAGAACTTAAGGCAGTTGAGAGCAGCCTGATAACATTCCTGTAGGATTCCTACCCAGCAAGCAACTATAGCAGTGCAACCCCAGTGTGGTAGAATGCTGAAATTCACCCTGCAAAACCACCCAACCATTCTAATGGATTCAGAGAGTAAGCTCCAGGCTCAGGAGCTTCATTGTAAATTGTGGGGCCCTGTCAGAATATAGGGACAGTTGACTCTATTGCTCCAGAGTGAGCATCAGCCTCAGATTGGTTCTTAGCACTGAACAGCAATCACCTGTTGGGAGAAACTGAGAATCTTAGTAAGTGGGTTCTTTTCTTTTTTTTTTTAAATACCTTTTTTATTCCCCTGAGTCTGTCCTGGGGAAAGCTAATCTAAGAAGCAGCAAGAGGAAAAGAAAAGCCCTGGTCTGAGTACCAGAGGAAGCCAGAAATTATGAGAATCTGTCCCTGACATCGCAATGACTGGTTCTAATGTATACTCCTGCTTCTTTAAGTTCCACAGTAAGTGAATATCACTCCCGCAGAGAATGTGATTCTGCATTAGCATATTAGCAATGCTGTGACCATCTTGAATATCAGCATCCATCTTGACTTCTAAAGTTGTTTTAAGACCTACTACAGTACTCACAAGCAATACCAGGAGCTGAATGCTATATTTCCGAGGAAGGCAATGGCAAGCCATCTCTGAGTATTCTTTGCCTAAGAAACCCCTATGAAATTCATGGGGTCATCATAAGTTGACTGGCAACCTGGAGGCACATGCACACACACACTCACAAAGCAGATGTGCTAGTAGCCATCTGTCAGACTGTATCATGTTAGATAGCAAGCTGAGGCTCGAATGAATGAATTCTCTTCCATACAAAAATTAAAAATAAAAATCCCTCCATTAGAAAACTCAGATAATATATTTGACTCAACTGCTCTGATAAACTAAGGTGCCATCATGCCATGCTCCTCCCCTATGCTGCTGTGATCTCTTAGAGAAATATAAATCACAGGATTCACTTAGAAAATGGATTAATATCCTTTGATCTCATGAGAATTACAAACCACAGTTCCTGAGCCATTCACTTGTTTGTCATTTTCTGATTTACAAGCAAGGGCGATGGACCAGGAGAAAAATCTGGAAGGCAAGGATTTGAATCTGAATTTCCTATGATTCCAGTGCTTTGTCCACTATTCCACACTGGCTAACCACTTGTTTAAAAGAAAATAATGCCTTATTGGAAAATTAAGCCAGGTGTTGTATAGGATGCATCACCCTGATCATGAGCGTAAAACATTAGTCATCTAAACCTAATGATCATATTGCAACATATGACTTAATGGCCTTCTCATATGATTAAATTCATCCCTTAACTAAATCCTACATATGGACCTTTCCTTACTATACTGTTATAGTGCTGTCATTCCTTTCAACACCCTGTGGAAACCTGGGGTTTGCAGTTTAGAGAGGGGCATTTAGAATTCTCAGCCAGAGAGCTCTTTGGCCTCAGTAAACTACAAACCCCAGAATTCCACAGGATGTTGAAAGTGGAATAATAGCACTATAACAATGTAGGGCAGAAAGGCTCTATATTTAAGCATGATCTTATTCTTTTTTTAAACCCTGAAGCTCTTACTCACACAAACTTCTTACTATTTGAGTATGTTACTTTTGAACTGGTTAAAAAAATTAATACGGGGAAGATTGAATGGTACAGGTAAAAAAGATCTTGGAATAACTAAGGCAGTGGTTCTCAACCTGTGGGTCCCCAGATGTTTGTGGACTTCAGCTCCCAGAAGCCCCAGCCACTATGGTCAATGCTCAGGGCTTCTGGGAGCTGAAGTCCACAAACATCTGGGGACCCACAGGTTGAGAACCACTGAACTAAGGTAACTACATATAGACCTATATCAGATCTGGCTTTTGTGGAAATGCAGAAACATCTTTCCACATGGTTAAAAGTATTTTGGATGAAAATTGCTATCCCAGGCTAGATGCTAGTGGCATACAAACTCGTTAGGCTGTTCTTGTTCATGAGTGCTGAAAGCTGCTACAGAAATGTATGCTCCATACTGTAACAATCTGGTTGTATGCCAGCTCTCCATGATACATTCCAGAAGACTCAAAACCATCTAGATCTTTGTGATGAATGTAAAGGCTAATTGATGTGCATGAACGCAGGAAGCAGTTTTAGAATGATGAGATGCAAGGCACATGAGGACGTTTAAAAATTGTCGTATAATCCTATAAATTGAGGTGGGCAACTTTAAAGAGTGTGGGGGCCATTTACACTCCAGGGACCTTTCCAAGTTGTACCAGTCAGTGCCAAAAAGGTGGATAAAATCTGGTTTTATTGTTTTGTTTTGTTTACTAACATGAGATATGGGAAACACACCTCATTTTAGAGGAAAACTGCTAATCTTATAAAGGTATGTTTCTCCCATTTTCTGCACAGAAATATTTTGAGGTGGCAGCAGGGGATAAAAGCCCATAAAAACAGCCTTTGGGCCTGATTCCCACACCAATATAAACATGCAGCCATTATATAAACTTTATATACAACTGTGAACCTCTAATCAAAGACCAGAACTAAGGCATGGACCTCAATTATATTGCTGGACGTGTTCAAAAATCAAACAAACAAAAAACTTTAAATCAGAATGTAAAGAACTTCCTCCCACAAAAAAATCCATGCACTTCAAGACTTTTTTGGTTTTTTTAGAATAATACATACACAAAAGAAGGATGCAGGAAGCAAAAAAACTTTATCTATGAATATAAACTGAAAGTCAGACGACACATGTCCTCATCAACAAGACCAAACAATCAAACTCAAAATCTTATATACGTGATTTATATTGTTTTTAAGAAACAATGCCCCTTTCCGCATGAGGGAATTAAAACGTGCCAGTGCGTCCTATCACAGAGGCCGTCTGCACCTTGGAGCGGACTAGGTCCGGACTATTTACTTTAGTTCCGCACCTCAGTCCGCTTTGAAACACTCCCAAGTGGTCTTCCAGTGCGCTTTTTGAAGAACAGAAGAAAACTAGTCTTTTATTTTTTGGAGTGCGCCATTGCGTTCCTGCTGACTTGTGCAGATGCGCAGGTTCGCACCAATGTGAGCCTGTGATCTGTGGAGAGCGGGCTGTAGGCATGGTGAGCTTCAGCGGTTGGTCCGGACCCGGAAACAACCAGAAGCTGCCATTTTGTCAGCTGGAGCAGAGCGGATCTAAGACCCTGCACTGCTCCGATTCACCCTGGACCAAATGGGGGAGCCCTGCGGAAAGGTTCAAGGGAGAGTCTGCGTTACTGGGGACCCAGAAGAAGCGGTAACTAATGGCACAAAGCGATTCCCTCGCCTTGTGCGGACATGGCCAATAATCAACAAGAACAATACTGTTATTCTCAATCAGGAATATTTTGGAGAAACAGTTCAACACTTCAAGAAGTTATACTGCTTATTATCTGCTGTTTCACAGTGGGGGGACATCACTCTTCAACTGTCTTCTCTGGCCATTTCCACACTACACTGTTAAAGTGCTATTTTTCCACTTTCAACACCCTGTGGAATACTGAGATTTGCAGTTTACTGAGGCCAAATTGCTCTCTTGTTCAGAATTCTAAACTCTGCTCCCTAAACTGCAAACCCCAGGATTCCATAGCATGTTGAAAGTGGAATAATAGCACTATAACAGTGTACTGGGAAATTGTCTCTTTCTTCCTTCAGCGATCTCCATAATTTCTTTCCATTTCTCAGGATGTGTTCTCTGAAAGACAAATAGGAAAGAAAGAACTCCTAAGACAATTTTTAAAAGAAACGTATGTCACATTCACAATACATCAAAGATATCTAACACATACTTCTTCATTATGTGGAAATCAAACAGAATCTAGAGGAAGACCAGTACTCTGAGTGAGGCTTAATTGGAATAGGCAAGCTGAGTAAACAAAGCAATGGAGAGCTGGAAACCACTTTGCCCTTATCAGTCAGGTACAGAGTAATGCAATAGAGGAGATTCTGGCAGATGGACTATGGGGAGTTTAAGCAGAAGTGAACAAGTATGAACTGATGCCCCTGGGTATCCTAAATAGTCACTGAAGGAGTTGTCACATAAGATGGAGGGCCATGGTAGCTGACTCTCCTCTAATAAGAGCCCTGTGAGGAAGAATTCTAACATATATCTTATCAGCATTACATTGCAGTCAAGGATTTATTCCACACTCTCATCCACCTCCAGAATTCCCCATTTCTCCATCACAATCCCTAGGCAAGTCCCACCATGATGTGGAGTCAGGTGGTTGCCTTGAGTGGCATATGTTGAAACTCATGAAAGAGCAGCAAGTTATCCTTTATTTAATTTGTTGATATGTTGCTAGATATGGGGAGACATGCTTATGGGATCTCCCGCCTTCTGTTTCAAAATGTCTTGGCTGGCTTTGAACTTTGTGCACCTTGACTTGGGTGATGGGTATTGCTATTTGTTCCTCTGCCTCAGGCAAACAAATATCTTGGACCAGTCCTGTACATAGAGAAGCTGTTTTTTAGAAGGTTTGTTGGTGTTGTGTGCCTTCAAGCCATTTCTGAATTATGGAGACCTTAAGGCAAACCTATGATGGGGTTTTCTTGGCAAGATTTGGCTTCTGCCCTCCTCTGAGACTAAGAAAGTGTGACTTGATCAAAGTCACCCAGTGGGTTTCCATGGCTGAGTGGGGGATTCGAACTCTGGTCTCTAGAGCCATAGTCCAACACTCAAACCATTCTACCAAACCAGCTCTCAAACCACATTCAACAAATCCGCACTAGACTGTTATAGTGCTATCATTCCACTTGCAACATCCTATGGAATCCTGGGGTTTGCAGTTTCGGGAGGGGCCAGGTGGCCCCTCCCAAAACTGCAAACCCCAGGATTCCATAGGATGTTGCAAGTCGAATCATAGCGCTATAACAGTCTAGTGTGGAAATGGCCATTGGCTGGTACATTACATTAATTTCAAAGGCCATTTATACTGAGGACAGCTGCCTAGGGAAGAATACAAAGGTTTGCTTAACCCTGGACTGTTGTTCCTAGACTGTCACAGAGGCCTGTGAATGACCATTCTGATCAGCAGGCTTCTTGCTTTTCCCATCTCATTTCATGCTTTCTTTCTTCACTATGTCCCATTGACTTGCTAGGTACCTCTCCCCAAAGGCCCTTGGAAAAACAACAAGAGGAAAATCTGTTTATTTTATAAACAAAAGCAATATGGTTGCTTTCCTATTATTGCAAGGTTAATGTTTCCCAGACATCCGCCCTGGGGGGAAGCAAGCAGGGGCAAGTCTTAGAACTCATGTTATTTTTCTTGTGCCATCTTCAGGCCTTGGTTACGTAATCACCATTGCATTCTGTGCAGGGTCATATCACTTCTGCTCTCTTGTATTTCACCTGGATTCCTCACTTTCCAAGAGTATAAGTAAACAACACTGAGTAATAGTTCATCATTGGCCTTCTAATCCTTTACCCCTTTCCGTTCTGTACCAGCTAAAAATGCCCCAGGAAATAGATACTGCGCACATGTCTATAACAGGCTAAGGAATTTTCAGCCTTCTATATGCTTTCAACCTCAGCTTCCAGAAACCCCAGCCAGTATGATCAATAATGAGGGTTTATGAGAGTTGTAGTCCGCAACAAATAGAGAGTACCGTAATCCTTTGTTTATGTTGTTCATATTCTAATTTCAAAGTGGAATTGTAGGCCATTTCCGCACAGGGCGAGGGAATCGCCCCGTGCCGGTACTTACCAGACTTCTTGGCTCCATGCTTGGGTCCAGGCTGGTCCGGAGCAGTGTGTGGCCGCAGCTCTGCAGTGCTCCGGGAATGAAAATGGCAGCTTTCGGACGGTTGAGGCTCTCCACCAACCGCTGAAGCTCATCAGCCTAAAGCCTGCCCCCTGCAGATCGCAGGCTCTCACTGGTGCAAGCCTGCAAATCTGCACTGGAGCGCAGGCACGGAGTGGTGCACTCTGTGCTTTTGACAGACCTGTTTCAAGTGGTCTTTCAAAAGCACGCTGGATGACCACTTCGGGTCGTTCCAGAGCGGGCTGAGGTAGGGAACTACACTAAGTAGGTCCGACCTAGTCCGCTCCCAGATGCAGACATCCGCCCTGGAGGACGCTCTGCACCATTTCTTTAAGCTTGTGCAGAAATGGCCATAGTTTCTAGTAGCTACAACTAAGGATGTAATTGAGGGGGAGCAGTGTATCAGCCAAGATATCTTTGCCCTGGGGCAAGGGATGGTGCTTCTACTCTAATAGCCAACAACATAGGAGCGTAATATAGCACTCAGCATTTATACTACACCTCTCAAAGTGCCTCAAATACATTATTTCAAAAATCCTTCTCATAAACCTTTATACTCCTATGCTGAAGATGAGGAGTTAAACTCAGAAATACCTGACACTAGTTATTGTGCTTAGCGTTGAAGTGAAAGTCAAACACCGCAGGTCAGGACTCATGCTGTTAGCCAGATCACTGAGCTGATATCCTATCTCAAGAATAGACCTTCTCTTCCAAACTAAAACCAGTGCAGCATCACATAGTTGGAAAATCTTAAACTCGAACAAGGGAATCTGGGTTCATATCCCTGCTTGGATATGAACTCCCAAAACTTAATGAGTGATCTTGAGATAGTTCCATTCTCTCAGATAGATGAAGGGGCAGTAGCCCCAGCCATGGAAGAAAGCTATGACAGAAATGTCAATGAAAATTCACCAAGATGGGGAAAGCATAAAAGATCATAATGTTTCAGGAAGGCTTCTAACAACAAATAAGTTGGCATGATGCCATGCATATTTTCTTGGAAGTAAATTCCACTATGTTCCATGGGGTTTCCTCCCTCATATACGTGTTTAGCATGGTAGCCTGAAACAACAGCTTAATTCTCCCTATCTATCATGGGTTTCCCATTCACTTAACTTCATCATTCTTGTTTATGTAAAGTCAACACAAACAACATTTTTAATGGACTTTGGCCCTTTCCACACGAGGCAAGGAAATCACACTGCGACGCTTCCGGCCGTTTTTTTCTGTATCCGCATTAACGCGTGCTTTAATTTACGACGTTCCATAAGGCTCTAGCATGAACCGTTCTAGCATGTGTTAATAGATCCACACGTTCTCGTCATGGCCACTCCCGTTTTTCTCATAACCTCGCCCCCTCCGGCTGTGATTGGCTGTTATTTGCGTCATTACATACGTGCGTACGTGCGCACGGCCACCTAGGTCCTCCCACAACGCCTCCCCCGCCCCTCCCTCCTTTTCGGTTCGAGGTTTATCTAGCTGTATTGGTTTTTCCCACCCATTCTTTTTTCTGCTTTCTGGCTTTGCAATGGAGGACGGGGTTATGACTGACGTTGCCAGGGTCCTGGGGCCATTTATGGCGGTTCTGGGTGTTGTGATGGCCACAATGCAAGGCCAGTGGGCCAGAGATAGAGCAAGGTGGTCCAGGCTCTATTGGGACAATGAGTCTGACGACAGCTTCTATACACCCCTGCTGAGAGGCTCCTCGCGACGTGTGCCACGCCCAAGAGGATGGTGGGTTCGGGAGAGGATGCGCAGGACGTGGTGTGCTGAAGAGGTTCTGGCCAAATGGGACGACGATCAGTGGCTCTACCATTTTCAGATGACCAAAGCCACCCTGTTCGAAATAGCTGACCATCTGCATCCCCACCTGGAGAGAAGAGCCACAGAGATGCTCAAACAGTTTAAAATATATTCCCATTGAAATTTATGTGATTCTGGGAAATCTTTTTCACAAATATGTTTATTTCCAAACAGATTACACTGAATTCAGTGAGACTTCTAAGTAAATGGATAAAATCAGACGGTACATAGAAGAAAACACAAGAACACAACCTTAGGGGGTTGAATTTGGGTGCAGGCATTTGGAAATGGTTGTGCCAGGTCCTGATCAGAGCCTTGAAAAGATGCTTTTTGGACTGCAGCACCCAGAATCTCCCAGTGAATAGCCACTGGGTCTATTTTTGATGCAGTTAGGCCATTAAGAGGATGACTTTTTTGTACTTCATTTTATCTTTCCAGCTTAATTCTCCTTTTGTTTCTTCAGCTTCTTCAGCTGAAAATCTCAATACAGAGTCATCCAGAAAACAAGAAGTTTTTACAAATGTATTTGTATCCCTAGAAGAAGCAATTAGACCTCATGATAAGCAGCTCTAATATCCATAAAAAGACTTAAGACATGCAGCCCAGGCCTGAATCAAACTACCCTAGGCCTGAATCAAACTCTGTCTCTCCAGAGTCACTGCTGGAAAATAAAGGCTGATGCTCAAAAGACAACCACTGCCCTCTGTGCACACCCTGCGTATATGTGCAGATACATGCATATGCAAGCATACACACACACACACACACACACACACAGGTTGATTACTCTAGTGTAACCCCCAAACTATCTCTGGATCAAAATGGTATATTATGAGGTTTAGGGCAAATTCCATGGTAATTTTTGGTTGTGTTGTTATTGAAATTGATATGCAGCTACAAGTATAATTGTTGGCATAGAAGACTCACTTTTTCCCTCAGAAAAGTATTATTTGGAAATGGTATGTGTCTTACACACTGGCAAATAGTATGGGATGCATCTTATACACGGGTGCATCTTATACTCCGGCAAATATGGGTAAGGTTTTAAGAAGGAACAGAAAGAGGCATATGGATTGCTTACCCTTGCCTCCTAGCTATTTTTCCCCTGTGTGTGCACACACACACACACACACACACTTTATTCCTTCTAGGGCAAATTAATTTTTCCCCAGTGGGGAGAAAAAGCAATAGGGGGTTGCTTTTTGGGACAGACATCACAGAAAGGGTTAAGCACTTTTATCGCCACCCACCTATTGCCCAACCAGGTCTTCCTTTCTGTCCAGTTCTGTTGAAGCAGAAGAACATGGAGGTGCGGAAAGAGGGCACAGGTCTGATGGGGGGGGAGACGACAAGCAAGAAACAGAGCAACAAAGCTCAGACAGCAACTGGGATCCATCCCCACCCACAAACACAAAGCCCTAAAGGACAGTGTCCATTGCCTCTCTAAGATAGAGCTGGCCCAGAATTCAGCAGGAAGGGGTTATTTTTGAGATTTGGACTCCCAGAGTACCTTAGCAAGCATGCATTACTTTAGTAGGTTTCTTTTTTACTTCCTAGAAGCTATAGTCCAAAAAAGTTAACTTTTACTATCCCTAAGTCAGCCACACTATAAGGGTTGCCAGAGTAAAAACTGGAAACTTTAATGGTCTACACAACCATTATAGGTACAGCACCCAACTCCAGTTTTCAGTCTGGCAACTCTAACCATTAGGCAAACTGAGGCAGTTGCCTCAGGTGACAGCGGATGCATGATATAGAGGGATTCCCTGACCATTCATGGGAGCTTTGCTTCATGTAGCCTACTCTGTACCTTTAAACCCCACTGCTTTCTTCAGGTAAAGGGGAAGATGCCCTCTCCTAATTGGTGCAGAAGTAATGCTCAGCAGGCATGCCTGGTTTCTGTCACAGGTTGAATGTGGGGGCACAGCTGGATTCTCATCCTTTTGCCTCAGGCAGCCCTGGGTAAGCTTTGCTCTAGTATTTCCTGCCCAGGATCTTAGGTTTTAGACTACAGCTCTGATAATCCTCTAGCAGCCATGCTGGCTGGAAGTTTCTGGGAACTGTAGTCCAGAACAGTAACATTTCCAAGCTGTGGCTGGATCACTGCCAAAGAGAAAGGCCTCAGAGCAGTGCTGCGTCAGTTCAGAACACTCTCCCCAGCAAGGCTTGCCTGGAACTCATTTTGTTATCATTTTGGCATCAGGCAAAGACCTTTTAATTTCCCCAGTCTTTTAAATATTTTATGGACTTTATTACTATTTTATGCTGCTTGCATTCTACTGCCTTATTAATTGTTTGTGTATAACTATTTTTAGCTAAATTGTATTCTTTTCCTGTTTTGTTTTTAATATGGTAAACCATCCAGACAATTTTATCAAAGAGTGCTGTTTATTTATATCCCACCTTTTGCCCCCGAGAACTGAAATTTAAAGCAAAGAAATGGAACTCAAGGTGGTGTGCAAATACCTGTAACAGATTATAAATAATTGCTGGAATCCTGGACTGGCCACTTTGTTACATTTGCATAACTAAGTAATATCTCCTGTTTCAACCTCCTTCCCCAAGCACTGGATTGGATGAAATCAGCAGCAACTTGTAACTCATAGAACTGAAAGCAATAATAATAGTCACCAGTATTCAGTATTGCAGTGACGGACTCATAACCTAGGGCCTTTACTAATTATTCTACTTTCAACATTCTATGGAATTCTGAGGTTTGTGGTTTATTGAGACCAAAGAACTCGCTGGCTGAGAATTCTAAAGGCTTCTCCTAAACTACAACTACAACCTTAGGATTCCATAGGATGTTGAAAGGAGAATAATAGCACTACAACAGTATAGTGAGGAAAGGCCCCGAGAGTTGCAGATCTGTAACTGGTTTGTATTGAGTAAGGCCATTTATGCATGATATCACAGTCCTATGATGGGGATGCAATGGTAGCAGTCTGCAGGTCATGCTTTTGCAGAATGTCATTGTGGTACCAGCGCCATCACATCCCCATGCATTGCAATCACTGGATATTTGCTTAACGGAAAAAAAGGCCATTAAGCACCTTCGATTGTGTGACGATCCCATAATCCTCAGCCATGAAGAAGGGGCAGAAGTGCGACCACACACTTCCTTCCCCAGAGTAGCATGGAAAAGAGGCTGGCTACACTGCAGAAAGTAGGCCCATGTTGCTCGCACTCCCTTCCACAGGGTGCTGACCGGGTGTGGAGAGGAGTGTTCCTGTCATGCCCCCTTTCCGGCAAAGGGGCTGCTGAGATTGCAACAGGATATTGGCAGGACTCGGTCAGGTGCAAAAATGGCCTAAAACTGCATAGTCATACTGAAAACCTATGTAAATGCCAATCCAGTCCACCTTTAAAGATAGCTGCCAAAGTCGGCAAAGGAGGTCTTTTCAGCTGCCAATTGGGACACAAGGAGGAGGATGTTTCCACTCCCTTCCCAGCAGTGAAGAAATCTGCAACAAGGACTTGCAACAGGGGTCCTGCTTCTGATTGTCACAGACTCATTCACTGGTGGGATGGCGGTGGAAACATCCTCCTCCTTCTGTCCCAGTAAGAGGCTGAATGGACCTCCTTTGCTAGTTCTAGCAGCTGTCTTTTAAAGCAGACTGAGTTGGCATTTACATAGGTTTCCAGTAAGACTGTGAGTTGTACTGAATGCAAACCAGCTACAAATAAACAACTCTAGATTATGAATCCATAATTGCAATACTGAATAGCAGTCACAATTGTTATCACTCTCAGTTACCAGGTGTTACTGACTAGAATTTTGGTCCATCAGTCATTCAGATTCTGTCCAAGGATCTAGAAATCATTGAGATTTCATCAGAGAAGGTGGCATGTTCCAAGTGGTGTCACTTTTTGTAATTGTGCTATAGTGATCCTTTCTATGGCAATTTCATTCAGATGGTTTGTCAGCTTGTTTTTGAATTGCTCCCTGAGTACCTACCACCATTGGATATTATTAGTATCAGTATTAACTCAATTACATTTGCCTTTTCCCCAATACTGGGATGCATGGAGGCATACAAAACTTAAAACTAAATAGAGATCAGAATACATACAAAAGCTTCAATAAAAAGATGTAAGAGCTATTTTGAAAATACAATTAAACAATCTCTACAATTAAAAACTATTTAAAATTTATTAAAAGATAGAGGATAAAACCTGAAAAAAATAGTGCACCATTAAAAGCCTATTGCTGTCAGTTCCTAAATACCTGTTGGAATAGAAAAGTTTTCACTTGGGCAAAGTACAGCAAGAAGGAATATATACTGGCCTCCATAGGATGGGAATCCAGTGCCAGCAAACCATTGCCAAGAAGGCCCTGTCCACCAAGCAGCCACTGAGAAGGCCCTAATAATCGAGACAATGTGTACTTTAGCCCTCAAAACTGATTTGCTACACTGTCAGGAAGTTAGATTAGCTTCCCTTTGAGACCCCTTCCAATACTAGGCCTTAGACAAATGCATAGACAGCAACTAGCTGCTGGCATCCACCACCATTTTTCCCCAGACCAAATTCTTGCATGCAACCCCAGGCAGTCCCATCAGCTATTTCCTCCCTTACTGTGTATGACCAGATTATTAGGCACCAATACCTTTAGGCTGAGTGTTTTAGCTTAGTTTATTTCACTTTAGCTCATCCTAACAGTCTCTGCTGGAAATCCCCCTCTCCTTGCACCACTGTCACTTTCCATTCTCTGACTGCTAACTCACAGGGCCTCTCTGTAGGAAGAGTATGCTCCAAGCAATCCACCTAACCTGATCAGTCCTGCATGTATAGTGATTTATTTGACTGAGCAATTCTCCTCTCCCCTCTGTAATAGAAGACAGTGTTTGGTTGCTTGATCCCATGGCCTAGGGAATATGTCTTCAAGCTAACAGACAGTCCTCTTTACTAACAAAATAATGATTGACTGTTTTACAAGCGAGCGCCATACTGTACGGAGAGCAGACAGGAAATCTGGAAAGCAAAAAGGGAAGATTCAAGGAGTTAGGGAGGACGGCTAGGCAAGTCAATCATAAAGCAAGTGTCCAAGTGTCATTCCCATGCAATTTGATTACATCCATCTACTGTAAGTTATCTTAACCAAGCACCTTTCCACACAAGGTGCTTGTGATCGCTTCTTGTTTTATTTTTTAACATATAACTCAGGAAACTATGTGGTCATGCTTCCTGTATCCTGAATCATTCAATATGGAAAAAGGCAGAATTTTTTTTTTTTTTGGTGTTTCTGTATTACTAAAGAACCGTAGGACAGCATGCACTGAATTCTAACATGTGAGCTAGATTTAGTACTCTATATAGGGATGTTACTTATTATACTGACTGGGGGATTTAGGGAACACTAATTCAAAGAAATAAATTTTTTCTACACTCTGCCCTTCCTTTACTCCAAACTTAGCCAAATTATATCAGGTTGCAAACTTTATTAATGAGGAAGAATACATAAACTGGGAGAGCGTGCAGTAGTTTGCTTTTGCCTAAGCCTCCCGGGAACGACAAAATTCTGCCCCCACCTCTTCTCTCTCCCCTGCTTGAGTTAACAGAGTTACTTGTGCCCTTTGAAATCAGTTTGCAGCAATGGAAATAAGCTGAGGATAAAGAGGTAAAGTCTGGGGAGGAAAAGAAAGAAACTGGGACACTTTAAAAGCAGCTGGAAAGAACTGGGAAAGCAGAAGTTTAATCAAGACTCTCTCTGCCAAATTGGGTCAGCTGAAGGGGATGACACAGGTGTGCAGAACTGGTTCAAGGTGTGTGTGGGGATTCTGAGGAAAGTTATCTCTAGCCACCACTCTTTGTCAATGGGTCCTGACAGGGGGTTACCTGATGGCACTGAGCTGCACTAAGGCCATTTCCGCACTAGCCTGTTATAGTGCTATGATTCCACTTTCGACATCCTATGGAATCCTGGGGTTTGCAGTTTCGGGAGGGGCCAGCTGGCCCCTCCCAAAACTGCAAACCCCAGGATTCCATAGGATGTTGAAAGTGGAATCATAGCACTATAACAAGCTAGTGTGGAAACGGCCTAAGTCTATTCTGAGCAGTTCCGTGAGCCTTGGCCTATCTACAGTTTAAATTTCTTAATGTGACCCAATGCAATACTGCACTGGAGACACTGTGGAAAATTAAAATGGCAACTATAGCAGTGCATGGGAAAGCTCTTTCTGAGCTACAGCTTCTGGAATCAGGCATTCTGGATACTGTAGTCTGAAAAGTAGCTTTTCCAAGATAGAAGTAACTGTTGGTTACCTGGAGCTGCTCAATATCAGTTTTTGCAATGAGGGGAAATAATATTTTGTTGTTAATTTTGAGAAAAAGTGCTTGATATAGCCTTTGCTATTTTATTTTTTTACAATTGATAATAAAAATATTCAAAAAACATTAAAAAGAAATGCATAACCTGTAACATTTCACAGCTGAAAACTAGGATGTATGTCACTGATAGGGTCACCAGATCTCAGGGCCTGACTTCAAGTCTCCAATACTTGTGGATCATCTCCAGATAGGATACAAGGGTTTACGTTGTCCAGTTTTGTTGGGCTCAGCTCCAGAGAAGAGGAAAGGGCTATGAACAAATGTCCAGCTCACCTAGTAGACTAGCAGCTTCCAACAATTGACAAGGCTTAATTGATTTCTTGTTGCAATTTGCAAAGACTCTGGGGAGTGGGGAGGTCTATGTACTTATTTACTTAGCTTCCTTCTTCCCTCTCTGTCACCAGGGCTCATCTTCCATTCTGTTCTACATTCACATTCTAGCTAGAAGAGGAGTGGGCTAGATCAAATGTTCCTTATCCCATCTCCTGCATGTAAGAAAGTAAGAACAATCCCCTCATTTCATCTTGATCTGGAAAAAATCCCTTTAGATTTCTGTAATTTCCAAACTAGACTTTTTTTCTCTCTCTGTGTGTGCATTTGTGTTTGTGTTTGAATGAGAAAATATGAGCAACTAGGGGTAGTATTTAATGCACAATGCTTAATGATATCACCAGGGCTCTCCCCAGTTCTCACGGGTTGGCCTGGAAAACTCATGGCGTGAGATGATCCTGAACTGGCAACCACAGTGGCCCAAGAAAATCAGAGTGTCATTGAGATGGCAGAATTTATTAATGAGGAAGAACACACAAGCTAGGAGAAGATGCAGCAGTCTGCTTTTGCCTGTGTCTGCAGGGAAGGACAAGACTCTATCCCCTTCTTCCCTCTTCTCTCTGCTGAATTGATTAAGTGCAAACTATTTTTAAACTTTGCATCAATTGAAGTTTAGGGAGGGGCCAGTCAGCCTCTCTCTAAACTGCAAACCCCAGGATTCCATAGGATGTTGAAAGTGGAATAATAGCACTGTACCAGTCCAGTGCGGAAATGGCCACAATAAACGATATGACACAAAATAACTGTTGGTGTCTTTCTGCCTCAAATGTGTACACTGAGAAGTCATTAGGGGGAAATGTGGCCATCTCGGGTTGAAGCCCAGGATTAATGGAAGGCAGAAGGCTGTATAATCAATCTCTTTCAAGCCAAGCTCAGGCAAACTCTGATGTGTTAACCTCATGTTCCTTGCTGCCACCTCCTCCTAAGTCTGTTGCTCTTTGAAAGTTCACACATACTTTAAAAAAAAAAAACCCACACAACTACCAAGAAACTGGAAGATGGCGTCATTTCCTCTCCAGCTGTAATAATACTGACGGAGAAGAGTGGGAAATCAGGAGGTGAGCTGCATGGAGCATTGGTTTTGCCACCCCTTCAAATTGCTGGAGTGAAGCAATAGCAAGAGATACTGGAAGCTGTCGGGGAGCTGAGGCAGTTAATGATTTTCCTACCTCTGGAGAGCAAAGCCTGGAGCAAGATCTGAATGTTATTTGATTTTGGTTTAACCTTGAAAGAGCAGGAAGTAATTGTTGTTTTTTAAAAAGAAAATCTTTCTTTGCAGTTGTGGTAAAATTCTGAAACAGAATCAGCATTCACCCAGAGCTATTTAGAAGAGGTTATAAACTAGATCATAGTCACCAAGACAGCACTGGGGAGATGTATCAGTACCCCTACCCCTCTCTCCCTCAGCATCAGGTTATTCTCTGTCAACCAGGCTGGAACTCTTCCTAGCTTACTGTAAGAGTCCTGTGCATCATAACTGCTGACAAGTGGAGAGAAAATTGCTGCTGCAGAGAAGAAGGTAGAGATCTGATTAATATCATTTCACAATATTGCCTTTGCCACATAGAGGCAGCATCAATGCCATTTGCACCTTGGAGGCACAAAAAGCTCAGTTTCAGGAGACTGCAAAATAGCACAACTGTCTAGATATCATTGCCCCTAGAAGTAGTCGTATCATTTGATTATCAGTTTAGTTTAAGTATGGTATACGTGTATATGATTTTTTTGTATGTTTAGTGTAATTGTATATGTAGGTCAATTTGTTGTTTGTCTTTATTATATATTGGTTTCATTGTTTTTTGTTTTGTTTTGTTTTATGTTTCTAATTAAAAAAATAGATATCATTGCCCCTCTGGAAGATCGTCTGGAGGAAAGCAGTGACACTGGAGCTTCTGTGTTGTGGGGAAGGAGGGAATATTGCGGTGTCTGTCCCTTCTTTGTAACAATATTGTCTGTGCATCACTCGGCCTGAACATAAGATACAGCTTGTTTGGGAAAAAAGGATTTAAGAAAAAAAACCCCTCACACCTTAACCAGATAATGAGACCTTCCTACCCATAGATGCATGAGGTTGCCTGCAGTGTTTTGGTACTTTAAGCAAAATACAAGCAAAGTACAATACCATGCATGTATGCATACATGTGTGCACGCGCACACACTAGTGACTTTCTGTGTCAACTTCTGTTCTTGAGCAGAGTTGCAAGGATGGCTTTTACAGGAATGTCAGCCCTATCAGACAGAAAATTCCCAACATCCCTTGGAAATGTCTGTTTGTTTGTCTATCTGTCTGTCTTTTGAATTTATATTTCATCTTTCCCCCAAGATAAATTTCAAGGTGGCTTGGGTATCAAGATGGGACTGAAGGTGCAAATCCATCAGAATCCCCCAGTCTCCAGGTTTAGACTTTTTAAGAGATGCATCATCCTAGAAGAGGGCCACTTTGTTGTTACTCATCCAACCAAGCCTCATAGCCTCATGAGATTTAGATCCATTTCAGGGTTTATGGTTTCCTTCATCTCCTTCTCCTGAATTCCCATGGCACTGCCAACCCATACTAGGCCCCTTTGTATCTCAGAAAAAGCTCCACTGGGTGATACTGGGGAGATTCAATGTCATCAAAGAATCATTTCATTACCTAACTTACCACCACCAAAAATACATAGTATGTATGTGTGTATGTATGTGTTTAATATTCCAACTTTCTCCTGAATGGGACTCAGGGTTCCTCACATATGAGTTAAAACAAGATACATGAATTAAAATTCAGTACTACAAAGGTTAAAACATAATTAAATAATGTACCATTTTAAATCAATTTAACAATATAAAATCATTTAAAACCATGACATGATCTCAGTTGTGAACTGTCACTTGTGATCAATCAGCCATATAACAAATTTTTTTCCTTTGGAGTGCTAGCTATCTTCGCACTTGCTTCACTGGCTCAAACCAGGTATACTAAGGAGCCATATAGAATTTGCCCAATGCAAAAGAGCACTTGAGAGCACCTGAAGTAGCCCTCCATTCCAGAAGGCAATTAGGACTTTAACAGGACTGCCAAGCATAGCAGCTAAAAATTCCTTAGACCCCTAAGGAATCAATCAGAACCCATTAGCAAGTGGAGATGGAACATTTCAACAGGTCCGCCATCTTTGCTCTCAGCCTCAGAGGAAGGCAATAACAGCCTCCTTCCGAACAGATTCTGCCAAGAAAACCTGTGATTGGTTTACCTTAGGATCACCATAAGTCAGAAATGACTTGAAGGCACACAACAACAACAAAGTAACTAACAGTTTACACTTCAGCAGAAAGTAATACAACCATGACATGGAATAGCTGTCAGCTGCCCCCCCACCCTCAGTTTCAGACTGGCAACCAATTGAGAAACCCAACTCTAGAATGCATCTTGACTCAGTTACATGTGTTGGGTCACTTGCATACTGGAGCAATCTCAAATGATGATCATGAAGTCCTGAGCTGCCGATGACAAGGTTTTTTTGGCATGGCTCACCCTAGGCTATTCCTGGAAGGCTTCATCACCATCATGTCTGGGACCATCTCTCTCAGCTCAGGCAAGGATCTGCTATCTGGTAGGGTGAGTAGATTTCCTCAGCTTATTACAAATGCCCTGTACAAAGTAGAATCACTCAGAACTGGTCCTTGTTTGGCTGAGAGGAGGAAACTTTATTCCTACAGATGGATTGATTCCCTCATTCTGATTCTCCAACCTGTACATCATGGTCCATCCACATGCTGCTCCAAAAGTGCTTTACAGTAAAGCTAAGCCTGTTCCTGACAAACTTTATGGGTTCCACTTATCACATGGGCCAGAATTATTAGCTAGACTCAGAAGAGGAGGAGAAAGTTGTGAGTGCTGACTAAATTTTAGGGCAAAGGATGCATGAACCTGAAAAATCACAAGTTGAATAGCTGACATTTTTTCTATCATCAAATGGCTAGGTACTCTCCCAATCTGGGCATAGGTATTACATCTGCTTTGGAAGGACTATTCTGTCTCTTAAAATTAGCTTCATACTTGCATAGTATTTTTTAATGGTTGGGCAGTCAGGACTGCCCAAGAGATGTTTCTGCCTGAGGCAGTACAGCAAATGAGGTCCACTATCTGCTCACAACATCTAAGCCCAACCAAGACATTTTGACACATGAAAATCCCAGAAGCATCTCTCCCTTTCCCAGGTGTAAAGAATATAATAATAACAGCAAAGTAGGTAACAATTTGCTTCCCTTTCAATCTGCTATTGGCTACTACATGCTGCCTAATGGTAGAGTTGACCTCAAAAGGAATGGCGGTGAGTAGAATCTTACCAGCTTCTGTTAGTATATTAGCTGCTCCTTTTACCAGAGAAGCTGAACTTGGTCTTGGTCATTAATGCCCTTGCCATTTCCATGTTAGATTATGGCAGTGGAACTGTCCTTGGAAAAGAGTTCAGAAACTCTAATTGGTTCAGAATGTGACTCTCGGGACAGGATACTTACTGGAGAGGCAGCCTGCAACAAATAGCATCTCTCTTATGTGCTGGTTGCTGTGTCTTTTCTGACCTTTTTTTAAAGTGCTGGGTTTGACTTTTAAAGCACTGAGTGGCCTAACACTGGAGTATCTTAAGTTTAATCAAAAGGCTTGGTAGAGCTTTGAGGTCCACTGCCAAGGCCCTGCTCTGGGCTCCTCTGCTATCTTGATTGTCCTGGATGGGTAGAAAGAATTTTTTCCCTTGTGGTACCAAGTTGCTGGAAGACACTGCAAAGGAATTGTGGCTAGACCCATGGGCTGGTTGCCTTCTGGCAGGTAGCCAAGGTCTGTCTTCTTTTATTGCCAATTTGATTTTATTCCTGAACTTTGAATTAACTAGTTACAACAGCTAGTAAAATATGAATTCCTGTTACCAATAACAAGCCACCTTGATGAAAAATTGCCACATTATACAATGTAATGACGTGCACATGAATTTCCTCTGTCCTATTGTCATAGCTGGTCTAACAAATCTTGGCCATTCTTGAAACCCTACAGAAACAAGCCTAAATTGCAAAGAGAGATAATAGCATTTTAGCATTTATTTATTTCTATACCGCCTATCAACTAGTGTTATCTAAGCGGTTTACAATGTATTTTTAGCTAATTGCCCCCAACAAGCTGGGTACTCATTTTACCGACCTGCGAAAGGATGGAAGGCTGAGTCAACCTTGGAGGCTGGCAGGATTGAACTCACAACCTTGTGGTTGCAGTACTGGCATTTAACCACTGCGCCACCAGGGCTGGGATGAATGTGGCTACCATAGGAAATCATGTCTCTATTATATCACACCAGTTTTTAGAAAGACAAGAAGGAAACTATAACCCTAAATGCTACAGGTTTAAGTATATTTAGTCCTTTGATGATGTGAGTTACCTTCCAAAATATATTTGGAGGAGGCAAATCTGCGCTTTTTTTTTTTGCTCGCTAACAACAAAATCCAAAACAAACCCTGCTCCCATCACACACACACACACACACACACACACAGATACCAGAAGTGTACCAACAGATGAAAGATCCCCTTAACCTTATTACCAACTCCTTCGTTCTGCTACAAGAAGCCCCTACCTTTTCACACCTCATTATCTGACAGCTGACTTTTCTGATGCTTCCAAATTAAGGACAAGTTCCACTAATTTAAAGGGGGTTCTGCTCTTTCATCAGTTCCTCTTGTGTCTATGAAGGGTCACTGGAATTGCTCACATGCACATGCTGTTTGCAAAGCGAGTTATGGAGAGAATGTGCTAAGCGGCTGAGTGTGGGGTCAGTCCCAAGTGAGCCTCTGAAAGTCCTTCATGCTCCCTACAGTACAGTACATGGGTTCTGCTTTTCAATCAATTACATTTTCAATTGCTCCAGTCCCTAATCTGTCAGATAAGTGGGGAAAACCTGTAGTCCCCTGATAAGCCATTTTTCATTCTTTTATACATTTTATGAGGCGATTTTATTGAAAAAACATGTGAGATCCCCGGAAAAATATAGTCATACCTCAGCTGACAAAGCCTCTGACAAAGAAGCGCCTTTGTACAGGTTATTTTTACACCTCATCAGCTTCTTTTCTGCCTTGTCCTCTGTTCAGCTGGAGGTTGCTTTAGCAGCATTGGCACTTGGAGGATGGTGAAGGAGGGCTACAGAAACAAAGAATTGCAGTGCCAGGTTGCAACAGCATGTATACAGTAAACAATGCAATAAAGCTTAAGCTGGAAAAGAATGGGATTCTACTCTAACCAATCCTACTGTAACTGTATGTACTCCCCTATAACAATCAAGCTAAACAATGGCCCTTTCCGCACTGGGGTATTAAAATGGTGCAGAGCAACCTCCGATGGAGGTCTTCTGCACCGTAGAGTGGACTGGGGCATACTACTTTTTGTAGTTCCACACCTCAATCCGCTCCAAAGCGACCGGAACTAGTGGCGTGGCGTGTTTTTTAAAAACCTCTTTTCAGAGGTTTTTAAAAACACGGAGCGCGCAGCCCCGCGCAGCTCTGTCGCCGTGCTCTGGTGCAGATTTGCAGGCACGCACTAGTGCATGCCTGCAGATCTGCCAGGGGCGGGCTTTAGGCTGGCAGGCTTCTCCGGTTCGTGGAAAGCCTCCACCAGCCAGAAGTCACCATTTTGGACGCCGAAGCCGCCATTTTGGATGCCAGAGGACTGCGGAGCAACGAGCTCGTGCTGCTCCACATGGCAACGGATCTACCCGGCTGCCGGTAAGCTCCGTTTTAGTGTGTTTCCCCCGTTTCCCCCTCCACATGCGGAAAGGGCCAATGTCTGCCTCCAGAATCCCACACTGAGCATGCATGAACAGAGTTTTTTTTAAAAAAGGGGGGTGAGCAGATTAGACTGTCTTTTATCTAATACTCCCAAGAACATTAGAAAAACATAGATTTATAGATTTGGCCACCAAAATGGAAATTGCAAGAAAAACGGAGGTTGAAAGAGAGGGTAAAAAAATATTCCCGGATGTATTTTGGATGAAGCCTTCAAGTGATATCTAGAAGGTTTAATGCGTTTTTTTTCTTCTTCACTTATTCAAGACTTGGCTGACCTGATAGTTTCATTTCCCATGTGCTTGTTATTTGTCTTGAATAAAAAGTGTGCTGAAACATATTGCACTACTCTTTCTTTTTTGTGGTGCAGGAAACTCTGTTTTTTTTCCATGTTATTCCTGCCTTTGGTACCAAATTTTCTGTTAAAGAAGTAATGACTCTGAACATATCTACTTCATTAACTGAGACGTGCATGCACAATTAAATATTAGCTTTGAGATTATTTTATTGTGTATAAATTAGAAAAGAGAAAAAGATGGATTTGTGTGTGTGTATTGCCAGTCCTGTACAATTTAGTAAAATATATGAAGTAAAAAGCAAAACAGGGGAGGGATGTATGGATTGCAGCTTCCCAAATTCCCAAGACAGTACGATTGAGGGCCCTTTGTAAAAGTAGTCTGGCAAATTGTAGCAATTATTTTCAAGTTCTGAAAATTTTTCAAAGCATATATGAGGAGTGATCAAAGCACATCACAGTAGACACATTTGGGGATTGGACTACAGATTTCAGAGTTCAGATGGTGATTTCCAAGTGCATCTGAGCCCTGCCCAATTCCTTAAGGAACTTTGGGTGTTGGACCTGGGTCTTTTTGTCCAATTTTGTCTTCAGAATTATCCTGTGCGATGCATTAGAGTTATCAATCATGATCATGACCATTTCCGCACTAACCTGTTATAGTGCGATGATTCCACTTTCAACATCCTCTGGAATCCTGGGGTTTGCAGTTTCGGGAGGGGCTGGCCAAACTGTAACTGCAAACCCCGGGATTCCAGAAAATGCTGAAAGTGGAATCATTGCGCTATAACAGGCTAGTGCGGAAATGGCCCATATCATGATCTGTCCAAAGTTAATCAGTGAGCCTCATGCAAATAGTATTCGGATCCCAGGTCTTCTCAGTCCAAACTCAGCTGTCTTTCAGCCATACCACATTTATTGCTCAGAATTCCTTCTCTGTGGAGGACTTTGACAGGAATGAGGAAAAGCAATGTAACCTCTCTCAGAGAGACTTTTTGGAACAACATGAGAGAGTCTCCCACTTAAATTTACTCTGAAACAATCTCCAGTTGAATGCCTTTTCCGTTTGACATTTCCTAATACCAAAGATCCCATTACATGGGCATATGGCTCAAGCAGGCACAAAAAACAAAGCATAAAGTCCAGAATATGGGGAAAACCCATCTCCATCTGTAATAAACTCTTGCACTATGGCACAGACTTTTCCTTGACTGTCATTAGAAGTGGAACAGAAGACACCAACCAGCTGCCTCCAGTTTAATGTTCATCTGCACATGGCATTCTCCAAATCTCCCATGTATCCAGCCAGCAATCCACATCCCTACAAACTGAAGTGGGCTTTTATCTACATTCATGACAGAACTTGGAAACATTACTTTTTTAGGGGAGAACTACAGTTCCCAGAATCCTTCACTTGGCATGCCAGTAGCCATATTGTCTAGGGGATTCAAAGTATGATTTCCCAGTTCTGGCTCAGTCTAAATTCCCAGCCACAATAGACAGGGGTTGTAGCACAGCAGATGCCCAAGCTGTGTTGTCCTTTCATGGCATATTCTACAAAGTCCGCACAAAATGTTCCCCAACTCTTCCTATATTACAGTGATTCTCAACCTGTGGGTCCCCAGATGTTTTTGGATTTCAGTTCCCAGAAGCCCTGAGCACTGACCATAGTGGCTGGGGCTTCTGGGAGCTGAAGTTCACAAACATCTGGGGACCCACAGGTTGAGAACCACTGCTATATTAGGTCCTCACAGGGAGAAGATATGTTAGCATGCAGATGTGTTGCTGAAAATTTCTGTCTTATTTGAGGTTCTGAGTTGGATCAGCATTTAGGATCAAAATACCTGCATTGGCTCATATCTGTGTGAGAACACAGTTAGGAAACAGAGATTCAGTCTAAGACCATGAACAAGGGAATATGTATTGAGTTTTCTTCTTGGCAATTAAGCTTACCAAGTAACTTTGGGCCTGTGTTTTTCCTTAGCCCAGCCAATCTCACTGGGTTGCTGTGAAAAGAGAGGACAGTTGGGAGCTCATTGTGTTATCCTGAGCTGCTTAGAATGGGCAGGATTTTAAAAATGTAGTAAACGGAAGGAAGATGTTCATCCTTTGAATACATAGAAGTATGAACTGCAGACAGTAGTTCATATCTCTCTGGAGCAGATCCTGTTTAGCAAGGATGGAAGTGATGGGAAACAAGAAAGAGGGATTCAAGGAGGCATGGGACTTCAAGATAAGGAGGCATAATTCATGAATAAGAGACAGGAATGAACAAATGGGAATTGTGGAAGGTATTAATTCTCCATCCTCCATGATCCTTGGAGGCCCAGCCAAACCACCATTTCTCTCCATGATCATAAAACTAAAAAAATGTTTTTAGAAAAAATAAAATACAAGCTGATATTTTAAGATCCTAGACTCTACGGTTGCACCAATGCAGAGATTCTGTGCTTTTGCAGTGTAAATTCCAAGCATATGGAACATGCATGGCTCTGTCCAGAAGGAAAGCTTTCTTTTTGAAAGAGATACAATTAAACAAATAGACAGTTGGCAAAATCTCATATAGTGCAAAGGCTGTGGTCTGCATGTCCTTTTCCAGCACCTGCCATATAAGATGTAGCAAGACAAATGCTTTCTTCCATTATTTGTTTATTATTCTTTAACAGCCAACTGGGTACAAAGACAACTGGATGAGATATGCAGCAACCATATATGCAGGGTGCCTAATGTACTGTGGGCAACCAATCAGATGGGACCTAACTATCTGGAAGTCTTTTGGCCTCCATAGCACCCATATACAGTTCCAGTTCCTCAGATACGACAGATTGTCCACAACTCTTCAGAAGCCATCTGGCCACTTCGTATCTTATACTGTCTTTCTTATGGGTGGCCATCAGAAACTAAACATGCTTGTGTTATATTTCTTCCAGTCAACTCTGACTATGATGACTTTGAGGCAAGCACACCATGGGGTTTTCTTGGCAAGATTTATTCCAGAGGAGATTTGCCATTGTCTTCCTCTGAGGTAGAGAGAGTGTGACTTGCCCACAGTCACCCAGTGGATTTTCATGACTGAGCAAGGATTCAAACACTAATCTCTAGGAATCTCAGTCCAGCATTCACACTGCTACACCACACTGACTCTCATACTATATTTAGCTATTCTATTTATGGTATATGATGTCTCTCCTTACACTGTCACTGTCCATGGTCTGGGGACAATTGGTTGACCAAATGACTGGTATCTGATGGTTTGTTATCTTCAGATTTGCACTCTGGCCTTATTTATACTTTTGATTTTTCTGGGATTTTTGTTTACAAATGAGCAATTCCCACCACCACCACCATGAATGGAAAAGGGTGTGACTCTTTCTTTCTCTCTCTATTCCTTCCTACCCTAGTCTTTCATCCAGAAAATATAATGAGAATGAATGAGCATGCATGGAAGAGTAAGGTCAAAGCTATGAGCCCTAAGCTACATGTCCTCACAGGCATGTTTGTATGGAGCCTATGCACAAACAACTCAGCATGTGTAGGGCTCTCTCCATGTGACTGGGAGGACTGGAAAAACCCAAGAGTTTTTGTGGCACTGTGTTAACTAATACATTTCTTATGGCATAGGCTTTTTTTGTGGGGTAAATAGATATATGGAATTTGAAGGCAAGGAGTCAGTGGTGAGGTCAGAAGAAAATGAAACATGCAGAGTAGAGAAAGTAGGATGTGTATTGCGTGTATGTGCCTTGAAGTTGCCTATCAACTTAAGAGGACCCTATGAACTTCATAAGTTTTTCTTAGGCAAGGATTACTCAGAGGTGGTTTATCAATTTCTTTGTCTGAAATATAGCCCACAGCATCTGCCATTCATTGGTGGTCCCCCATCCAAGTACAAACCAGGGCTGACTATGTTTTGTTCCAAGATTAGACAGGATTTCATACCTTTTAAAGTATTTAATAACTAATAATAACTCATAAGAATGCAAGGCCCCCTGTTAATAATTGTTGCTGTGTGCATTTAATTTCCTACTGCCCACCTGTTTACTTTTCTCCACCACCGTTCTATGTATGTGTGTCAGGGTGCTTGTGTATGGGGGGGGTGGCGGAGGAGGAGAGTATAGGTTAACATTTCTGTTCATCCAGAGAGGTGAGCTGTGGTCCATGAAAGCAAATGCAAATTTCTAAGTCCTTAAAGGTGCCTCAAGATTCTTTGTGGATTTTTCTCCAGTAAATTTACACAGCTAAAACTCTAGAAAATAGAAGAGCAAGGTCCTTTATTATACAAAAAGAGTCCTACTATATATTGAACTGGCCACGTCTTCTCTTCCCTCCCACAGACACAGATACCTGCCACTGCCAATAGCACCACCACTACCATCCTCATAAAGATTTGAATCCAGCTCTCTGTTCTCTTTCTTACTCTGTCATTGGCACAGCTCTGTGTGTAATCTTTGGAAGATGAAGTAACGAGACAAGGAGATGAACTTACTCTTCTATTCTATAAGCAATAGATTTTCTTTTTTTAAGAAAAAAAGAAGACAAGGACCAATTCATCTCATTAGTGAACTGGGACAGGAAATAATGGGCTTTCACAGCAGCTAGGGAGAGGTAGATTAAATAGTGGGATGATTTACAGTGATACAAAAGTAGAAAAGCAGGGAACTCTTTCTCACTATTTTTGGAATAATCAGAGATTCAGTGAGCTAAATTAACAAAGGGGCTGGATCCCAGAAAAAGAACCTGAGTAATGATATGTGGCATGTAGGTTGACCCATCACTGGTTAATCTCATAAGCAATTTAAGGGGTCCTGGCAGCATTAACTCTTAAACCACCATAATACCTTAAAATCCCTGCAGAGTCAATCTGGAAGCTCAAGCTCACAAATTGCTCTCTTGGGCAATTCTGAATTTAAGACAGTTTAATGCCTTGCAGCCATGTATGAGCTCAAACCATTTTAAGAAACTAAGCATTATTTAAGCCAGGTAACTCTTTTGAACAGTTTCCAAAATTGGAGTTGTTCTAAATTTCAGTACACATCTTAAAATATCTAGATCCATCCACACTTTGTAGATGGATCCCTTTCAAAGCAGGGCAATACTCTGGCACTGTAGAGTGCTGGTACCCCACTGAGTGCTATGTGGAACAATGGACCTCTTGTTTCAATAGAAGTGAAGTAGGATCCTTGTTCTGTCAATATTTATGGGGTTTAGATTGACAGCAGATTACTACAACAATACAATTGTCAAATAGAAAGTGGGTTATTGAAAGCAGAATTTAAAAATTTACTTTTTGGACTGCGACTCCCAGGATCCCCTGGACATCACGCCTACTGTGCCATATATCTTCTCCTATTACTCTAAAGAGCTCCCCTTAACAGTTCCCCTTTCTCCTCTAGTATATAGTGGAAGCTTCTATTCTATTGTCAGTATTCAGTTGATAGTCTAGGCATTTTATGAATGTGGGATGGGTCCAAGGGCACCATTTTGTCAGCAAAAAAAGATTTGGGCAGATATACCAGCTGGCTTCCATGTCAGTGGGCTGTACTGTATTGTACAGGTGTCAACCTGAACTTTAAACAAGTTATTGAAGTACTGAACCCTATTCGCCTTCTGCCAGTCCCCAAGTCATTGGCTGCCGGCCCCTCAAGAATTTCCAAGAAAGAACGGAACAATGGTAGCCAATGGGCACAAATATGGCACTAGTCCTTAGCAGAGTGTGAAAAAAATTGCTGGCCCCCACATCACATGGCTTGGGATACACTGCATTTGTTGGTCATAAGCAGAACATGGGCTTACAGATTGATGCTGCTGCTTAAAAAGCAGGCTACATTACATGACTTACAATGTCCACATCATAAGAAACAGTCATTCTCCTCTCTTCTCCAGTGGTCATATCTAATTTAAAATACTGTTGTCATGTGCAGTATAAGTCCAGTCCCAGAGATTCAACTTGGAAGATTCCAAAAGTTTTATTCAGGAGACTTTACACAGCACATTCTAGCAATTACCAAGCCTGGAAAACTACTGGATTTTTGGTACCTTATAGATTATAACATTACTAATTTGCACAGGCAAGCATTCTATTTGACAGCTAATTCAAACAACTCCTTTCTCAGACTTTCATTCTGCCTGCTAACTGCATAACCTTGAAGATGTGTTGGTTCCCTCTTATCAAAGCTCAGTTAAAATAACATTCTGTCATTCCCAGGACACTGTTTGGGACCCAGTTCCATCATCCCCTCCCAGTCTGTGTTTCAGACATCAGAGCACTACCTGACATTGCATGACATCTTTCAGACATCAAAACACTACATGGCATTGCATGGCATCATCGTGCGTGGCAGGGAGGGGAAAGTTGACCTGGCAACTGTGTTTAGTGCTAGGCAACACATTTTAAGATAGACATTTACAAACTCATGTGTTTTTAGAGCAGCTTAGTCAGAATGGTTGACCTCAACCTATTTAAGCAGATGCTGACCATTTCTGCACTAGCCTGTTGTAGTGCTATTTGGATATTGAAAGTGGGATATTAGCATAATAACAGGCTAGTGCAGTAATGACTACTGATAGTTACTCGGCCATCTCTCAGCGATACTATAGTTGCAGAGTTTTGTGCTGGAAAGCTGGAGTTGGACTAAATTTCCTCCAAGGTCCTTCCCACCTCTGAATCACATAGTCTGTTTTCAGACTAAGATGAATATATCCGTGATTACGAGGTGATCGGGACAAATTGAAAATCTAAGCAGTCTTGTATATAGTTATGGCATAAAAATTGCAAGTGATGGCCACTAGATTATATAGCAAAGGGGTGAATCCCTTTCAGGTCAAGTGCTAAAATCAACTTCAGAAAAGTTCTTAGGGGCTACATTCTGTTGGCAGGTGGTTAAAGGGTACCATCAAAAATACTGGAATATTATTATTCCAAGCTCTTAGCCCTCTTAGACTAAGCCCTAGAAGAGGCAACTCAAGCTTTTTAATTGAAAAAAAAAAAGACTTCCACAAAATATGGGAAGCCACCAACTGATGAAGTCATGTGGCAACTGAGGAACATAGGAGGACTGGTTTTGGCCCCCAGAAGCACCAGATTTCACTCTTGAGCCTGAGGTTCCTCTGCTATAGAGCTTCAAGGAAGGATTTTAAAAACTCATAAAGGGCTTTGAGAAAAAGGTATATAGTCCTTCAATAATCCTATTCTTGAAGGAAATAAGTAATTTTAGCAAGTTTTTCTCACTGTGAGGAAGTCTTCAAAAACGGAGCAGTTTTCAGTGCCTGTTTGCAGCTTGGAGACATTTTATGCAAAATCACATGTGGCTGTTTTTTTCACAGAAAACAGCCTTTTCTGTACGGGAAATATTTTCTGCACAGAAATTTTGTTATATATGCAGAAAACACTGCTTCCTGTGCAGAAAATGCTATTTTGGGGGGCAAAGTAAACTTGAACAAATTTTGCACAGAATCCCCAAATACAACATTTTTTTTCTGTGCAAAACAGCCACATACAGATTTTGCACAGAATAAGTCCTAAACTGTGACTTTTGTCAACAGACCAGGATTCTTCTCATTGGGGTTTCTCAGAATTCAAGCAAGACATTATTTCATCATTTTCAAATATTCTTCCCATCCTTATTTGGAAATGGCCCATAGGGCTATAAGAAATGAGAGCTAAATGGCACCTCCAGGTCCAGAAGGCACATACCTTCAAATCAAGGATTCCATTCCAATAGGGCAAACAAACAGGGTATAACTTCTTCTTCACGGTCTGGTTGTGAGTCTCCCAGGTGCATGGCTTGCTTGCAACTAGAAACAAAATGCCGATCCTGATTTAACAATGCATAATGTGCATTGTTCATCACTGACGGTAAAACGCTCACCCCAGCTTATCCTTTTCTTTTTGTCTCCTTTGCCTGCTCACACAGCTTGCAAAACATATTTAAGTAGATCAAGCGGTTGATCTGTCCACCTGACCCTCTCATCTTAATGGTACTTAGAGTTCTCAAGGGAAACTCATTTCAACAAAGTTCAAAAGCTGCTTGATTAGAGTCATTTTGACAAATGAGGAAGGAAGGAACTAATACAAGAAAATCTGTACTGTACATTATAAGAAAGACATATTTTCAATGCAACCTACATCCAGAACTCCTTGAAACACACCTTCCTCCCAGTTCCTATATATATATGTGTGTGTGCACAATGGGATGACTAGCGGGGTACCGCAGGGTTCTGTCCTGGGCCCGGTGCTGTTCAATATTTTTATCAATGACTTGGATGAAGGAATAGAGGGCATGCTCATCAAATTTACAGATGACACCAAATTGGGAGGGGTTGCTAATACGCCAGAGGACAGGATCAAAATTCAAAATGACCTGTATAGATTGGAGAGCTGGGCCAAGGCTAACAAAATGAAATTCAGCAGAGAGAAGTGGAAGGTCCTACACTTAGGTAGAAAAAATGGAATACAGAAATATAGGATGGGGGACACGTGGCTGGATAGCAGTACATGTGAAAGGGATCTAGGAGTCTTCACAGACCACAAGCTGAACATGAGTCAGCAGTGTGATGCGGCAGCCAAGAAAGCCAATGCAATTCTCGGCTGCATCAACAGGAGTATGGTGTCTAGATCGAGGGAGGTACTGGTACCACTCTACTCTGCTTTGGTTAGACCTCATCTTGAATACTGTGTCCAGCTCTGGGCACCCCAATTCAAGAAGGACATGGTCAAGCTGGAGCAAGTCCAGAGGAGGGCGACCAAAATGGAGAGAGGCCTGGAAGCCATGCCCTATGAGGATAGACTTAGAGAGCTGGGGATGTTTAGTTTGCAGAAGAGAAGGTTAAGAGGGGACATGATAGCCCTGTTTAAATATTTGAAGGGATACCATGTAGAGGAGGGAGAGGGCTTGTTTTCTGCTGCTCCAGAGACCAGGACAAGGAGCAATGGATTCAAGCTGCAGGAGAGGAGGTTCCACCTGAACCTCAGGAAGAACTTCCTGACAGTCAGGGCTGTCCGGCAGTGGAATGTGCTGCCTCGGGGTGTAGTGGAGTCTCCTTCCTTGGAGGTTTTTAAGCAGAGGCTAGATGGCCATCTGTCGGGAGTGCTTTGAGGGTGTTCCTGCATAGCAGGGGGTTGGACTGGATGGCCCCTATGGTCTCTTCCAACTCTACATTTCTATGATTCTATGATTCTAACATGAAAAAGTATACAAGCATTGCATGAATAGAGGAATGCATGTCCTGTGTAGTTCTAATGATGTCCAAATCCCTGCTGGACAAACATTCTGTTTTCATCTTTAACCAATGCCTGGCTAGATCTGTCCACTAACTAATTAGTAATTAGTTAAATAATTGTAAAGCTACTTCTTGGAAGGTAGAGATGCTTGCAAAGAAAACACTTGAACAGCATTCTAGCAAGGAAAAGGCACATTGGTGAGAAAAATCAGTTATAGCTATGTATGAAAATCAGGAGTAATGTTTTACTTTTTAAGATGAAAAATACATTCACTGAAACTGGTTGCTGATGTTATGAATGACATTGAGCACTGGTGGAAACAAGCATATGTCTTGCCCAGTCAACTTCTTTTTAAAATAAGTCCTCTTTTGTGGTCCCTTGCATGCAGCAAAGTCCCAAGCAATCATGATCCATGCAATAATGCCATACTCTTGATCTAATTCTGGTGCTGACTTGAACGGAATAGTTCTGATACTTTGTCTAGAATATTTCTGATGCCAAATGCTGACTTCAAATACTGATTCAAATAGGGCATTTCCAGGAAATACTGGATCACTCTCCTTTAGTCATTCTTTCTTTGAAGAGTTGACCTTTATGAGAAATGACTGAGGGAGCTGGGCACATTTAACCTAGAGGAGAGAAGACTGAGAGGTGACATGATAGCTACCTTTAGATATCTAAAGAGATGTCATGTAGAAGATGGAGCCTGCTTGTTTTCTGCTGTTTCAAGGACTAGAACATGAACCAATGGATACAAATTACAAGAAAAGAGTTTCCACCTAAACATTAGGAAGAACCGCTGTTACTGTAAGAGCTGTTCAACAGTGGCACAGGGTGCCTCTGACAATGGTGGACTCTCCATGTTTAGAGGTCTTTCAATGGAGGTTCAATGGGCGTCTTTCAGGGGAGCTTTAGTTGTGCGTTCCTGCATAGCAGGGAGTTGGATGAGGTGGCCCTTGTGATCTCTTCAAACTCAAATATTCTATGATTTTATCCAATTAGCTGCAAGGCATCTCAAAATAAAATAACTCATTACCTTTCTTTTCATCTTGCACCATCTAAAAAGTCAGATAGGATTGCTTTTTTTTCATTATAGTCTGATCCTAAATATGCGTTAGAAATAATTTTTCCTGAATCAAGTGGAGCTGCCTGCTGTCCAATAAGTATGCAAAGGAATGAAATCCCCTACTTCCAGCTTGCGTTTGGTAGTGCCTGTCCTCACCCAAAAGTGATGTACTTATGTGTTTGGCTAGGGGACGCTGATTCCTGGAGGATTAACTGCAAGCCCTAATTACTCCTATTTGTAAAGCATCCCACGCACAGATTTGAGACATTGCGACAAGTCATTCTGTATTTTGGACAAGCTCTGCTAGGTGTGCTGGGAAAATCTGCTAAGAACTTTTCGAACAGATCTATCTTTCTGAAAGAGAAAACAAAACAGTTCTATGTTATAAGGAGCGGGGGCTGTATAAGAAATTACGCTATTGGGATGAGAAATTCAAAAGAAAAGTAGTCCCATTAAGACAAAATACATGGTCCTCCAATGCCATATTCATCCTATTATAAGCAGCCAGACCTCGAGGGATCAGGTTTCTCCTGGTGCTTATGCTCCATCACTGTACTGCACGGCGTTTGGAACATGCATGACTCGGCTCATTATTATTCTCTCCGTCTCATACTTCTCAGTAGGTAATACAAGAATGGACACCTGCGGGGACACCTTTGAATCCTCCTGCTATGGGGAAGGTAAACTGGAATGTCTGATTGGCCTTCTTTATCTCCTTCCTTACTTTATATTCTTCTCTCATCCTCCCTCCTGCCTGTTTCCTAGCCCCCACATTTTAATCTCTCCTTCTATGGAATCTTTTCATGTCACCAAAGCTTTTCATTGCCCTTCTCTAGAACTTTTTTTTCCCCAGCTGCTATCTCTTCTAAAGACATGGTGAACATACTAATGAAGAGATAAAAAGGATATAGAGCATTTGGTGTTGCAATATTTAAGAAGTCACTTTTGTAGCACTGCCTTGTTCTTGCACTCCCCTTGGGTCAGATGTCTTTCTGCCAGCCCAGTTTTTACAAACCTGGCTGAGCCTCATTCTGTGTTGGTGGGGAGCCAACAGATGGCACTCTTTCATGGAGATAAACATCTTGGCACCCCTTGGCATGTACCAAAAAGATACGATGTTGACACCTCTCTGATTACATACGTGGCACTTCATGGCCTTTGAAAACTTGGTCTCACTGATACTTCTGTAAAGATCATGGTATGAACCTTCTTATCAGAACCTCAAAGCATGAAGGAAAATTTTACAAAGTGTTGTGCTGAAATACATAACCCAACAGATGGGGTCACCTGTCTTGGTATTTCGCTATTACTCCTGCAGCCCTAAGCATATTTACTAGGGAAGCAAAGTCCCTTAGCTTAGCATTACATTAGTTGACCGCAGTCTGATGTACCTTTACGACTATGTTGGTCCATATACAGAGCTGGATAATTGCATGGATAATTCTTTATGGGTATACATCAAGAGTACTTTTATGCAGGACACACATGCTCATCCAATTTTTACCTAAAATTCTCGCCAGGCTTTACAGTGAGAGATATTACTTTTAATTCAAAGGAGCAGAATTCTAGGAGAGAAGCAATTATGTTCCTGCCCACAGCAAAAATGCATATTAGAGAGTGTTCTTGTAAAATGTGTGTGACACGACTACCTAGTGATTTTGGCTTCTAGAGGGTAGCTATGTTAATATATTGTAGAAACAAGCAAAATAAAATAAAAAGTTTTGTTGTGATATTGTAAAAGATACACACACACACACACAGATTAACCATTTGTGGATCTGAGTGCATTTCGTCAACTGAGTTAGAACAGACACATGTACACACACTCACACGGGGGGGAAAGGAAACAAATTTGATGTGTGTGTGTGTATTGGCTAGCTATGCAATACAGTCATCCCTCCACATTTGCTAGGGTTAGGGGCACAGGACTCTCGTGAAAGTGGAAAAACCATGAATAACTCTAGGCCCTGCCAAATCATATTTAACATACAGAAAAGTATCATCATCATATTCAACCCACTGTGGATTCCTTTGAGGCATTAGGGTTTCTTCACAAGGCAGAAGTGGCTGGCTGGTGGGGCTTACTGCCACCCCTACTGCTGCCCCACACCATTTTTAAGAGGGACTTATAAGCCTCATTCACAGTTTCTCCATCTCACAAGGCTTGCAGTCCCTATTAAAAACAGCATAGAGAGGCAGCAGAAGTGACAGAAAATAATCTGTGAATAATCAAATCCAGAAAAGTGAAACCCACAAATGTGCAGGGCTGCCTGTACAAAGAACTGCTATAGCTGCAGAGCACAAATAATTCAGAAACCAGTCAAATGTGTTTGCATGTGAAGTGGGGGAGGTATTTACTTCCTCAGATAATCACTTCATACTTCTGACACAGGCAGCTCTGTTTGAAAAATGTTTTCCATGGTAAAAGAACACAAGATGTTCGTATGATTTATCTGGTATATTTTTACCCTGTTCTGCAACCCTGGAGGGTTCTTGCAGCATCAATCAATTAAAACTACTGGCATCAATATTAAAAACATCTAAACAGTAGAGTATTATCAAGCAGAGGCAGATATTAAAAACCAGATAAAACTAGAACTAGTATGATGAAAATTCATGACAGCAGTTTAAACAGATGATAGAAAAGACCCTCACCTGGCGCTGAAGTGGGGAATGGCTGTAGTACAAGAGATGACACAGATTCAGTCTTTGAGAGAAAGATCTTCCTCTGACTCTCCTGCGGTCTGCTGCCATATGATAACACTGAGCCAGGTGGAGCAATGATCGGGGGCAGTATATGGCAGCTTATGATGATAACAACACCAGTTCATCCATCTATTATTATATTAAAAACTTGTTTGTGCACAACCGCACAAATCTGTAAACCCTGCTCAAGAAGAGCATTGCAAAAATCAGATATAAACTGTGCAAAGCTCTTAACACTGTTTGGGAAAGGCACATATTTGCCATAAAATATGATCCAGTGTGGTGCTTGCATCTTAGGACAATGGCCTGAAACCTTTTATGAGTCCCAACTGTGGAGAACCGGTGGACTTGTATTCTAAAATCAAACAGATTTGTGGACCTATATTCTAAAATCAAACACAAATCTTCTCGAAATTGAGGAAGAGAATTTGAATCCTGGATCAGTGGTGGAAAGAAACCAACATTATTTTCTTGAAGAAAGGAAACATACAGTTCTACTGGTGAGTCATGTTCATTAAAAATAAAATAGTCTGATTTTCCTTATCTAGTTCTTACTGGCTTTGTCTACAGAAAACAAAGCAGAAATCTATAACTGATACATCAGATTAATAATTTAAAATTATTTGATTAGCTAAAAAGGTGACCCTGATTAATCAGATGGTATGGACTTACAAAGAGTATTCCCCATTTCCTTTTGCAAAGGAGGCAATGTATTCATTCATTTAATATATTTATATCTCACTTTTATCACTCTCCTTTTCAATACTTGGTCATCACAACAACCAGGTGAAGTAGGTCAGGTTGAGAGAAAGTGACAAGCCCGGGGTTACCTAGCTTCAAGGTTCGGTGGGGACTGGAATCTGGGAATGTGTCCACACTGCACAAATATAGCACTTTTATTTGATTTTAATGGCCTTGGCGCCTTCCCCTGAAAACCTGGGATTTGTACTTTGAAGAGAGGGTATTAGGAATCTGGGAGTGCATCCACACTGCACAGTTATAGCACTTTTAGCCCATTTTAATAGCCTTGGCTCCGTCCCATGGAAACCTGGCATTTGTAGTTTGAGGAAGGGGCATTAGGATTTCTCTGCCTGAGGGCTGTAGTTCAGGGCAACACCTTAAGAATTCCAAGTCTCCCCACCAAACCACAAATCCCAGGAATCCGTAGGATAGAGCCATGGCAGTTAAAGTGGGATCAAAATGCTTTAAGTGTGCAGTATTCCAGATCTCTCAACTCCTAATCCAACATGCTAATCTTTAACCTCATTGGTTCCATGAGGATTGATGCAGTCACACATAATATGAAAATGAACCTAAGGAACACTTCTTCTTTTAGTACTTACTACTTTTTCCTCGCTTGAAAATGAATGTTGATTTAATCAATTTATATATTGTTTGACTAAAATTCAGATGATTACAGAACAAAGATTACTTTAATTGAGTGATATCTTTAGATATGATCACACAAAAGTACTCACTCTCTCCTCCTCCTCCTCTCCATTTTCTCACATTAACCTACATTACCATAGCAAAGGAATGCCACTAGCCATCCTCTGTAAACCTAAATCTTCCTATATTGTTTATTTCCCTTGCTGTCTTCCAAATTCCCTCCTCTCCTCTTTTTTTTTTTTTTTTTTGGAAGTCAACACTTCCTGAAGTTCTGAATGCTAATGCCAGCAACATTTTATAGAAGCATTCCAAATTACACAAGATGGGGGAAAATTAATCCAATGGCAAGCATGTATTCCCAGCCAGTGCACCAACTGGCCAGTTACTGTAAGATGTCAGAAGATCAACTATATCTACCATTGCAACATTTGATTTGATGAACTTTATAATTTACTGTTTTAAGGTGCTGGAGGACTGGACTTCTGAGAATATAACTTTGATTCCTTAAGAGGATAGAGATGCAACAGATCCAAAGAATTATAGACCAATGTCACTCTTAAATAATGATTATAAGATTTTTGCCTGGATCTTAGCTGAAAATAATCCTGAATACAGTATACATGAAAACCCATGTGGATTTCTATCTAAAAGACAGTTAAGAGACAATGTGAGATGCTTCATAAATGTTTTGGAGTATTTAGAATCTCATAATGAAGAGCAAGCGGCCATAATTTTTTGGAAATTTTTAAAAATATGTGTTATATTTGATATATTATGCAATACATATTTGATGTATGTTATGACTTTGTCATAAATAATCTTAAATAGTACCTACTCAGAGGTCAGCTCCACTGGGCTGATTCCCAGTTAAGGATATAGAGTGTACAATGATATAGTTTACTATACCACAGTGTGTGTAGTATATTGTGATACACAACACACATAGTCCAATGAGACTGACTTCTGACTTGACCTGTCTATAGCATCGTATGGTTATTGTTGTTATTTGCCATCAGGTTGAGTTTGATTTTGGCACCCCCGTGAATAAGAGACCTAGTCATCACTGCCTTCCTCAGATCCTGCAAACTGAGGGCCTTGGCTTTCTTGATTGAGTCCATCCACCTGTAGTGCGGTTTTCCTCTTGTCCTACTGCCTTCCACTTTACCAAGCACTAGTGTCTTTTCATGTTATCTCATGATATGTCCAAAGTATCACAGTCTCAGTTTTGTCATTTTTGCTTCTAGTGAAAATCGTTCTGTTAGCTGTACACATTTATTTTGGAATAAGTCCCACTGAGCATGATGGGCTTTACTTTGGAGTAGATGAGCATAGAGATGCACTATACATTAGCTTAATGGTCATTCCATTGAGACCCGCCATAGGAAAAATGAAGGCAAACTTGAACCAGCATTGCTAAGGACACTTCAGGGAGTTGTTCTTGCTTAAGGGGCATTTGAGTTTGTTGTTGCTCTGGTTAACATTAAGTAACACCACAGATTTGTGAGGTATGTGCTCAAAGGGAAGAAGACAGCCATACTGCTAGTAACACACTGGCCTGTGTTGACATCTGCCTATGTTATCATTATTCCTATATAAGTCAGGTGGGAGAAGCAATGGCCAAAGTAGGGCAATTTTTTTATTTTTTTATTATTATTTTTTTATTTTTTGGTGCAGCTGGTGCATACATACAAAGTTGGACAACCTTCCTTTAATGCTACTGTTTTTTTAATTGGAGACTTAGTAATTTGCATTGTAATTTGGATAAGCACATTTTAAAAAAACCTCTGTCCCATAGATTCCATGAGCTGGAGGGCTAATTGCCCACACTATTAAGGCTACCTTTCATAACCACTTAGTCAAGTTCTCCTTGTGGTCACTGTTTTAGAGACTCAGTGTTCTTCTGGCTGGACAGCTGCTGTCTACAGTGCTCCTTTACCCCATGGATTCATAGATCCTTAGACCTGGAAGGGACCTCAAGGGCCATCCAGTCCAACCTCCTCCCATGCAAGAATATGCAACTGAAGCACTCCTGATAGATTCTCATCCAACCTCTGTTGAAAGACCTCCAAATAAGGGAGAGTTCACTATTGTCCAAGCATATCTGTTTGACTGTTGGACGGCTCTTATCATCAAGAAGATCATCTTAATGTTCAGATGGAATCTCTCTTCTTGTAATTGAATCCATTGGTTCACATTCTAGTCTCTGGAACTGCAGAAACAAACTCATTCCATCTTCTAGATCAGTGGTTCTCAACCTGTGGGTCCCCAGATGTTCATGGACTTCGGCTCCCAGAAGCCCTGAGCATTGACCATAGTGGCTGGGGCTTCTGGGAGCTGAAGTCCACGAACATCTGGGGACCCACAGGTTGAGAACCACTGTTCTAGATGATATCCCTTCTTAAAGAGATACTTAAAGATGGCCATCATGTCACCTCCCAGTTTTCTTTTCTCCATGCTAAACATACTCAGTTCCCACAGTCATTTGCCATAAGAAATGTATGCATTCAGTTCAAAATGGCAGAAACTGAGTTGAGCCTCTGGTGCTGTTGAACGTGCTGCCTAAGAGGTCAATGCACATGCAAGGTGCAGTTTGGTCCTGTCTTTGGTTGCACATCTAGTCATGCAACACTGCCACTTAACACAAGGATTGTGAAAGAAAAGGAATATATAACTTGGCATTAACACACACATACAGAAACCACTGGGACAAAACTCTTGCAGGGGAGTGGGAGGGAAAGAGTGTGCCAGATCTTGTGCCTGATTTCTGGATTCCACAGGTGTTTATGGAGCTGTGGAGCTAAAGTAAGCTCACAGAAGCATCTCCTTGGAAGAGTAACACAATTCCCTTGATTATAGAAGTTCAATTTTCCTTGCAGAAATGCAAGTTCCCAAGAGAGTTACAGTGAAAGCAAAAGGAGGCAGCATGAACATTGATTTGACTTCTTTTGGGTCTGGAATAGAGTAAAGAGGCTGGGAACAAGAGTCCACTAATGTAGCACAATTGTCCAGGATTTTTTTAAAAAAATATAGCAAAGCAGAACCTGATTAATTAATTTCCCATCTTAATGACACCTCTCAGAACTCCAAAAATATTCCTCCTATAATATCATCCCCTGAAGCATTTGAGTACAACCTGCTGCACACTTTCCTCACCTGAGGCAGTTGTCAGGATTATTGGTGCTGTCCTAAAACATCTGAAGCATTCCCAGGGTACCCAGCCCATTGGTGAAGTCCTTAGCAGCCCATTATCCAGAACAAAACTGCAAGCTGCCAGACTCAGAAACATCCCCAGAAAGAAGGGAAACAGGATTTAGAGAGCACCCCTGCTTTTCCACTCTGCTACAGTGCTATTTTACCTCTGCACGTGCATGTGCGCACACACACACAGAAGAAGGAATGAAAAACACAAGAGGCATATAAGTGGAAAGTATCAACATTCAACCCTCTTGGAAAATTCTGTGAATGAGGCAAGGTGATATAGCATGTTAAAAACCTCATCTGCAAGCATCCTTGCCTTTTGACGAGCAGTCACAGAATGGTCTGCCTACAGTAAGAAGTTGCAGATCCTAAATGCAGTGAACTCACATGGTATCCTAAGTCTCACTGAATTGGAGCTGCGTCCAATTTGCTGTGGAAGCACACATATGCCTGTCGACTTAATGGCAACCCCATGAATTCCATAAGGTTTTCTTAGCAAGGAGTATACCTGATGTTTAAATCCTTCGGCAATGTTGCAGTGTTTCAGCTGCTTAACAGACCCCTAAACACCCAGAACTAAAAGTTACTCCAGCTTTTACTTAACTGCGTTCAACGGAAAGTGATACCTTGTGGTAAAGAGGCACGCATGAATTATTCATTGGTGTGAAAGAGATGGAGGGGAAGGGGACTGGAGGAGGCGAGAGAATGATGCATCCTTCCTTGTTTAGCCTGGGGCCAGAACCTGTCATGTGGATTTCAATGCAGAATTTTGGCTGGTCAATCATTATCTGTCCACAGAGTGATGAATGACAGGTTTCCTGACTCTCAGTGCTGTACACAGCCTCATCAACTTGCACTCTTTTTCTCTCTCGGGGACTTTCATACTTCATGTTCTTCTTACCCAGAGATTATCTCTCCCCTGTATTGAGGTGCGGGGTGGTGGTGGGAGTAGCTGGCACTTCTAAATGGAATTCAACAGTATCTCTTTTGCCAGAAGTGCACAGGTCAGGAAGCCAACATGTGCAATGAGTTGATTATCTCCATGTAGGAAAAATGCAGTGGGCTAAACAGCTCTCAGTATGTGCACATGGAAATGAACATATACATCTTTTTAAAACATATGATTGAACAATAGCCAGCCTCTCCAGAAGGGACAGCATTTCTCTCAGTTGCTGTGGTATATAGCTAGATCTGAGTCAAAAACAGCCTTCTACAGGTAAGATCTAACCTTCTTGATGCTTGTCTGAATAGATACATGCATTTTTCCTGTTTTAATTCATAGGGGAAACAAAGCTTAGCACAGCATTGTGTAGTGATTGAGCTTGAACTTGTCAAGCCACCCTTAGATGCCATGCACCCTGTCCTGTGTGCCCTAAACTAGCCCACCATCTTCAGTTGTGGCAGAATGGAGGATGCTCTCTTGTTGTCAGTGTTGAAGTGGTTGGGTCGCAGTCTGTATATAAGTGTCAGGAGGGAGAAGGAGAACTTCTCCTTAGGCAGGTCTTCCTGGGACAAAAAGGTTAGTTTTGGATCAATTATTGTAAAGGCAGCCCCTCTTCACAGACACCCGTTGCAAGACTCCAGCATTTCCATATTTTCTGTCTTCACCTCAGTTCCTGGATATGTTCCATCCTACCCACGCCCAGAAGCAGGCCTTCTGTTTGCCCCCTTTACCCATGGCTTGGGAGAGAGGGCAAAATTTCTAGCCCTGGGCATCTGGAGGGCCTGGGCCTGGGCCTGTGGGGCCCCGGACAGTTAAAAACAAACTGTGCTTTACCCAGTAAATGCTATCCTGAGGGACCAGAGAGTGCCTCTAATGTCTATAGCTAAATCTCAGCATACCCAAGTCTACTATAAGCACCAGCATCACGAACATGGTTCAACACAGGAAAGGCCAACAGAGACCTTGTGTCCAGAAGTCCTGGGACCTAGCAGGGGAATTAATTCCAACGTTTGGTTTGTAGGCCGATTTTGGGAGTGGGGAGCGACTGTGCATCCTGCCTGGGCCCAGTGCCAGCTCTCGGTAGCTCGGCATCTATCAAAGGGTTAAACAGACGTGCCTGAGCTGTTGGAAGGAGCGCAGGGCGGGGGAGAGATAACACCCTCTCCTGCTGTCAGTTCAGGCCCGAGTTTTCTTTGTTGCTGCGTGTTTGTTGAGGGATCTCTGGGAGCGAATCCTGCCATATCACAAAGCAAGGCCCCCATCCTCGCCTCCACCCCGCCCCGCCCCCCCACTCTCGCCATTCATTCATTCACTCTCGCTTCTTCTGTATTCTTCTTCCTCTCATTTCCTCCTCTTTCTCCTTCTCTCACTTCCAGCCCCTTCTCCTCAGCCTTCTGCCTCCCTCCCTCTCTCTTCTCCCCCCCCCCCGCCAAGGGAAGGCGAGGCACTCCCCTGCAATCGACAGAATAACTCAGCCGGAGAGAAAGACAAAGGACTCGCCTTATCGTGCATTTATTAATTTATTTATTATTCCCGGTCCTCATTCTCCCCCCGCCCCCCCAGGGTCTTGTTCCGTCCGTCTTGTTCTCGCCCTCTGGGCTTTCAAGAGGGAAAGTCCCCCTTCCTCGCAGTCCCTCATTGCTCCGAAGAAGGCACGCAGCTGGGCGGGAAAAGGCTCGGGGCCAGGGAGGTACACACGGACAGGGATTCCGAGTCTGGATTCGGATTCGGATCACGTGTCTTTCTTTTGCTTTTCTTCTGGCGACGGAGCAGCAGAGCTGGGCCCGGGGCAGGAGGAGAAGGCAGAGCAATGGCGGGGGGAGGGCAGGGCGAGGGCTGCCGAAACGGAGCCACAACGGGGGGGGGTGGAGGAGCCATTCGCTTGCCCCCTCCCCAGCTCCCCCCCGGGCGCGAGAGTGGCGAGCCAACCTCGCAGGGAGCCTGCGGGCGAGCGCCGGAATCCCGCGACCGGCTGCAGCTCCGGCCAAACCCGGCGGTGGGGCGGGGAGGAGCGGTACAGGTGGAAAAAGAGGCGGCGGCGGCGGCGGCGAAGAAGAAGAAGAGGAGGAGGAGGAGGAGGAGGAGGAGGAGAATGGCATCGGGTCCAGCCCCCGCTTCCTTGCCCAGGGGGTGGGGACGGGGGCGGGGCCATGCAAATCCCTGGCAGTCGAAGCCAATTGACTGAATAGGGTTTGGGTGCTCAATGTGAGAGAGGGGCGATTTGTGGAGTGTGGTGGGTTCGCCTCCACGGGGAGGGTGGTGGTTTATTCTTCCCCCTCCTTTCCCCCTTCTTTTTGCCAAGCGGGCAGGATGCCACATTAACTATTATTATTCCTACCCCTCTCCCTCCAATCTCCCCTTCCCTTTTCTTTTTCTTTTTCTTTTTGCTTCCTGCGGTTCCGTCCAGCGGCCTGCCAACGGGAACTTCAAACAAGGAGGACAGCGCCTTGAAGCCCGGACAAGGGGAGCCGGAGAGGGACGTTGAAAAGTCAAGGCTGCCGCTCCGGTGGGAAGGAGTCCCGCCCGGCCCGGCTGCCGCTGGATACCGTGGCGGCCGTTCCCTGCGTCCCGCCCTCCCTCCAGCAGGGGCTCGAGCGTCTCTATGGATTGGCGAAGAGATCTCCTCGGGTCCTGAATTCGAAGTCCAGGAGCGTGGACGGCGCCGCTGCTGCTTGCTGCTGCTGCTGCTCCCGCTAGCTCGCCCCCCGCGCAGTTTGGTTGGAGGGGAAGAAAGAGGGCGGAGGGATGGCGGTGGGACGCCGCTCCCAGGACCGCTGGTGAGAGCGATGCCCGCTCGGGGGTGCCGGTAAAGAGGGCTTCGCGCCTTCCTCTTCCCCGCCGTCGACTTGTGGAGTTGGCCGGCCAGCGGCGAAGTGACCTGTCTCTCTCGGAGGGGAGAACCGTCAAAACGGCCGGCGTTTGTCCCGCCTGTGATTCCAACCGGAAAGGTATGTCTGTGCGTGCGGGAAGCGCGAACGATCCCTCCCGCCCGCCCGCCCGCCCGGCCGCCGCCAACACAGACCCTTCTGATCGCGTCCCGGAATTGCTGGGGAGACGCTGGTTCTGTCAGGCGAGGAGCCTGTTCCACTTGGGCGGGCCTCCGCGTTCGCAAAGGTCGAGAGCTCGATAGGGAGAGGGCAGAGGCACGGGCACTGGAGGGGACGTGACTGTTTCTCCCCCCGCCGTCCTGGGCGCAGCTCCACTTTCTGAGCCGCGGACGGGCGCGCGGTTCCGCTTCCTCCCGGTCCTTGGAGCGCCGGCGCCGCCGAAGCCGGGGATGCGCGCGTGCTGCGCGCGAGCGGAACAGAAGGAAGCCGGGAGAGTAAAGCTCAAGGCCAAGCGAGCCCGGCCGGGCGGGGAAGAACTGTTGGAAGCAGCAAACTTTCGAGCGGCCTCGTGAGCAGCGCTCGCTGCGTGCGGGAGGCGGCGGGCTCAGTCCTTTCGCTTCGCCCGGAAAGTTGAGCAGTCGCCCGGAGAGTGGGCATTCCTGGGGGCAGAAGGGGGCAGACGTCTCCCTGATCGCTTCTACCGATCTCTCTGTGTGTTGCGGGGGGGGGAGACTACCGTTAGCGCTAATCGTGGCCCTTCCCGTTCTTGTTAGAAGCGCAGGTAGAAAGAGAACACGGTTTAATATTGCCGTCAGAATTGGTGAAAGGTGTCTCCAGTTTACCGTAAACGGAAAGGCGCGCGTGTGTCCGGAGCGGCGGGGGTTCTCTTTCGCCCGAGCGATTCGGAATTGATCACTTCGGGTACGCAGCGGGGAGTTGCTGAAATCGATTCGACGGGCTGAAGGGATCTGGTTTTAAAGCCCCGATACTGCGGGTTGTGTGAACGCGGCAAAGCCCGCCGCCTTGCTCTGAGAGGTGACAGACCAGAAGGGTCGGGGATGATGAGTCTTTGGAACTTCTCTCGTTCCCCATTTCCTTTTAATGGCTTCTGTGCCGACTAACCGGCTGCAGGGTTAATTTTCGGACTGCAATCGCTATGGGGGCCTTTCTTTTGAGGAGAAAAGCGGCCTATAAATATTATCCCGTGCACTCGTTTTAAGAGCTGTTTGAAAAGAGCGTTAGCTGGGAGTGGGCACTGGGCGGACGGCTCCGTCCCTCAGCGCCCGGGCCTTGGATGCACCCGGAGCTCCCCCAGTCTGGGCCGCTCCAGGGTCGGGGGAGGGCAGAATCCTGACCTGAGGGACGCTGACTCCGGGAGCTGTTGTGGTGTGCCTTCAAGCCGTTTCCGATTTATGGCGACCCTAAGGCAAACCTGTCTCCAGGGGGGTTTCTTGGCAAGGGCACTTTGCCTGTGCCTTCCTCTGAGGCTGAGAAAGTGTGACTTGCCCAGAGTCACCCAGTGAGTTCCACGGCCGAGCATGGATGCGAACCCTGGTCTCCAAAGTCACAGCCCAGCACTTGCACCATTCCGCCACGCTGGCTCTCCGACTCTTGGAACGGTCCCATTTAAGGCTGGAGGGGGGGACGAGCGCGGAAGAGAGCCTCGCCCCCTATCCTACTATTTAATACACTGAAACCTGGCAGTAAATCCCGTTGAACTCGCTGCGGTGGGACAGCGCTCGCTTTTAAGGTGTTCAGGCGCGGAGTTCACTAAATCCCACGCACTCGGTGTGAGTCGCGAGTATCCATGCGCAGGATCAGGCCGCGCCAGTGCACCCGGGAGGGCGAGCCCGGAGAGGCAAGGGATGGTTTTACACGGCGCGCATTACGGACTAATTTGAATTGCACCCCATGGGAACATGCTTTCGTAGAAAGTCTTGCTCATTCTTCCTGCATCACGGGACTGGAAGTCGACTGTTGTTGCTGTGTGCCTTCAAGTCGTCTCCGACCCTAACGTGAACCTATCAGGGGGTTTCTGGGGCTGAGAATGTGTGACGCGCCCAAGGTCACCCAGTGGGTTACCGTGGCTGAGCCGGGAATGAATCGTTTTTCCTCGGCTGTGGTGGAAATTCAACTCCTCTTGGCTGTGTCAGCAGCGGACTCCCCGCCAAGGGCTCGTCCCCGGCCCCGGTGGAGGTGAGGGCGCTCACGGGCTTCCGCTTTGATTCTCCCTTCCCCTCCCTCTCTCCCTCCCTCCCTCCCCGCTCCGTTTGTCGGGTACTCCGATAGCCGCGCCAGGAGAGCGGCTGGAGATGTGGGTCTGGGAGGTAAAATAAAGCGCAGTGGAAAGACGGGGGGCGGGGGGCTTGGAGGTGGGGGAGGGAGATGCGGCTGCTGCGGTTTGTCGGTCTTCTCCCTCCCTCCTGCGTCCCCCTGCCAGCCCCTCGCCTACTTTCTGCGCCGGCTGGTTTCCTCGTTGGCCTTCGCGCCTCCAAGCGCCACAAGGCTCCCGCCGGCGCCGGCGCGCTAATAGGGGCGAGCGAGGAGGATCGCGCTCCGTCCGCTTGACTTGGGCCGGTCCCTTCCTTCGATCAGCGGCCGAGGGTCTCCCCTTCTCAAGCCGCGCGGGCTCCGCTTTCCCGCCCGCTCCGGCAGCTTTTCGACACCTCGCCAGCGGGTCGTCCTGAGAAAGTTGCGGGCGTGCAAGAGAGACGCTTGTCCTGCGACTGGGCATTCTGAGCAACTTGCTTCCCAAACAAAAGCGGACTGGGAGGGAGAATTACCACCAGCCCCCTTTAGTCAGTCGTCTAAAGGAATTCTAAATCGTATCCTGTGAGCTTTAGTTGATTGGTTTAATTCATTAACATTTGCATCACCTTGCGAAGAAATGAAAACAGCAGTTCTACAAGCCTCAACTCCCTCAAGCTTATTTTCTCTATCTTTTTCGGGAGTGTTTGCATCTGTCCAAGCCAAGAGGTTCCTTCTTTAAAAAATCCAAAATCTGTGGCCAGGCAATCTTTATAAATCAATAATAATTCAAAATCTGTGGTCAGGCAATCTGTATAAATCAATAATAATCCAAAATCTGTGGCCAGGCAATCTTTATAAGTCAATAATAATAATAATAATAATCCAAAATCTGTGGCCAGGCAAGCTTTATAAGTCAATAATAATCCAAAATCTGTGGCAAGGCAATCTTTATAAATCAATAATAATCCCAAATCTGTGGTCAGGCAATCTGTATAAATCAATCATCATCATCATCATCATCATCATCATCATCATCATCCAAAATTTGTGGTCAGGCAATCTTTATGTAATAATAATAATAATAATAATAATAATCCAAAGTCTGTGTTTAAGCGATATTTATAAGTCAATAATAATAGGTATATATATATATTAATTGGTTTTATGCCCACCAGGGCTCCCAAAATGATGTGTGATGAAATAAGCCACCTTTAAAAACAAAAAAGATTAAAAGCTATTTTTAAAAAACCATTAAAAAAAACTAGTTTAAAGAAACCAAAGGCCGTTATGGAAGGCAAAAGCACATCAGCAGTGGAACCAGAGTAACTTCTTGGAGTCTTGTTTTGGGGATCAACAGGCACTCGGCCTCTCAGGAGGTGGGGGGGCATGAAGCAGGAACCCTGATGAAGATCTCCGATTATCAGCAGGCTCATCAGGCAGGAGGTGGTCTGTGGAATACCCCCTGCACCGACTAATTACACACAGAATTCTGCACAGTCTTTTCAACATCTCCACATAATTTTCAGAGGTGCTCTCTCGTATGTGAGGGAGAATAGGAAGTGGCCTTTTTGAAAATAGTGCACATTGTATGTAGTTTTTGAAAATTAATACTTTTATTAAACACAGCCTGTAAAAATTTCCCCAGTTAGTGAGGATATCCTTTTGTTCAGAGGTTGTTGTTTTTTTAAAATCAATTAATCAAACTGAGTAATCAAGTAAACATTGCAGCCGTAATGAAAACACAGGAGGAGGCCAATATAAGCCAGCAGGTGGCTGCTTTCCTGCTCTACCCTGATGCTGGGTAGCCCTGCTTCTCTCACTGATGGTACAAGACATCGTTGTCACAAATGAGACTTAAACCATTGCAGGAGGAACGAAATTTTGATGTGGATTTGAATCAAAATTGGCTGTCTTAACGCTTTCCGCCTTGCGCACACAACAGACAGGGCATTTTCACAGGGTAGCTTCAGCTTGTGTGCTCTTAAAATGTTTTATTGTGATGCAAATGTGAACCTGCTTCAGACTATACTGTCAGTTTCTCTGCTACAGCATATCCTGTGTTAACAACATTTACATCTATCAAAAACAGAGGAAGGAAAGCACAAGTGATTTTTATTTTTTAATATAAAAATGTCACATGTCAAAATGTGAACTTAAATAAGTGGAAGTACTCGTACACGTAATCCACATTTAAGCTGGAATTCATTGTGATGGTGAGAATGCTTTGAGAACTAATTGGATGATTGGATCCCCAAGGAAAGGCTGGCTAGGTTGAAGGAGCAAATGGCCATGAGAGGCTACCAAAAAAGACGGTTGCGGAGGGGAATTTCCTTCTCAGCCAGTTCCTAAATGTAGCTACTGGGGTATAAACACTACAGAACTGGTCATCCTGCCCTTGTTGTTTCTTGTGCATGTTCCCAAAGGCATTTGATTGTATGAGAGAACACAGACTGGGTGGTGTTGATCACAATTGGTCCCTGCAACAAAATGTTGCAGTGCATGATGCTCTTTGTTTGAGGCCCTAACCAAGCTTGCCATTCCATCTCCATTCTACCAGTACCTTTAACAAACAGCCAACAAGCATTCTAGGGATACTGAGCATGCTGTTTTGTACTAGTGGCTACTTAAGATACTATACCTGGAGAATGTGTCCCTAATTAAAATGGAATTGATTTCTGTCAGTAAGGTATTTGTATTTGTTTGTGATGACAGAGACAGAGATAGCACTGGGTGGTCGTGGTTATCTTGTTGGCGACAACCTCTGAAAGGCCATGCAGCACCTGAATACAGTTAATTTAACACAGTAGTAGCAATTCAAGTTGATATCAATTTGCCCTTTATTCCAAAATTGGTGTTAGACCTTTATGTAGACCAATGCAGACATGGCTAGCAGTGGCTTCTCCTTACTACTTTTCTATATTTATGAAATTTTAATTTTTGTATTCCTAGGCTTATCAACAACTATTCTATCATCTTTAAATTGCTGACCCCTCACTAGCATGTACTCATTTGTAACCATGTGTTACCAGTGGTAGCTTAGGGCTTCCACTTTAGTAAGGCAATGAATCTGCTCTAGATTTAACCTAAAGTTTAAGGGAGCTATCCAAATTAATTAACCCATACCCCCAATATACACTCACCTCCATGGATAACATCTTTAAAGTTCAGACTAAAATCCAGAACAGATCCACCACCCCACTGACATGGAAGCCACCAGTTGCCACTGTGGATTACTCAGTTTGTCTACTGGCTATGTGTAACTAGAGTTCTACCTATTACCTGCTGTCTTGGCAACATAAGGAAGCGCTACAGGTATGTCTTAATAAGTGTGCAAAAGAGAAACTTCATCATTATCTCTGTTGTTTGACTCCCGGCTAGGAGTGCAGTTGCTTTCCAGCAACATTCAGAAGTCTGCGTGATTTCTGCTCCTGATATATAGTGGCTGGCACACTGTTAGTGACATACACAGGCGTGATTTGCAACTTGTGCCTGCATATGTCTTGTTTTTTGTTGTTGTGAAACTTGGTACACTCTTCTTCCCTCTGCAATGACCAATCCCCACTCCTAGAGATACCTGCAGGGCCCCCCAGCTGTTCCATGGCTGGTGGAAAGAGAAGTGTCTGGCTGTGTTCCTGTAGCTAGATGCAGAGTTATTAAATCACCTGTTGAGACCTCTGGATGACCTCAGAGGATCTCAACAGGTAATGTAATCATTCTGTGTCTAGCTATGGGGACACAGACAGATATTTCTCCAACCTCCCCTCAAGTATTCACCAGCTGTGGAATAGCTGTGGGGGCTTGTTGTCACTGAAAGTGAGTCCAGGGGGCTCAGTGATGAGTCCAGAGGCTGACTGTAGCATAGTTCCGCGTGTGGACCTCTTATGTTTTGCTGTGATATACAGGATCTCAGCCAGTGTTTGTGACTGTATAAAATCTTTAGTTTGAAGTAAAACATAAACACAAAATTATCTTTCTAAAATTTCTGTTGTTTTTTTCCCCTGTTAATACAAACAGAGGTTGAATACTAAGGCTTACATTCTGTTGTTAGTCCTAACTACAGTAAATCCACTGAATCAATGCTAACTTGGTAAGTCAATACCTAAATAAATTCAGTTGATTCAGTAGGTCTAATGTAGTTGAGACTAACAGCAGGATTCAGGCCTTAGCCCTGAATTAGGTAGGTAGGGATCACTCTTTAAAATAATGAAGTCAAACAAAAGTTCCCACCCTTAATCCCACCCCTGCTCTGAACTCTTCCCCAACCTGATCCCACAGTGTTACCCCCTGTTCTAGATACCGATGACATGAATGGATTTCCTTTTGCCAGAAGTTATCTGCCCTTTCCTCCAATTGGCAGCTGGTTTTGTTGGCTTAAAAAAAAAAAGACAAAAAAGAAAAGGTGTGTCACATTTGATGACAATATCTCCCTGTCATCAAAATATTCCCAGCTCAACTGCAGAGTGCATCACATTTACCTATAGGAATTGTTTGGGGTTTTTTTATTATTGAAGGAGCTGTAGCTGAGTCATTTAGATTATATGCTTTATATTGTGGTGGCAAACATATGAATGCTCCAGATGTTATTGAAATGTAGCTCCTAGCCAGCATAGTCCACATGAGGAATACTGGGAGTTTCAGTCTAACAACATCTGGAGGGTTACAAAATTCACTGTTCTGATTCAGTAGAAAAGAATCCCACATGTTCCACTCTGACCCACTGCGAAGGTCTTAGTATCTAAACAGAACTGTCTTTTGGTGCCCTTCACAATTTACTAGAAGAATTCTGAGCAGTATACGTGGATTCTGTGCATGATCATTGAAAGTGAAGAGGGAAGGTTGTTATATCCTGCTTTTTTCCCCAATCTGAGACTTGAGGCAGCGTATAAAGATTAAAACAGATAGAATTTTAAAATCTATAATACACAAAACATAAAATATACTTAAACTAACAACAGAATTAAAAGCAATTAAAAGCATGATGATTAAAAAGAAAGCGACAAATAAACAGTACAGCACATTCTGAAAGGCTCTTCCCCTCCCTGAACAATCAACCATCAAAGGCCTGCTGAAATAAAGAAGCCTTCATCTATCTCGCAGTTACATTTCTATACTGCTTGTCAGTACAAAGCACTCCCTAAGCGGTTTACAATGTGTTTTTACCTACAGAGGTTGTAGCAGGGAGGGTAGTGGTCTAACCTTTCTAGGAAGGGAGTCCTAACACCTGGGAGCAGCCACTGAGAAGGGCCTTTTCTGTGTTTCCACTAGATGTACTTCCCAAACCAAGGCTGCCTAGAGAAATCACTGCTCCCCACTTCCCACATGCAAGACTGTGAGACATAGCGCCTCCATTCGCTAACAGCTGACAAGGTGGAATATCAAGTGTGGTTGGAGTATTCTGCCAGCTTGCATAGATTTGCCTAGGGGAATAAAGCAATAATGTTGTAGTGTTGCAGTAAGCACTGGAGGCTTAGAGATAGCTGCTGTTCCAACATAGCTTGGTAAAGTTATTAGCCCCCTGCCTTGGCAAGAAGCTGTAAAGAGTTTGTTGGCATCCTCATCCATTCATGTGCCTCCACATATTAGTCATACAGTTGTTAATAATTTCCTTTCATATTCCGGATTCCCCCCCCCACTCTCTTTTCTGCCTTTCCCCCAACATTTCCTGTACTGTGTAAGCACATTTCTCAGGAGGCTCAAATGCATCCACTGACATTTACAAACTGAAACTGATCAGAAGCTCCCCTCTTTCCTGAACAGATGTACCAGGAGCCAGTTGGAGGGGTCCCTGGACTTTTCTTTCTCCTGTTATGATCTCAGTTCCAAAGTGGTTGTTTAATCATTGTTTATTTACAGAGGCTGAGAGGTGACTCTGCTTCATATGTAAAAGGACCCATGGTCTCCAAGCGTGCCGCAGTCATCCCTTGCTAAGCTTCTGTACAGTACTGGCATATTAGCCTTTCATAATCAGGGAGACTGAAATGGCAAAGCCCAAGAACATTTCTGGACAATAGCATTCTCTTAGCTTCTTTGCCTTTCTATCCCAGCTTTCTGTTTCTCCTGTCTGTTGCACTCCTTGCCTCTTGCCTCTTTTCCTTATGGTCTTTCCCTCCCCCTTCCCCCCCCACTTTTCCTTTGTTTGCCATCTCACTCTCACTGGTGCACACAACGCAATCCAAATGCAATATAAGGATTTGCCAGAACTATTTCCCAAGGCCAGCAGGGGTTTGCTTTAACTGCAGCCGATTGTAGCTTTTATTTCACAGAGTAATTTGGTTTTTAGAGATTCTGCTTCCAGAAGGGCCTGATGTGTGTGTGCTGAGTGAAGAATCTCCAAAAGGGGAAGCGCAAATGTGTGCAGAAAGAGAGAAAAATAATACAAATATTTACCTAGTGCAAAGGAAATTGCTATGATATATTGCCCCTGGGAAATTTTTTACTCCTGCAATTGGGCTGTATTGCCCACAGCTGAAGAAAGCTGCATTCTCCTGGGGGCCCATCCATTCCTCCAAACATCCTTACTTAGAGCCAGTCTGGATTTGTTTGACTGATTCTGAGGATTTTCCTGTGAAATCCCTGAAGTTTGTTTCTGTCATTAACTTCCACTTCCTGCCATCTTGCCAATGAGCCAGAGGAGGCAGTGTTGAGACTTTCCCACTCCAAGCATTCCTCATGGCAGGAAGGACCTGTGGTTGGATTTTCTTTCCCTAGGTGCAGTGCACATGTATGTGTGTGCATGGGGGGGGCGTGTTGGCTGCAAATTGTTTGGATCAACCTGACATTCACTGTTAAGAAACTGGCTGCATTGCTAGTAATGCATATGCTGTGTATCAGGTTTGAAGAAGTTTCCTTTCTTTCTTTTGATACTGTGGTATCTTTTGATACCATGCAGGGTAGAACTTTTAAATCTTTAGAGCACGTGTGTCAAACACAAGGCCCATGGACTGAATCTGACCCACCAGGCCATTTCATGTGGCTCTTGCACCTCTGCTGCAGCTGCGGCACTCCTCCTGCCTGGCGAACCTGATCCCCACATTGTGGGCCCCCAGCTGCCAGTATTCTGCAGAGGGGCCCAGCATCCAGCACTCGTGGTCTGCTTCTAGTTCTGACTGCTCCTCTGTCCAAGTCTTGCTATCAAAGCATTGCCGCGGGTTACCATGGCAACACTCCACATGGCTCACGAGAGTTGGACAGAGGAGCAGTCAAAAGTAGAAGTAGATCATGAGTGCTAGCTGCTGGGCCCCTCTTCAGAATACCAGCAGCCGGGGGCCTGCAATGTGGGGATCAGATTTACCAGGTACCAAGGGGGCAGGGGGGCAGAAAGAGCCACAGGGAAGAGGGAAGCAGAAAGAGGCACAGAGGCAATTATTTAATATGATAAAAGAGTAGATACATTTATATAGTCTTACAGATACAACCAGCCCTTTGAGGGCAACCATAATGTTGATGCGGCCCAAGATGAAATTGGGTTTGACATCCCTGACTTAGAGGGCTGTTGTATGTTAAGATAGACACATGTTGATTAATTTTAACACAACTTATAACTGCATCCATATGTACTCATAGAAGGCAGCCTTCTATGTATGCTTGTTGCGATTGTATTCCTAATGAGGCAGGGAAGCGAGGAGTCAGACCTCTTATGATCTATACCTGCTTTGCTGATCTTACAGCACATGTGTGGGAAGGGCAGGAGAGGATTAGTTTCTTCTGTCTTAACATGAACATGGGTGTGGGGAGGGAACAGAAGGAGGGATTTTGCTGCCATTATCTGCCTTATAGGGGCTGTGTTTGAATATGATACGGACATTAGTACAAAATTTAGTACAAATTTTAGTTTGTGCCTTCAATCTATATTACATAGGCAAAAAAAAGCATGGGCTGGATGTTGTCACCTTAGTGTTTTGCAAGTTTGCAGTACTATGTCTCTTGTTCTAAGTGTGTTTCTTATATCTCTTCCCATGGCCCATTTCTTAAGACTTCAAAACATCCAAGGTCTAACACTATTCTCTAAACCAGTGGTTCTCAACCTGTGGGTCCCTAGATGTTTTTGGATTTCAGCTCCCAGAAGCCCTGAGCATTGACCATAGTGGCTGGGGCTTCTGGGAGCTGAAGTCCACGAACATCTGGGGACCCACAGGTTGAGAACCACTGCTCTAAACCCTAACACGTTCAGTTAAAATCAGTGGGGTTAGTCATGTATTTCCAGGGGAAGTAGATCATATCCAAAGCCCTGCTGTTCCATAGAAGACCCAAGGCTCTGGGCACCAACCAGGGGCTGTATATTGTTGTTGTGTGCTTTGAAGTCATTTCTGACTTCTAGTGACTCTAAGGCAAATCTATCATAGGGTTTTCTTGACAGAATTTGTTTAGAGGGGATGGCCTCCCTCTGAGGCTGAGAGAGTATGTCTTACCCAAGGTCTCCCAGTGGGTTTCCATGGCTGAGTGAAGATTTGAGCTCTGGTTTCTCAGTGTCCTAGTCCAATGCTCAAAGCACTACACTGTGCTGGCCCTCAAGATTGTGTATAATCCAGTCTGTACCAGTGCTACTCAAAGTGGTAGCCCATGGACCAGTGTCAGTCTGCAAGCCATTGGCTGCTGGTCTGCAGTGAGTTACTAGAAAAGAAAGATACAATTGGAGCCAATGGACACAAATGTATGCCCCTGGCAAATTGGAAGAAAATAATTGCCAGTACGCCACATCAGATAGTCTTAAAAGCACTGGCCTATATTATACTGCATCATATAATATTATGGCAACCTCTCTGGCACTAGCAGACTGCAAAGTCTGTGTATGTGTATGAGTGTACAGTGTTCACATATGTGGATACAGCAGAGTATATGGAGATAATTTGTAGCTATGTTGGAATAACTATTGCTTGTAAGCATCCACAAACTGAAATTACAGAAAGCAGGCAAATTATGCTATGGTTAGCTGTCCAGTTGTGTGAACAGTTTGCTTGAGAATATAAAAAAAGGCCTTTCCTCTGGAGAAACAGAGGACGAGGAAGCTTTCTTTGCTTCCAGTCTGAGGGAAGGGTGAGCATAAAGAGCAAAAGTGCATTTCATGTTGGGAAGTGGTTTGTACATTTGTGTGTCTTAGCTGAAGTGAGAGAAAGCTGTGTGTAACTTACACTTTGAGATGAACAAAGGTAATGTTGTAAATTACGCACAACTCCATCCCCTCTGAATTCTGGCTAGCCACTTTCACAGTGCCCCTGGCGCTCTATTGAGGCACGCCTGTCAAATCTTTTCCAGCTCAGAACCCCAGTGGAACCCAGCTGGTCTGGCACACACCAACTTTTTAAAAAAGTCGTATTTCAAGGAAGACTTTTTTTTTTTTTGGGCTTCTCTCCCCACCCTCACCCTGGTTTTTTGTCTTTTAAATAATTAAGTCCAGATTTCTCCTGACTGGAGAGTGGAGAATGTACTGTACAACTGTTTCTTCCTTTGGTTCACTGCCTTTCTCTGCTCAGCAGGAGGGCAAAGAGGTAGTATGCTTAGCAGCAATCACAGCAGCCCCATCCTCCTCTGTCTCTCTGTGTCTGTGGGGAAGAGGCACTCTTGCTGGTGAGGGGGGGAGCCCCTAGTGGGTGGGCTGCTGGCTCTGGATCTGGCGGCCATAGGACAAGGGCTATAAGGACTCTTTTCATTCCTGAAAGGAGAGGACTTGATTACAGCCCCTCAATCAAACCCTGTTTACTTTACCAAATGAGAGCCGCATGTGAGCTTGTTAATTGCAGTAGGCCTGGCATTCATTCCTTCTGCCGGCTCTTTCCAACTACACTGGGAAATTCTGATGCGTCAGTGGTAGAAAGGAGCAGTGACCCTGGATGGAGCTCAGTGGATGAAAAGGCACACAAGATGCAATCAAACAGAGTTTGGGAAATGTTACTTTAATGGACTGCAACTCCCAGAATCCCCTAGCCAGCATGGCTATTGGGGATTATGGTATTGTCATCCGTAAAATTAGTATTTCTAATCTCTGGTATCAAGCTACCACAATCTTCATGACACTATCAATATTGACACATACTCCTAATTAATTCTTTGTGTTACCTATGGCTATACTTAGTGTACAGATTCAGAAAGGTTGCTATTATAAATATTTCTTGAAACTCACACACTGACTCACTCAGTGCTTGGAAATCTTGTCATCTAAGCAACACAAGGGGAAAAAAAAGGAGTCTCCCATTCCAACTAATTCTAAGTTCTCTCTGGCATGTACTACTATCATTCATTTCCTTCCTTCCTTCCTTCCTTCCTTCCTTCCTTCCTTCCTTCCTTCCTTCCTTCCCTCCCTCCCTCCTCCCTTCCTTCTGTGCAGTCCTTAGGATGAAAAGTATTTGTGGAAGGCTAAGACTAATTCAGACTTAAAAGCTCACAAACAAACCCAGAAAATAGAAAAAGACTGGCAGTCAAACACAGAGGGAAGCAAAAATGGGCTGATATTAGTCCAAATAATTTTTTTAGAGGGTGATCCAAGGTGTTGGTTGTGTACTGTAATAAAGTCAATACTGGACAGAGAATAAGGCCACAGTTATAAAACTGGATGAGGGCAAAAAAATCAAATGCAGTCCAAACAAGAGGGAGGTGCTTCTATTCAGTTAAAAGGCAGAGAAGGGAACTGGAGTTGGAGTAGACTCCCTGTGAAAACTTGCCTTTGCCATTAGGATATAGTCTTAGATTTAGCCTTACACCTTGTTTTGAAAGTAGCCAGGAGTGCATTTACACAGCTTGTTTTCCAGCTGCACCCATTCTGGGACCTAGCCAATGGATTTCCTTGTAGCTTTTCCATTACTGTGGAATGCTTTCTCTGGCAAATGGGTGTGAGTGTTGCATTGGACCCCACTCCATTGTCCCTTTTGCAGGAGGCAAAAACAAAGTCCAGACTGGACTTTGTAATTCAAATCTGAGCAGTTTTAGGTGAGTGGGTGCTTATTTCTTCTTATACACTCAGCCCTCCATGTTTGCAGGTTTCACTTTTGTGGCTTTAGTTATTCATGGATTATTTGCTGTCACCTCTGCTGCCTCCCTATGCCATTATTAATAGGGACTGCAAGTCTTGTGAGACTGAGAAACTGCAAACGAGGCTTGTAAGTCCCTCTTAAAAATGGTGTGGGGCAGCAGCGGAGATGGCAGTCAGCCCCACTAGCCACCCACTTCCGTCTTATGAAGAAACCTTGATGCCTCAAAGGAATCCCCAGTGGATTGAAAATGGTGATCATACTTTTTTGTGGGTTAAATACGGTTTGGGAGGGCCTAGAGTTATTCACGTTTTTTCACTTTCACGGGGGTCCTGAACCCCTAACCCTAGTGAACGTGGAGGGAGAACTGTAGTTGAGTTTGAATTGTGTGCTGAAACTGTTTGCATCCTTTAACTGTATTTCTGTTTTTGTTCAAATGTCGTTTCTGTTAGCTGCCTTAAGTGCCATTATTGTCACAAATGCTGAATATAAATTTAGTTGATCAGTCAGTCAATCAGTAAGAAACAAATAAGAAGAGTGGAATTGAGGTTCAGAATTCTGTGAACTCCAACATTTTATACAGGTTGTTCCGTATTACTCATAGAATAGGCTTGGTTTGTGCCATATTTTTTACCCTAGGTTCATTCACATGGAGGGAAAAAAAGTACATATTCATAGGGAAATATAACACACAAGCCAAATTGTACTAAGTACGGGTTTGTCTTCCAGTTTAAAAATGTGGCATTTTCTTTGGCCCTCTGTCCCTAGATCAGGAATATTCAGTAGTGACAAAGAATGGGGTGGAAAAGAGATGTGTGTTTCAAAAACATGATACAATGTGAACCCAGTTCCTCATTAAGGAGGAGGTGAGTGTGGACTGCCTTTTGGGTATTGCTATGCTGGCGTCTGCTTAAAGTGAGGTGGGCTGCTTCCAGCAGCCACACTGGCCCCTGGACCTTGGACAGTCATGTCTGTCCCTCTGATCCCCCCTGTCTTTAGCATCTTTCCAAATCTAGGGGGCTCTAAATAGCCCGTAACGGCCAATAGTATCATAATTGGCCATTTTGCCACATCCCTCCTCATTGTCCTCACTTGATTTAGGCCCCTGTTGATTTTCTCCCCACCCAGCTCTCTGAACTGGAAGTGACTATTCAGCCACTTCAACTTGTCAAATTGTTCTCCCACAATTCTAAAGCAGGCTCAGGAGTGGGGAGACAAAAGTGAGGTAAAATGCCATGAGTGAAATAGAATCTGTCCCATTCAAAAACTAGGGCTTATAAAGATAATATGGTTAGGTAGGCACAAAATATTGGACACCCAATTGAACTGGACACATGGGTGAGGGCTTGGAAAACAGATATAAAATTTATATCAAGTTTAAATTTAAGAGAATTTTTTTAGAAAATGCTACATAGATGGTATATGACACCAGAAAGATTGCAAAAAATAACTAAAAATGGAAATACAAGATGTTGGAAATGTGATGAAAAGGTGGGGTCGTTTTATCATGTGTGGTGGACCTGTAAAATAGCAAGGAAATTTTGGAAGGAAATACATGATGAAATTCAAAGAATTTATAATTTAAACTTTGAAATGAAGCCAGAGTTTTATCTGTTAAATATACTAGGGCAAGAAAGAGAAATAAGGAATCACCAGAAGACACTGTTATATTTGATATCTGCTGCAAAATTGATATATGCACAATACTGGAAAGAAAAGAAATATGTTGATATAGAAGAATGGAAATTTAAAGTCCTGGATATGGTTGAGATAGAAAAGTTAACATTTTCTTTGAAAAATAAATCTATCCAGAACTTTGAAAGGGAATTGAGAGAAGTTTTAAAATGGATAAAGATATAGAATAAGAAAAGGAAAAGTAACAAAGTAAGATTGTATGTAATATAATGTAACAATGTAATAATAAGGTAATAAGGTAATGCAACAAAGTAACAATGTAATAATGTAAGATGAAACTATGTAAGATCATCTTCTCCTTTGAATATGTAGTAACTGTTTGAATGGCAAGAAAACAAGCAAATTCAACTGGAAAATAAGCTTGGAAGTGGGGGAAAAACAAAAACAAACTAGGGCTTAAATGCAATGGTAAGCTCCAAGAGTGGAGATCCAACGAATCATTGGGAACTTTGTAAAATGATACTTAAGTAAGTTCAGTTGATTCATTGCATCTACTCTAGTTGGGAGTAATAGTTGAAAAAAGTCTAGGTATTCTCTCATTTGTTCTGTGTATTAGTGCAACTGAAATTCAGATGACTGAGGAGGGCTGTGCATTAGAGGACAAGGCCACAGTTCTGAAGAATAGGCTGGTAAACTGTTAAGCCATATACTTCTCTTCCCAAAGGACTTTGTCAAATGAGTCAAATGGCCTTCAAGAGGGAGAAAGATTCAATTGTTCAGCAGTAGTCTTGTCATCTGTTCAGCATAACAATATTTCTGTCTCTTTCTTCCTCTCTTGTAGACTGCCTAAGAGTTCTGCCTGAAGTTGGGATCAACAGCTCTTCCCACCATGCCCTTGGTTGGTTTTTTGCTCTGGGCCATCCTGCTGATCATGGGCTGGTGGCCATCCTACTCCAAGGATTACCTGTTTGCTACTCCAAGGGTGCAGCTCACTTTCAAAGGTAAGACCTAGTCTCTGGGTTCAAAGAGTATTATTCTGTGGTTGAGGTCTTATTTGGGTTATTCTTTCCGGCAATCAGTAGCTGGGTGAAAGTCCTGCATCCAGCAAGTTCAGGTTCACAGGGCCAGCCCTACTGTTGTGGAATGGAGCAACTGCTTCAGTGGAGTTGATGTGTCATGAAAGGGCAGCCAATTGTGTGTGTGTTTGTTTGATTGATTAGCTTTTTACTGCCACAGTAAGGGAAAGGTGCTTGTCGCTATCTCATCTGCCAAAGTAACTTGGCTTCCTTTGGATACTGTGCATCCTGATTCTGGAACTGGATGAGAGGGAGCATCATTTGCTTTTCAGTCTCATAATAAAATATCTTAGGACAGCCCTGCAGCTTCATCAGAATGGCCATTCCATGTCTTTCCAGGGAAACTCCTGTCAGCAGCATATTGCTTTGGGATCATTGCCATGAGCATTATAAAGAAGACTTTATTTGGAATAGGTTCTAAGAAGTCACTGGGCTGGCAGCCTGCACCAATCAAACATGTGATGTGTTTCACTTCAGTTTCTCTCTCCATCTGGAGATAACTAGCCCTGCAGCTTGTGGAGTTTCCTTGGCTGTTTGTAGAGTCAGGCACCATGGCCGGCAGTACAGACAGCTGATTGACAGCTCAGTGAATCCAAGCTCCTATGTGTACTGCTGAGGAGGAGTTGGCAGCATGTTACACATGAACTGCCTAGGAAGGGACTGAAGTGCTTCCATGAATCCTCCTCCTGCCTGGGCAGAGGGGGAACAGGTGTTGAGGAGGCCCTGTCTGTAAAGCTTCCGGGTTAGCTGATGTGAGGTCAGGGCTGCTGCACTGAGTTAGCAGATCAACCTCAGAACTAGGAAGCTGACATGATGCCTTCATGAAGACACTCTGGCTGAAACACGTAAAACCAAAGGTGCAGATCTACAGGCTTTTTTTGTCTCCAGGTGCCACTTTTGTTTTCCCTGCATGATCATTTCTTTTACTATTTTTGTGTGATGAAGAAGCAAATGAGCTTCAAAAGCTAGCGTAATTTTTTTGTATCTTCTGGCAGGCCTACCAAAGGTACCACAATGCGTATTTTGGATTTTGTTGAATGGTCAACCCAGCTGCTCTTGCAATGATAGCATCACTGTATGATTGTTAACCAGGAATAAACTATACTTGTACTGTAGGCACCCATTTCTTCCTAAAGACCCTTTCTCTCCAGGAAGATAGACAAACGTGCACCTCAGGGTTGATATATTTGGAGACTGCACCTTCCGGGGGAAATTTAGTTGGTACTGGTGCTGGAATAATGCTCTATTATGCCGCTAGCTTTGTCTGCTAACAGAGATAACTTTCATTCTTCTCTGCTAACAGAGATGGCTTCCTCCTCAATCATTACAGCACCTGTGGCCATTTTACCCCTCTTGCCTCTTGACTGCCTGTGCTGCTGCCGCCACCACCTACACCTGCATTGTTGCACCAGCTCGTAAGGATGCAGTGTCTGTATTTGCCAGGAGCATGCCATAAAGGCCTCTGCTTTAATTACATTGATGCTCCTCCCCCAATTCATTTTGAGTCTTCTGCTATGGCGTTGTATGATGGTGAGTATCGAAAGATTTAGACAGAGGTGTTCCAAAGACTAACAGGAGTGAAGACACTATCCTCTTCTTCCACTTACGAGCATGATGTGGTGCCTAGGGGCCTTGGTGTATATATTTTGTGGTTGTGGTCATTTGGGAGGGGAAGTTGAGATTTAATGGTGATCATCTTCATTCCATGGCCATTTGACGTGCACAAACTTCATTTGTGTCTGGCTTTGGGCCTTTTTGTTTTACAGGATGTGTCAAGCCCAAAGAAGACTCACTGTCAGTAAATCTGAGCTTGACTTTTACCTAATGTGTGCACATGCTTGTTTGAGAGCCATTGTCTTTTTTAACATTCTTTGATGGGAGTTATATTTTCATGAAATGTGCAGACTCCAATATTCCACTGTGTGGCTATTTTTTTCCTTCTGTGTAATCATGCTTGTGATATTCCTGAGATGTGGGGCCTGACTGTGACTGGAGAAGATCATTTAATAATGAGGGACCATGGGCTTGCTATTAGATTCAACAGGAGAGAACAGTGGAGCCATTTTTGGTGTTTGTGAGTTGTAATTGTAGCCAATCTGGAGGATGTGTAGTTGTTGCTCTAGCCCTGAAAACACAGAGAGGGTGTCCTGCAGGAAAGGCAGTTTCTAGGTATGCCTGGCCTATTTCACCTTTCAGACTCTCAGCCTGCTAGGGAAGTGAACAGAAACAACCATAATTGTTGCTGTAATTCTGCCCATAATCTGCAGTCGGGGAAAGTTAGTAATCCTGCTGATTTACCTTACCAGTAAATCCTGTGTTAAGGATTACAACTAGATGACGCATATGAGGCACTTCAGACTCTTGAAGTGCTATATAAATGTTAAGTATTGTTATTACATCACTCTGAGCAAGTACTTGTTCAGGAATTCATAGTGTTAAGTTATGAATGTGAAGGACCTGCCCCATTCACATTCTCTGCAGAGTGACAAAATACAAAGGAAGAGTGTTTTCTTTCACCTTTGATCATTGTATGGAAGGGATTTGGAAAGGGGCATCTTATCATGTGGGAGTAAGTGAGCTATGGAAAAGGCAGACATACTGTCTTCTCATGCATATGCTCATCCTAACTTTTCTATTCACATCACCAACAAATATTTTTATTAACTAATGAACAAGAATGGGTTAGCTATTTGCCAGTGGGCTAAGATATGTCAGGCCTGAAGCTTTAAAAAGCATAATGATGTTAATTTACTCCAGTGGTGATATTTTAAGAGATCTTCCTCCTGGCTCTCTTTGATTTATGTAATTTGTTTTGCAGAGGATTTTTTAAAACCACTTTCAATAAGTCAGGAAAAGACTAGCCCAACTCTTCTGTAATTATATCAATGCAACATATAGAATTATCTGGATTTAATTCCTAAATATTGTTCTGCCCAGTCCTGAACAATTTGTGTGTCCCATTGAACTGACTGAGGGCCACTTGCAGAGAGTGTGAAGATCCACCTGTAGTTTGGTGAACTTCTTTGTTTTGCTGCATACTTGGAACTATCTGTCTATCTGTCTGTCTGTCTGTCTAATTAAAGGATCAAGCAGAATGGCAAGCAACCACACACAGAGCTGTGTTTGGCTTGAAACATAAGGCATGTAGGTCCTTCACAGCCTTTGGTCTTCCAGATTTTTTGAACTTCAAGTCCAAGAAACCCTGACTATTGTCCTTGTTGGCCTGGTCTTCTGGGAGTTGAAGTCCAAAATGTTTGGAGGACCAAAGGCTGAGAAAGATGCACAAGTTTTTCTCTTTCAGCACTCTTTATAACTTTTCTATCTCTAGTCCTATACTGGCTAGAACAGAATTCTGAATGTTCAACTCCTTTACAGCCAAGGGTTGTACTCTTCATTGCAACCTAATGTTTATTTTGGACCATGAACAGGCTCATCAGTGAAGCAAGGTAGACAGAAACATGATCAATCCTGCCTTCCAGTTCTAAGTTTATGTGTGTGTGCTGAGATCTTCCTTTGGTTTATTTAGAGCTTTCTGTGTCCAACAGAAGAAGGCAGAAGTTCAAAGTACTGACTTTGAAAATCTGGTCTGTGTCTTTATAGTGTCTTTGATCCTTTATGAGAAGGTTTGGTCTATTGTCAAAAAAGTGGGAAAGTTCTATATTGCTTTACTGCATCACCTGGCTGCTCTAGAATTTTTCTGCTTTGACAAAAACTAGCAGAAATAGACAGTAAATCATGAGACTTGGCAGTGGAGCAGAAGGTTGCTTGGCAAGGACTGGAATTACAAAGACATCCAAAGGGATGGGAGAACTTGGGTGGCAGAGGGAGGGGTATGTGTGAGTTGGAGGGAGATTAGAAACTGCAGGAAATGAGAGAGGAGGCAGAACGGATTATTTGAAAGCATACTGTTTAGATACACTGGGACTCAAGGGAACAATTGAGAAACATCTCAAGGGCATTAAATGTTGGGACAACAAGAGTAACATGAAAGGTACATGCATTCAGGGATTTGTGCCTTGGAGAAGTTATCATAGAGCTATGAATGCCTGGGGGCAGGGAGAATGATCTCTTCCACAGAGCAAGTTACAAGCAGCCTCCATAAGGGCCGTGGAAAGCAGTTGACTTTATTGTTGTTATATACCTTTAAGTCAACTCTGACTCATGACCATTATTGTGGATTTTCTTGGCAAGATTTATTCAGAGCAGGTTTACCATTACTTTCCTCTAGGGCAGAAAGAGTATGGCCCTTTCCACATGAGGTGAGGAAATCATGCTGCGACGCTACCAGCTGTTTTTTTTCTGTATCTGTGCTAACATGGACTTTAATTTACGAAGTTCCATGTGGTTGTCTCATAGAGAACCTGTCTAGCGTGTGTTAATAGATCCACATGATTTTCTCATGGCCACTCCCGTTAGTCTCCTTGCCTCGCCCCCTTCGGCTGTGATTGGCTGTTTTGTTTTGTTTTAAAAAAATGGCTCCGTGCGTCATTACGTACGTGCTCACGTGCGCACGTACGCACAGCCACCTAGGTCCTCCCATGATGCCTCCCTCCCTCCGCCCCTCCCTCCTTTTAGCCTTGAGAGTTTTTCCCCGCTCATTCTTTCTGCTGTTTTCTGCTGGCTTTGCAATGGAGGAAGAGGGGATGACCAATGTTACCAGGGTCCCATTGCTCCAAAAGATACCATGAATACAGAGGTTTGAGTGCTGGACTACAGAAGATCAGAGTTCAGATCTCCACTCAGCTGTGGAAACCAACTAGGTGACCTTGGTCAAGTCACATTCTCTCAGCCTCAGAGAAAGGCAATGTTGGCACACCTTGCCATTAATCAGTTTTTGGATGGAGACGTATGCCTTCGTTTTAGCTGGGGAGGGAAGCGGTTGGGTCACTTGCAACAGAGGCCGTTACACCCACCCACCCTCCCTCCCCTCCGGGATTCGGTCCAGGGGTGACCACATGCCACTCTCTCCAGACGCTGGACTGCAGCTCCCAGCATTCTTCTCCATGGCCTATGCAGTTGGTTTGGGGCTGCTGGGAGCTGCAGTCTGCCGAGGGGCACCCGCACCTGCAGAGGGGCACGCATCCTTCTCCCGCTCCTCTGGATGCCTCCGTGGCACTGTCAAAGCCTGCCCCGCCCAGAACTACATTTCCCGGCATGCTTTGGGAAGAGGACGATGACGTCTCCCGGGTCTTCCGAAGACAGAGCGGTGTGGCAACCAATGGAGCGCTCAGCGCGGCGCGGCTCGTCCAATAGGGAGCTCCTGGGGGCGGAGGAGGTGGCCTAGGCCACAGAGCCCGGCGAGAGAAGCCCAGGGAAGTGGGAAGGGGGGGAGCTGCAAGGGCGGGGGTACCCGCAACCCTCCAGATTGGGGCTTTACTGCAACACCCAGCGTCCCCAACCGGCTGGCCAGTCATAAGGGATGCCGTGAGTTGGAGTCCAGCCACATCCCAACAGTCGCATGATTCCCACAGACACCGCAAGGGTGGGGATGTGTGCGGCCCCCCAGATGGGGCTGTAGTGCAATGCCCAGTATCCACGGCCAGCAGGGGAATGCTGGGGATTTTCATCCAACAAAATTGAGGTGTTGGAAAGGATATGAATCCCCCATCCCTGACTCCTAAGGTGCTGTCTGAAGTCAGATGAGGGGGAGAGCCTGTCAGTCTTGGGACTACAATTCCCAGCAACTCCTATGTGGGATGATGGGAGCTGCAGTCCAAAGACAACTGCAGGGGTCTATTTCCCCCATCTCTAGCTTATGTTTTTTATGGTGGAGGCATTTCAGCTTGGGATTCCCCCCCCATAAACCCTCTCTGATTTCAAAACAAGTTTTTTTAAAATCTTTTTTTATTGGCATTTAGGTTCTTGAGCTCTTCCCCCCCCCAAAAAAAATTTCTGGTTTCAAAACAAATTGAAATCTATTTTATCTGAGGTATATAAGCAACAGAGGTGGACACTGAGTGGCTCTCCAGACCTTGGGTTCCAATTCCAGGAGAAAGGCAGCCTACAAATATAATAAATAAATAAATTAAATAAACTTTGAAACCCCCCCCAAATAAAACTGTAATAAAAATGAAAAACTGATTAGTAAAAAGGGAAGGGAAAATATTGTAGGTCCCATACAGCATGCCAGCCAACACGTGGAGGCTATTTTAAAAATAAGGGGGATACGGGCGTGCTATCAGATCAGGGGATAGAACAGGCAGTCTTTTGTTCTGATATGAGGAAGGAGAAAGCATTCAGCAGTCCCCCTGAAATATAAGCCCCCCAACTGCATATCCCCAGCCTCCAGAACTGCCAACAGTTCCATGCACACATGCAAAAGTTATTTTAAACTGATAAAGATAAAAACATATGCATTTTAATCCAAACTACGTACCTGCAACCTTTTTTCTTTTTTCCTGCTGTAGCTCTTAACTGCTTTCTGAGGATTAAAAAATGGCGCCGTCCTGTTCTTTGCGGGGCGGGACCAACCGCTGAGGCTGTCCACGCCCACAGCTCGCCCTCCATTGATCTCATGAGCGAATCAGAGCGTATCTGCGCTTCTACACAAATGAGCACATACGCGATAGTGCACCTTGGGGGGAAAAAACACTTTTTTGAAGGTTTTTAAAAAACACACGGCGCCACCACTTCTGGTCGCTTCTGAGCGGTTTGAGGTGTGGAACGTCAAAATTATATACGACCCAGTGCACTCTACGGTGTGGAAGACCTCCGTTAGAGGTCGCACTGCCCCGTTTTAATTACCCCGTGTGGAAAGGGCCTATAACTGGATTTCTGTGGATGATCAGAATTTGAACTCTGATCTCGCAGAATCCTCGTTCAACACTGAAACCGCAATACCACAATGGCTCTCTACTTGCTGATCTAAATTTCTGGGTTGTACCTATCAAGATGACTTTATTATCTTCATTTCTGTGTGATGACCTGTGCCTATCTTTCTAGTATTTCTTTTTTCTGTCTGTCTGTCTGTGAAGAGATAGAGAGTAATTTTGTGTTGTTGTTGTTGTTGTTGTTGTTGTGTGCTTTCATTGCCAGCTCATGGTGACCCAAAGCTGAACCTTATCACAGGGTTATCTGGGACTGAAAGTGTGTGATGTGCCCAAGGTCACCCAGTGGGTTTCCATGGCCAAGCAGGGAATTGAACCTTAGTCTCCAGAGTCATAATCCAATGCTCAAACCACTATATCTGAAGAAAAGGGTGAATTGTAATAGTTTTGCTGCCTGGCATTTTTCTCTTACTTACATGTGCCCTGTTTTTGCTGGAGAAGTAGCTGTCTTGTGTGTGGTATTGCTGCACTGCTGTAACCGTACACTACTTATCCAGCAACACATGCTTTAATGCAATTACCATTCCTGAGCTGGCCTGCATGCCCAGGGACAGTGGGATTAGTGCTGGACGGATAAGCTTTATTAAGCATGGTATGCGGTAGAAATGTTTGTACATGTTCACTTCCAGGTCTGCTTCTTTTGTATCAGTTATGCTTTTTTCTTCATAGAGGCCTTATCCTGCCCTCATCCAGAACTGATTCCCATGATCAAAACAGATGTGTTTTTAATAAACCCATGTTAATATAGGCCAGCAGCACTACAGCAATCCCATGGCAAAGCTATGGCAACAGTCCTGTGACAAAGCTGTGTACAGTTGCCAAACATTAGTTGTGATCAAGCACATAGTGGAAGGTGCGTGGAAGCCTCTGTATGCTCACTGGCAATCACAACACTGCCTCCATGTTTAACAGACTGCCCAAAGAAAAGCAAGCACTGAGTAAACGTTGTGTGGTGCTCTTATGAATGGCATATCGATGGAAGCTGGTTTTCCACAAGTAAAATCAAAAGGAAGCTATTTCTTAGAGCAATGTTCTCTGCTTTCATTCATCTTTCTTATTGAGTCCATGTCCTTATTGTTTTTGATATCAGTAGGAGCAATTACCACCACTGTCTATGCATTATGAAATGGAGACCAAGAGCTGTCCATCTACTAGGAGATTAGGTGGATGGAGAGGACACACACGCCCCTCTGCTAGCTCTGCTCTGCTGAAAGCACTGATAATTGTTCTCTATCACATATCTGCATAGAGGTCTGGTCACTAGTTTTAATAGATAGTCATACCTTTATGTTTACTAGGGTAGGGGCACAGGACCCCTGCAAAACTGGGAAAATCGCAAATATCAAAATGTATGTCTGTGTCTGTGAGAAGGGGGCGGAGGCATGGTGAGGAGGATGGGCACCCAGGCTCCAAATCAGGTCAGGGAAAGGAGAGGGAAAGAGGGTGGGAGGATCAGCAAAGTGATCCCATATTTTCTTTCTCCTGCATCTTCTTCCTTGGGTGTGGGGGGTGGGTCAGAGTTTGTGCTGCTGAGAAATCAGGCTGAGAACACTCCTTAGCTGGCCAGACAGTGACTGGGAGAGGAGGAGGACCAGAGGTGAGTTTTTAAAGGGCTGCGTGGCCTGATCAGAGCTGCAGAGAGGAAAGGTTCCCCAGAAAAGAAGCAATGGGGAAGGGGACAGGGGTTTGGGAAATTCACAAATAATCAACTCCCTGAAAGTTAAACCCACAAATGTGGAGAGCTGACTATAATTCAGTTTTGTTTGGTTTCTTCACTGGTCAGTTTCTATAAGCTGGTAACAAATATTTCTAAGCTAAAGTCCGTTTCTGCTATCTTAGCTGCGAACACCAAAGGAACAGGGCTGTTCTTACAATTGAGTGTTGCTGCTTTGGATGGAGCTGGTATATTAGTTCATATTTTTCTTTTGAAAAAAGCTTAATTGCTTTAATTTGTCTTTGTTTAGCTAATGTATGTTGATTTAAGTATATTTGGGTAAAGCTGAAAACTGTCAAATGTTGTAAAGTTAGAAACACATGGACTGCAGAATTTCCCTTTATCTATAGGATCACATTGCCTTTGGAGATTTCTCTGTAAATCTAAAAAGACTGTTATAGATTGCCTTTAACAAACAAAAGTGGTGCTTGACTATAGTTGTGCATTAGAACACTGTAAATATATGAGACATAATGAAACCATGAAGGCTAGCAACTTTTAGAGGAAATATCAAATCACCTGGCTGACCTTTTACTCTGCAATGAAATTAGAAAAATCCTCTCCCTGCATGCACTAAACATTCTTTCTCTTTTCCTCACATTATTATTTCAAGTTATTCCCAGTTAGTGAAAATTAACCTTCACCCTTGCCTGAAAGCCAGCTGGGATATCAGCACTGTAAAATGAGCTATCTTTAATCAACTTTTACGCCCAGGAGTCAATAATGTCTATCCCTATAGTGAAGTGGCGAGTGAAGAGAAGAGTGGGGTGGGGAAGAGCACAGTGAGGAAAAGTGGGAAACTTGAGGAGGAAGAGTTAAGAAACAGGGCTGTTAACATGGCCCAGGCCACCAACTCTGCCAATAAAACTGCAGCCAGGGCTTAGAGAAAGGTGAGAGATTTAATGCACCTAACACCTCCTCCCACTTGGCCTGGATTCCGTTTGGCAGATTAACCAAGCAGCAGGAGCAGGCCGTAATTCCATACTGGAGCAGGAAGGAAAGATTTTGGGGACAGTAAGCAGGAGACACTAGGTGCAGAATTTCCCAGAATAATGATGCCATGTTGTTATTGACAAGATGGACTGTGGATATGAGGTGACAGGTCACATCATGGGAACTGAGGTGGTGCTGGAACAACAGTGATGCTGGCAGGACTCATGTAGGGCCCACACAATAATTTTGAAAAGATGGATCTATTGTGCATCCAGTGTGTGTGTCTCCATAGTGAGCACAATCACTGTGCAGGGGGAAAACTGTGTGTCTGGAACTGAGGTAAAAACTTGCTGTGGAACCACAGCCAATTGCAGCTCCTAGGGTATGGGCTTACTATAAATCTGCAGATGTCCACCCATCTCTCAAATATTTTAATGCAGGATCTAGTGCTTGGAATGTTAGTGGGTTGAATTCATTTAGTTAATAGTTACTGAGCAAAAAAAGATCCATCCTTTATGTTCCCATAAGAAGGAAAAGTTTAATTCAATGTAATCACTTTTAAAAGAAACCATAGACTGGGTTACTCTCTCTCCTTTCCATACTCTTTTGCCTTGGGCTCTCAGCTATTGTATCAATTTTTTTAAACCAGTGATTATGTGTCTGTATATCTCCGTCTGTTCATTCATCGTCATGGTCATTTGTCCAACTCCCAGTACTCAGCTCCCTCACCTCTCTCTCTCTCTCTTTCCCTCCTCCTTTTCCTCTTCTCTTACCATCCATCTCTGCCCTCCTCTATCATCAGTCCCATATCAGTGCTCAGCTCCCATACACCCTTTCTATCTTTCTTTTTATCTGTCCACACACACACACACACACACACACACACACACACCTTCCTCCATCATTCATCCCATCTCAGTGCTCAGCTCCTTGAGTTCCAGGAAACACAAGTTGGTATCTTCAGTCTTAATGGCAGATATTGTTGCTCTCATATGTTTATTATGGGCTTCCCAGAAATGCCTGGTCAGCTGCTGTGGCAACCAAATGCTTGCACCACTGAGAACTTTGCTGTCAACCAGTGGGGCTCTTCTTAATATTCTTAAGTTTTCAAAGTCTGCACAACTGCAGGGAGAAAGTAAGTTCTGGACTAGATGAACCTTGGCAGGATTCAGTAAGACAAATCCTACCTTCCCTAACTCTAAGTTAATGGATTATTGGCTGAGAAAACCATACTGCCAGGGACAGAAACAATGCTGCCAGCGGAGAAGCTCACTTAGATAACCAAACTGGACATGTCGCTGAGCCTCTGCATCAACAGTACAACAATGCAGCACCCAGAGAGCTACAAATAAGCTTCCCTGTTCACTTCCTGCCGCAGTCAGTTCAAAGCCCATTGTTCTGTCTCTGTCAGTGTTTTTGCTACCACTCAGTGGGAACACCCAGGCCACTGCTGCTGAATCATAATGAGAACCCCTCATCTCCTGCTCTCCAGCAGCTCGGTACACTGCATAGAAACAGCTACATGGCCTTAGCAGTGTACACAATCATACCACCTGCTTGGAAAATACAATTTTCTGTGGTTCAAGGAGTTCATTCCAATGCAAGAGCCTTGAGAGCTTTGTAAATACCATGAGATTCATCAAGTTAAAACTGTGTGCTGTCAACATGGATTTTGTTGACTCTGAAGGAGGCACAGGCTGAATTGCCAGCAGAAGAAAGCTGGGTTTTTCCTTTCCTCTGAACGATAGAACTCAATTGCAGCATTCTTTGCGTGGGTACCATTCCCTGCTAAGACTTTGACAAGCAATTACTACTTTCATTCCACATGAGAGCAGGTTTCCAGATACCCTTCTGCCTGGGCCTTCCATTTGAATTGCTCAGTGTTGGAGTGAGGATGGCTCTGCAACATACCAGAAGGTCTGCATATAGAGAGTTAATCTATTCTTTTTCAGTATTCAGTGTTTTGCAGTATTGAATCCATGTTCTTGCAGAGGGTGTCCAGAGTGCAGAGCTAATTAACAGGCCTGGGTACAAGCATGGGATAATGTTGCCTAGCAACTACATGGGGCCTAAAAGGTCCTCTCTAACTTCTGCCTCCTTTATAAACTAAGATTTTAAGAGTGTTGCTCAGCTTGTAGTTTTGTCTCTGTGCATCTTCCCAATACCACAGAAAAGTTGTGTTTTGCCAAGCACTGTTTTGACCGCTCAGACATCCACTGCCACTGATGGAGAAATGTTCCAATGTAAGAGGGCAAAGCTACATTATGGTAGGTTGTGGTTCTTCATTTATCACTCACAGACAAAATGTCTTTGCTCCATTTCCCACCCTTGAGGCTAAGAATGGCAACATGTCCCCAGGAGGGAAATGAGTAGTGATGGAAAATGATGGCAGCATCCTGATTGAGATCCTTATTTGCTGCCAGTCCTTTTTCCCAAGGAAGGATGAGGCGGAGGAGAAGATCTATTTATACCACCTGGACTGTTGCTGGTGACTTGTCAGATATACATACATCTTTTTAAGGATTCTTCTCAGGAAAAACAGGCTGACTATTCTTAGCTGAAATCTCAGTAATTTTTTTCACACCCTCATCATGTTGTGTGAACATCCTCTTGCTTCCCTTAACTAGTTGGTGGTGGATGGTTGGCACACAACTTTTTTTTTAAAAGCGACTTGTCAACTCTGTTCCTTTGAATGGGTGTATTTGTAAGGTGAGTGGCAGTGGTGGTTGCATTGCATTCTAATATGTTTCTGGTTTTGGCTTGAATGAAATTGAACAGAATAAAAACAAGAGTGAAGCCTAGCTATGGTTCATATCCTGGTTGGCAAGCACAGTGTGGATGGGCGAACAGGGAAAGCCAGGTCCACATTTCCTGAAGTACGTCTGGATGTAATAGCTCCTGATAGTGAGTGTGCATGGGAATGTCCCCCCCCCAGACAAGGCACATGGAAGATATACCAAGAAAGGGGCATCCAAGATGCTCTCCATCAGTATGACCCCACAGCCAAAGAACATGCTGTTCTCCACTGCCTGGAAAAAAGAAGAATTTCCTTCTCATCTCTCAAGTGAAGCAAGTGTTTACAAGACCATGACTGATGCTTTATTATAAAAATACTAATGACAAGGGTTATAGCACGGGTATTATTTCACAGCTGTTATTATATTGCCTGTCACTTTTATGGCTGGGCATATGAGACCTAACAATTGAGATTACTTAAGCAATGTTATTGAAAGCTTTAAGAAAAAAAAAGCTTTCAGGGGATGAACTCTTTGATTAAAATATATAGCTGTTTGCAAGATCTCATCTGCAAATGAAGATAAGCAGAGTAAACTTTGCCAGACGTGTCCTTCAGTTAATAATGATATGATCAAACGAAGTGACACAAAGACTGTATGTGTTGCTCTGAAAAAGGATGTCGGTGTTATAATCCTAAGTGTAATCATAGGAAATGTCCTGCTGAACTTAGTAAAATCAACATCCAAGCAGGACTGGGACTGGGTGGATAGAGTATTGAATATTTTGTTTTAAGTATAAGTTTTCAAATTCATGTTGTATGGATACAGATATCTCTTTTGCTCTGAGTGAATGTCCTTTGACTTTACTTATGTCTTCTGGAAGAGCTGCAATCATTGCAATCACAAGCGCTGGAAGTGTCAAAGGGAGCAAAGCCTGCATCACCCCAAGTGGGGGGTGAGGGTTGTACCATTTGCATGATGATGGCAGATGGTTTCCGTATCAATGAGGCAGTGAATGTTCTCCAGGTTTTAGTCTGAGTTTTACCAGAGCTATCCAAAGTGGCAAAGCTGTTCTGGGAAGAAGGTTCAGCATCTTGGATAGCTCATTTAAACCTTGGAATAAAAACCAGAACAGATTCACTGTTTCATTGACATGGGAGCCACTTCTAGGATCACCTTGTCCTTTTCAGTGCCTTTTGCACTGGGTGTTTCCAGGCTCTCTATCAGAAGATTAAGTTACTGTTCATTTGCAGTGGGGGTTGAACAACCAGCTTGCCCAGGCCTTAATTCTCTGCTTTTTTTCCTCTGCTAATGCCTGCCTGAATGACCTCTCAATAAGCAAGAATTTGATCCCTGAAAAGTCTCCAGTGGAGAATATTAGTTAATGCTGCTGTTTGTATTGCTGTTTGTTGGCAATGGGAGGGGGAAGAAAAAAGCTTGGTGCTCTATATCAAGAATATGGGGTGGACAAATTGAGGGTGTTGCCCCCTCCCATAAAATTAACCTTCAGTCCCCAAATTTCTACCATTGTAGAGAGTGAATCATTGAAAATAACTCACACCCAGCACTTTTCTATTTCCTGTGTTTGGATTCTGTTGGTAATTTTGCCTAACCCCTTTCTTTGGATAACTCAACTGATTTTCTACATCTTCAATTGAATTTTCAAGCTACTGCAATGCTAGAAATTTGGGAACTGACAGAAAATTTCTGATTTGGGAGCAGTGCCCTCATATCCCCTGCTCCTCCCATAGCTACATTCCTTCTCTAGGTCTGAAATCTGGTTCTGCGGACAGTAAGCGTTTCCACTGAATACAGAGAGGCTTGTTAGCAAATAAACATTTTTAGGATTAGGCTATGACTACTTAAACATGCTAAAGGCACTGGATGCTGTCTGATTTTGGAAGCTAAGCAGGTCAGCCCTGGTTAATACTTGGATGTTAGATGGCCAGTGAATACCAGGTCCTGTAGGCTATATTTCAGCGGAGGGAACTTGCCTTTTCCCCAGGAATGTGGAAGGAAGGCAAGTGCAGCCAGGCAAAAGGGGAAAGCATGCATACGCCTTCTCTGTGTGCCAGGCTACCCCTCCCATTCCCTTGCCTGGGCATGAAGAAGGAAGGCCACATGCTCAGGTAAAAGGCAAGGGAATAGGAGGGGAGGAATCGAGGGAGACATGTGCATGCCTTCTCCACATGCAGGGCTGCCCCCTCTCATTCCTTTGCCTTTTGCCTGGGTGTGGAGAAGGAAGGCAGCATGCCCAGGCAAAAGGCAATGGAAGAGGAGGGGGAGAAAAGGGGGGAGATGTGAGCATGCCTTCTCCACATGCAAGGTTGCTCCCTCTCATTCACTTGCCTTTTGCCTGGGCGTGTGTAAGGAAAGCACAAGTGCCCAGGCAAAAGGCCAGTGAAGGGGCGGGGGGAACAGAATGGGAGGGGAAGTAATCAATCTGGTGGGGCTTTTGACTCTGCTTTCTGAACCTTTGTGAAAGTTTACTGAAAGGGCCACTGTACTGTGCTTAAAAAATGTTTGTTAGTGAGACACATTTGAGTGTGCTTAAAGCCATTTGGAAAGTGCATTTTTCTCTGACGCATTGTTAGAGAGCAAGATCCTTAAAAAGCTTCTCCCAGATTTTGGAATTCTCCCTACAGAAACCAGGATGACCCCATCCTTGCTGTCCTTTTGTAAGCCAATGAAGACATTGTATGCCACCAGGCTTTTGGAAACTGACTGGGGTGGGGTTTTAAGGCTGTGTGATACTATTTTTAAGATTTGTGTATAGTCTCTTAATGAATGTTAATGTTTTTAATGTTAGCATTTTAACTTTATAAATTGTTTAATTGCTTTTTTAAATAACTGTTATATTTATACTTTTATTAATGACTTTGTATATTTTTTAATTTGTATTGTTTCTAAATATGTTATTAGCTGCATTGAATCCCACTGTTTATAGAAAAGTGGGATATAAAAGAAGAAAATAAATAAAAACATGAAACATGGTGATCTGAGATAACTTTTCCAAGTGGGAAGTAATACAAGGAAAACTCACTGAAGGAGTACATACTACTTTGATCATGTACATACTGTAGAACCACAGTCTATAAATGCTAACAATAAGTAACAACATTTTGCTTGCAGAAGATTTCAAGTTCAGTTCTTGATCTCTACAAATATCTTAGGTTTGGAGTACTAGTCAGCGCATGTTAGGCTTAACTCAATATAAGTGTGTATCCACACTAGACAATTATAGCACTTTGATCGCACTTTAACTGCTATGGCTCCATTCTATGGAATCTTTGCATTTGTAGTTTGAAGAAACTTGGAATTCTGTGGCACCTTTGGAAATGTGCCTTCATGCAGATAATTCCAGTAGTTCATTTCTTCTGCAAACTATAAATTCCAGCATTCCAAGGGATACAGCCACAGAGATTAAAAGGAGATCAAAGTGTTATAATCATGTGGTATGGATACAATACAGTCAGCCTTCCATATCCATGGTTTTTGTATCCATAGATTCAACCCACCATGGTGGATATTTAGAAAGAAACAAAACAAAAAAAGGAAACCTTGATTTTGCTACACAGTGAGGACTATGTTGATATGTAAGCATATTGTACTGTAGCCTCCTGCTGTTTCACAGATCCTCAAGCTCTCTCCGCCACTCAGTTGAGTTGTTTACCATTTTATATAAGGGACACAATTTTACTATGCCATTGTATACAACGGGACTTGGAGCATCCACAGAGGATCCTCGAACCAAACCCCAGTGGAAACTTGGAGCCTACTGTATGATTTAGCAATACAGTTATCTGTACCTGGGTAAAGGGACAACATAGCCATGATAAAAATTCACAGTGGTGTTGAGAACTTTGAGAAGCAGAGCCCAAGAACCCTACTTTGGCTTTTCCAGCTGGGTGCAAGTTCATGTCACCCATCTTCATTGCTTCCATTGTTTCTTGTTGCTGCATCAGAGCCAGAATAGGTAACCCCTAGTAAAGAGAATCTTGGCCAATCAATAAGGAAGCCAAAGCAGTGATTTAAAGTGCTGAAAGGGGTCGATGGCAACTGCTGTGGGACTGAGCTGTTAACATTAAGTGGGGGATTTGCTTGGTTTGTCATCCAAATTATCCCCTGCCCCAGCGTCCACCAGTGTGTCTGGTAAAGCAAAATTATATTTAAAAAGAGCCTTCCCCAGAAGGTGAAAACAGCTAGCCCCAGAGATTTGGAACAGGAGACGGAACCTTTCACCTCAGGGTCAACAGGGCAAAGGAGTTGTTGCCAGCAGGGAGGTTGAGAGCCAGAGCAGAACAAGTTGGTGGTCTTAAATTAACCTGACTCTCAGTGTGTCACAATTTCTCTTTCTCTGTGGAGATGCCCCAGAAGACATTATGGACACTGAAGCCATGTGTAATGTCTTTCGGATGAAGAGATGGAAGCAGCTGAAGTGGCAACTAACCATATTGTATCTGTACTGTGGTTAATTCCCTGGGACTCTTTTGACTGCCTTTTGGAATCTAAATTGCTTGTATGCATCAAATGATAGACTGAATTCAGTTTCCATCTGTCCTTCTGCCCTCTAGCTATTTTTCAGGGAAATAATATTTGCATGTGTGTGTGTATGGGTAGAGATAGGTCTATCTATCTATCTATCAACAATGGGAGAAAATTCTATAGTGGATTAACTGTGACCATATAAATTCCATTTAACTGGGATTTGCAGTACTAGTTTAGAAATTGGATGCAGCTTCTGGGGGCGAAATCCACCTCTGTAAGGGCACATCCAAGAATGCTTCTCTATGTGGCCTTGCAGTGCATCCAAGATTCATCTGATTTGCTATATATTTCATGATTAAAGATAAAGAGTAGAGAGAAAAGGAGGACATGGAGTCTTAAAGTGATATTGGAGACCAAGCTTGTCCAGAGCCAGTGCAGTGTAGTGGTTTGAGCAATGGACTATAACTCTGGGGACCAGGGTTCAAAACCCGCTCAATTGTGGAACCCACTGGGGGTCCTTGGGCAAGTCACATCATCTCAGCCTCAGGGGAAGGCAAAGGTAACCCCCCTCTGAATAAATCTTGCTGAGAAAACCATGTGATTGGTTTGCCTTAGGGTCCCCATATACTGGAAATGACATGAAGGCACACAACAACAACAGTGTTCTTGGGAAAACATGAGGTGGAAAAATGCATCTTTTGAAAGATATACAAATTTATTTAAAGATTCATGCCGGGGAAGATATTCCAGATTAACTTTCCCTGCCATAAATTTCTATTCTTAAAAATATGTGCTCCCTTCTAATAAATGTACAATTTTACATTGTAATTTATTTCTCTTTTCAGTTGAGGGAATGCTTGCTCTGCCTCACCTCAGACGTCTGGGTTCAAATTCTAGCCCAACCATAGATTTACTAGCTAGGATCCTATCTCTCAAGCTTAGGTATTTGCCTATAAAACATAGGTAGAGTTTTTTTTTATGAGGTTGTGACTCAGTCTGGACCTAAGTATTACAGCAGCCTATAACATTTAACAAGTAAAAAGCCTGAGTTGCCTTTTGAACACTAAATTGAACATTTTTGCCTAGAAACAGTATGGACTTATCTTCCTACTTAAAGGATCAGCAAGGTTGAGGCAGGAGAGGAGCAATGCCTGGTGAAAATGCCTGGAAAGGAGTTGAACTAGTGTTGGTCAAAGAGAGTCACAGTTTAAGATCTTATCATTGTTGATGGAGTCTGCTGTCGCTAGTCTGAGACCAAGCTGGCTTTTTGAGGATGAAATATCAGACTAATTTGGATTTGATTTTTGTTTTTTGTAATGTGACTCATTGTCAAAAAGTTACAAAAAACCGTTGGGGGGAAAAGGCAAGAACATATTGTTTTGGTACATGATGTATCCCTAGGAGTTGAGGGGTGCGGTTGGGGGCGCACAGCAGTCCTTTCCATGAGCACAACAATCCGTGCTGTCCTTTTCTTGCCCTCCAAGCCGTTATTTGCTGTCCTGTCCCTGAGCTATCTGCAAATGGGAGCAGGTATCCATCATGTTATCCTCTGGTTGTCTGGAAGTGATAAGTGAGAACTGAAAGGCTCTGTAATCCCATTACTTACTACCCCTCACCCCCAAAGCCATGCTGTCTCCAAAATGCCTCACCTAACACAAGATACACTAAGTCAAATCTATTCCCTTTATCTACTAAGCTTGTTATCCTATTTAGGAAATAAATTGAGTCAGTCTGCTTTTCAATGAGTGGCAAACCTTGATGGAGATTCCTAGTGTTGCTCTAGGAGCTATTATTAACTCTTTCCATTCCACTGGGGCTTTCTTCTCTTAAGTGTTTAGATTTGATTGTCAGGGTTTCTGTCATCTATAGAAATAGAGCTCTGCATGAAATGCTTTGCTTGATGTTGTATTCCTGTCCTTTCTCATTCTTTCCCACACCCCTTTTTTGGTGCTAAGGTTGTTTCTTTACTAATAGACATTAGAAGACTGGCCAGCTTTTCTCCATACATATTTCTTATTCCTGGGAAATAGCTGGCTGTAAGACATGGGAACAGAATCAGAATTTAAGTTCTAAAAAGTCAGAGTATGCAACATTTGCTCAAGTTGTTTATTTTCCTGTAAGACCAATATGTCACTGTGCATTACAGCAAGTAAATTTAGTAAAACAACACACACTGTACATTTGTGGAATAGATCTAGGAATTCTGCAAAGCTCCTTCTGGCATGGAGCCTTTTGACAAAGCACACTTGATATTCCTAAACTGGTATGCCTGTAGAAAAAAAACCCTTTTTGAAACCAAGGCTTCTTTCCCATTGATGAGCAGAAACAGCTATCTATATGAAAACATCTTGATTATCTCTTCTTGGTGCTACAGCCTTGTGACAACATGCACGCTGTTAAAAGGAATAAAAATGTAAGGGCTTTATTTCCTCCTCAAAACAATGCCTTTTGACAGATTTTGCAAGAGCAGTGAGGTGAGGGAATGTGTGGCTTCCAGATGTTGCTGGACTGTAAGTGCTATCATTCATTAACATTGGCTTTGCTAGCTGGGGCTAGTGGGATATGCAGGAAAACAATATCTAGTGGGCTGCACATTCCTCTCTCATGTGAGAGACAATCTCTCTTATTTATATGTTTTAAAATTGCATTACTTTAAAGTGTAAGTTGCTTTGAGGCCCAATGTTGGTTAAAAAGCAGGATACAAATAAATATCATCATCACCATCATCATCTAGCAGGCATAAGTATCAGTCCTAGCTTTACAGTTTCTGCACTTGAAGGAGAAACTCAACACATCATCCGATGCTCTTTTCTTTTATAAATCAAATGGCACAAAGGATGGAACTTTGGCTCCTCTTGGGCCTGGCCTGCTGCTGTTTCCCTGCTCCCGCCAGGGTTGTTTCTGACCCAGTATGGAGGCAGCAGCAGCAGCAGTCCTCCCTCCCAGGCCTGGCCCACCACTTTCCCCCTGATGAGGTCTTCCTTGGCCTGGGGCAGTGGTGGAGGGAGAAGCAGCACCTAGGAGCACATCTTCCACACTTGCCCTAGGTGCTTTTGAACCTAGATACACTACTGGTTTCCTTCCTTGGGTGTGTGGGGGCATTGGGAGAGGGCTTGTGGTGTTGAGAAGTTGGTCTGCCAGCTGCCCTTAGCAGCTGGTGGAGAAGGAGGACCAGAGGTCGATTTTAAAGAGCTGCACAGCCTGATCAGAGACACTGAGAGGGAAGGTTCCCCTGGAACAGAAGCACTTGAGGTTGTGGGTGCAGGGGTTGGAGAAACTCACAAATACTCAGATCCGTGAAAGTCAAACCTGCAAATGTGGAGGGGCGACTATATTTCAGACCTCAAAATGTAGCTTATTGATTCATTAACTGAATTGTTCGCTCTGGGAAGTAAATGGTGCATGCATTTCTGTTTGTTCCCTGCTTAAGGACTGAGAAGAGATGATCAAATAAGGAAAAGAGTTTTACCTTTTTTTTTAATGCTTACCCAAATGCTCTGCCCAATATTCAACAACAATAGCCTTAATCCCCCATGAGTGAATGCTAAACTGCTGATCCTAGTAACTTCATGCAGAGAAATGTTAACAAACCAGTTTTGTACTATCTGTCCATCCCTGCTCTTCTGGAGGCTGAATGCAGAAATGCCTGCCCTGCCCTTTTGAATTAGCATCTATTCATGGAGAACAGCTGGAATATATCTTGCACTGATTCTTATAGCCTGAAAAGACTTTTTTTAAAGTTGACAGTTAAGTATTTTGGAAAATGTTTGTTTATTTGAAGACACTTTCTTTACTTAAAGTTTGGAGCCAAAAGCCACAAATGCACATTTGGAGATGCCAGAAAAAGAAGCAAGCTCTAAATTAATGTGTACAATAAAAATATAGAGGTTTAGTTGTTTTCTTAGGTTGTGTTCTTGTTCTTATCTCCCTGTCAGACTGATGGTGGTTTTTGCACATTCCAATTCATACAACTGCTCTCAGCCACACAAAGAGTTGTGCGTGCACTGTATAATACCATCTCATCACTGGCACACATTACCACAGTTCTTTTTCTTGAATGATGAAAGCATATCTGAAGTATGGATATATACACAGTGAGTGTGCTTCATGTAAATTGTGCAGTTCCTTACCAGTCTGTGAACATACAGGTCTGCAGCAGAGGAAATAGTTGTAGAATATGGAAGACAAAGGTACCATGTTGATTGGAGTGACAATGGCATCTCCTTTGCACTTAGAATAAAAATGATGCCCATTTCTTTTGATTATTCAAGGCCCACCCTGGGTCTAATAGACTTTTTCCTTCCTCCCCCTCTTTGCAGTTACTATAGACTCCTCCTCCTAGATGCTTCTGGAAATAAGGGAGAATTGCATACCCAAGGCATATACTGGGGAGAGGTACAGCTCCTGGCCTTCTGGATGTTTCAATCTTCATGTAATGGGCACGTGTATTATTACATATTACGTAGGCATAAATACACAGAAAATCAGGAGAAATTAATATGAAAATGCATTCTAATTTTGAATTTCTATCCTTCCAAATAGACAAACAGGTTATAGAAATGGAACAGAAAAAACTGTGCTTAAAACAGTTCAAAGTTTGAAGACAGCAAAAGATGCAGATCCGTCCACCACTGCCCCTGTCCATGAAAAGACTGAATACATGGAAAGAAATTTGAGAAGAAGGCTATAACTGGACTTAGATTTGGAAACATGGATTAAAGCTGTTCATTGCCTATGAAGCTCAGCCAGCATCATTGGGCAAATTGCTAAACCACACATTGCTGTTGCTCTGTGCTTTCAAATCATTTCACAGCAACACTAAGGTGGCCCTAGCATGGGGATTCCTGGGGGCTGAGAGAGTGTGATATGCCCAGGGTCACCCAGTAGGTTTCCATCTCCGAGCCAGGAATCAAACCCTGGTCTCCAGGGTCAAAGGCCAATGCTCAATATGCCATGTTGGCTCTCAAACCACACCTACCTCCCATGGTATTCTCTTGGCGATGAAGAAATGAGATTGTATCCAGTGAACTGCTCAAAAAGAAACATTTGGTGTAAAATGTAATAAACCCCAGCAGTAAGAATAATGTTGCTATCTGCAATTATTGTAGAGGAATTCCTAAATTCCTGGGTCAGGCCCTTTTTCTCCGACGGCCTCTCAGCTGCCACATTAGGAGATGGGGGGTACCTTGCCAGCCTGGCTTTCTTCAAATCTGGAGGAATCTGCCTTAAAGCTAGGAACAAGCAAGAAACAAACAAAACCCATCCAGGATCTGAAGTAGCCCCCCTGAGACACGGGTAGATGACATGTTTATCTGGAAACCAGTTCCTTTTTACTTTCAGGGGTTGAAAGGAAATTTGGGAGGGGAAGAAGCTTGTGGAAAATACTGAGAATGTCTGAGTGATTTATTGAAGGCAATTAGCCATGGAGAGTTTGTTTTCTCTAGGCAAAATAATAGTGTATGCCCAGCAAGGAGTTCCTTCCTGACAGGACCAAAAAGAATCCATATGGAAAGAGGGAGGCTCTAACCTAGAGATTTGGACTCAGGGCCCAAGTGCTGCTTTTCAGAAATCAGCATCCACTTAACCTGATACGTGTTCTTCTGAAATATTACTTCGACCTCTTTCCTCCATACTTAGGGAGCAGGTAACCAGAATAGGCTGACTGGAATTTGGCCACAGAAGGAGAGAGAGACTCCTATGAGAAAATGTTCTTATGAATCATAACAGAGTATTCAGGTTTCATCTGACATTTCTCTGTTGTCACACCCATATTTGACCCTTTATCCATCTATGCTTAATCCATTCCTGTATGCTATGAGCAAAGATTCCTGTGTGCCATGTCCATTCTGCTCACTGGACTAGTGTCAATTATTTCTCTAGCACTTCTAGTATATAATGCACAGCTCCTAATTCAGTAGTCCTTCAAACAACCCAAAGAAGAAATTAATATCACCAATTTACACATGTAGAATTGAATGAGTGTCCACAAAAGAGTAGGCCACTGTCCACAGAAACCTTAAATCTCCAAATGTATTGAGCTAGTTTGATTTGCTGTACACCAGCACCCTACCTAGAAGGGTCTCATGTTCTTTTGATGGTTATTAGCAATTGGAATAAATCCAGGTCTTATGTCAGCATTGCACCTGGTTTTCAGTGCATAAAACATAAATCAGTTTTTATATCCTGGGAGGTACATCTGGAAATCCAGTGCAGAAGCAGTAGAAAAGTGTGGAGCAGTAGAAAAATTCCTTGGTCCAGGTCAGGCAAGACTGAACAGACTAGATAAATTCAGCCCCAAGTTCAGCAACTGCCTAGAGCAGTGGTTCTTAGCCTGGGGTCCATGAAGCCCTGCTGACGGATATCAACAGGCGGCAGCAACAGCAACAGGGGCCCAAGGTCTCCCAGTGCCTGAGTGGGGATTTGAATGCTAGTCCATTTCCGCATGGGGTTTTTAAAATGGTGCAGTCCGTCCTCCAAGGAGGAGGTCTGCACCTGGGAGTGGACTGGGTCAGACGTACTTAACGTAGATCCGCACCCCCGCCCGCTCCGGAACGACCCCAAGTGGTCATCCAGCGTGCTTTTGAAGGACCGCTAACAACAGGTCTTTCAAAAGCACGGAGCGCACCACCGCGAGCCTGCTCCCTTATGCAGATTCGCAGGCTCACCCCAATGCAAGCCTGCAATCTGCCGGGGTGGGCTTTAGGCTGGCGAGCTTCAGCTGGCGAGACCCTCAACCAACCAGAAGCCACCATTTGGGACACTGGAGCAGTACGTATCAACGAGCACGCACTGCTCCGGAGAGGCGTGGACTGGACCGGGGAGCCGAAAAGTCCAGTAAGTAGCGGCGCAGGGCGATTCCCTCGCGCAACATGAGAAAGTGCCTGGGGCCTGGCTGCACTGCGGAAGGAAGAGGCAGGACCATTGCGTTCCCTTCCGCAGGGAGCCAGTGAGGTACAGAAGGGAGTATTCCTGCCATGCTCCCTTCTCTGCCAGGACTGTCATGGGATGACACACGAGGACATCATCGTGCAGAAATGGGGTAGGAGCCCTTCTCTACCACACCTTCCCACTGAATATAACATATTCCTGTAATTGAACCTTTGGCCTTTTCTGGTGCATGTGGGGTCTCACATTATACTAACTTTGTGGCAGTCCTTTCTTGGTTTGCACATTTTGTCTCTATAGTGCTGCCTCCACATTTTTTCAGTTCATACTTCTTCCTCTTGGGATTGTGGCCTGAAGTCTTTTCTTCTTTACAAGCAAGGTTAAATAGAGAGACAGTTGTGTGTCTCAATGCAGACAACTGCTATGCTGAATGCAATTAAAAAAAAAAAAGAAAAAGTGGTGGGTGAACTCTATCATGTCTCCGTGAGATTGTAGAGTAGCAAGGATTATGCAGGGCTAAAATTGTCCCCTCCTCCTCCCCACCCAAAAGAAATCAGGAGAAGAAATTAGCAAGGTGTCCATGGTGAATGAGTAAATATGCGCATAATTAGACCACATTTTAAAAAAGAAAAAAGGTTTTGATAATGAGGGAGATGAAGGACAGAGGACCAGTATAAAAGACACTTATTCAAACAATTGTGGAGGAACATTGGTGGAAGATTAGTCCCTGATTAATGAGGTGCAGACCTTCAGATGAAAAAAAAAATGTGCAGCTCTGATCAAGGCATCTTGAAGAACTACGTACGGACTGTGATATTTTATCGCATAAATCATGTAAAAAAATTGTTCTGGCAGATGTACTCTGAGTATCAGTCTCTCCAGGCTTATGAGGTAGCAAGTATTTCTTTTTCTTTACGCACCCTCAAAATGTGCCAGTCCTTGACCATGTTTTTTTTCACCAATAGTGAAAAAATAAAGCACACTCACAAAAATAAAACAGCTGAAGTTTGCAGCTATGGCTTCTGTTGGCTATGACCGCTACATTTAATCTGTCTGCAGTGAAATCTAGCCATGGAAACTGGTGCCTGAGGAAACTGTTTCACATCGATAGTGAGTTTCCCTGCTCCCATGGTCTAATTAATTGCACCCATGGTAGGAACAAGATGTCATGATTATGGTTAGTTCTGTGGCATTGCACTGAGGCTGTTATTCTGTTGGAAGGATTTGCCTTGTAGACAAAGAAGGCTTATCCAATCTCCTGAAGAGGACAGGCCATGGTAATGAACTATACTTTTGGATCACTCAAGCTTTATGGTTAGAAATGGCCTTTTGAGTTTAGATCAAGGGTGAGCTGAAGTTAAATTAGGTTCTACAGTTAAATTTCTAGGTCATATGCAGTAGATCAATAAGGATTTCCAACTTCCAGTTGTTTGACAATAAGAGCCACAAAATAATCTCCCTCATGTTCTAAACACTGCTGAAATTAAGAAAATTTGAAGTAACAAGGGTTCAAGTCAGATTAGTGGTTCAGTCTGGTCCTTTTATGAAAAAAAATCCTGGGTTTATAATTCAACATGTGTGTCTTTGGCACCAAGAGACGGTTGGAGGCCTTTGGGATCTAGTAAAAGCAAAGTGAATTTTGCAAGCCTGTACTAGATAACATTTGCATCTTTAAACTGGAGTTATTTAAGTACAGCTCCTTCCTGTGTTTCCTTTTTCTCATTTTCCTCTTCCTTAAAAGTATTCACATAGGCTGGTTGTGTCTAAAACATGCTAAACATGCATATGCACACAGAGATACACACATTGGAACACTTCTGAGAGCTTCCCCATTTGCCCCCCAAAAAGCTGTTGGCTCCTGCTGTGATTCAAAATCAACCTCTGACTTGGATTTGTTCTGAATTTCCTTGAGGGCTTTGGGTGATCACACACCAAAGTGCTCCTCTGTTTGAATAAGAAGTGGCTTGCATTCAAAAACACTTGAGAGCAGAGAGTTGTTTTATCCCAAATGGGTTTCTTTAGTTTCTTACCACCTGTGAATTAGTTAAATAGGAAAAGAGCTTGGCTCGTGGCCAGTAGGACTCTCATTACTTGTAATTAGCTTAATTACATCATAAATAGCCCATCAAGGGATAGGAAGCAAAGCTCAAACAAATCAGCAATTCTGCTTTTATAACGTAACCCACATGGCACTTTGATCAAACCAATAACAACAAATGAGCTAAATGGGAAAAGAGACAAGCCCTCAGCGTGGGTCTTTCTCTCTGTCACAGCATGCGTCTCCTGAGCCCCACCTCTGCCCCATGCTGAAGGATTCATGAGCGGGAGGTGCCTCTCTCTAGAGACAGGTAGAGATGTAAATACTTAGAGGATGCCATCAGCTTCATTTCACTGTAGTAGATTTAATGTAGGACACGGTTATTTTTGTTCAAGTGAAAGGCAAGTTATTGATGCCATACAAGCAATATTTATAAAATATAATGCAGAGCTTGGAAAATTACTTCTATAAGTAAGTAGTTAACTGTTACAAGCGAGGCTGTTGACGATAGGGTGACTTGGGCCATTTCTGCACAACACTGTTATGGTGCTGTTACTCTACTTTCAATGTCCTGTGGAATCCTGGGGTTTGGAGTTTAGGGAGGGGCATTTAGAATTCTCAGCCAGAGAGATCTTTGGCTTCAGCAAAATAAAAACCCCAGAATTCCACAGGACGTTGGAAGCAGAATAATAGCAGTATAACAGGGTAGGGCGGAAATGGTGTTGTAGATTTCTCATTCATAAGGTTACACTAAGTTGAAGTTGACAGCACTTAACAGCAAATAATTCAAAAGCCTTCCAAAAGTAGTTGACTGACATTGTAGTAACAATTTCAAAAAGTAATGCTTTCTTTTCATGTTTTTCCAAAGTAACTTAATAGTGACTTTCCAGTCCTTCCTTCCTTCCGTCCTTCCTTCCTTCTCACCTGAAATCTAAGGATCTCAGGTCAGCATACAATAAAATCAATTTAAACTGTATAAAACAATTTGAAACAAACACTAAGAATAATTTAAACAGACGTAAAGCGTGCTAAACAATTTGACATTAAAACAGGACTATTTAAAACCACTTAAAATATAAAATGATGTATAGGTGAAGGTTCAGATGAAATGAAATAGATCCCAAAGGCTGTGGTAAAAAAAAACGCTGTTTTTGCTCGGCACCATAATGACACCAGTATTGGTGCCAATTGGGTATTCCAAGAGGGTATTCCGTAGTGGAGCACCACATCAGAGAAGGTAACTTTTAGAAAATTGAATGCTGGCAAGTGGCACAGAATATACCCTCCTCTTATTTCTCTCAACATCTGCAGCAGAGTGTATGGCACAGTTTGACCCAGCATTTGAAGCATGTAGTATGTGGGGTATCTTAAATATGATGCAGCTAAGGGGCTCAATGTGCCTCTTAATCCACTCTGGCTCTCTGGGAAGTGTTTAGCATGTTTCCTCATGGATTCTCACACACTTATCTGTACATTTATGTGTTTCCCCCAGGTTTAAAAGCAGCAAATTCTGTGACCATGAAGTGTGAATAGGCCTTTTGGCAGTAAGCACTGTAGTCTGTTTTCAGTCCAGTTTTATTCATGGAATCCTCCAAGGAAATCCTTCTTTTGATTCAATCAGCTACTGCCTCCTGTATCTCTCTTTGCTATAAATATACAGTGATTAGAAACCTGCCAGGCTTGGACCAAAGATAACGCTGCCTCATGTTGGCTTCTATGCCCCTTCAATCTGTGCTAGTCAGAACCACCTGTTCAACAGTGTTATAGTCATTCCAACTGATTTAGCCATGTTTATTGGGCTGTAAACGAGAAGGCTGTTTCTCTTCCAAGAGCTAACACTCACCTTGGTCACTGATTTCATGTGGCCAAAAGGCCTGAGAGTTTGGTGTTGTTTTCCCATAAGGGGTGGGAAGAGTTTTGCCCCATAATGGATGGAAAAGGTTAAATCTGAAAATACTCTCTTGATATTACTGATCAGAGTGGTTCGTTTACCATCACTTGTGTAGATTTAATTCACAATTGTTTCCTTTCCTCTATATTACTCTTACCAAGAAAGGCAGAAGAAAGATGCATATCATGGCATCCTTACCAACACACACACACTTACTTTCCTTTTGAAACCTGTAAACCTCATGGATTATTTGCCACAGTCCTGGGATCTTTGAAATTTTCATCCTATCCCATGTGAGAGTCTGATGTACATAGAATATAACCTGATAAGAAGCAGAAATAAGAGTCTCAGGATATATAGCAAAGTTTCTAGTCACTAGTTTTGGGAAAACATGTTGCTGAAATTCCTGCAATTTCAATTTGATTTTTAAATTATTCTTCTCTGAAGAAGATCTTATAAATATTGCCTGGTTGAAACATTTGTGATATTTTCTTGGAATAAGAAAATAAGTTTTCTGTACATCCTGAGACTTGCCTTTACTTCTCATGGGGTTTCACTAGGTGTTTTCAGTGTCTTCTTTTGTGTGTAAAACGTAACTACAAGCAATGAGATCTTGTGATTTTTTTTATTTTTACTTTGTACTGGGAAGCTTTGTGCATGCCACAAAGTAATCAGCTGCTAGACTAAATCACTATCTGCTTATTTATTGGTTTGTTTGTAAGGATTTTAAACCCCAGTTTTCAAATTAAGAGATTTTCAAAACAGTTTACAACAGGTTAATGGAATAATAAAAGAACTCTGGAAAGAAAGATACAGGTATTCTATATACTGTATATATAAAGATCACATTCAGATGAGATCTTGAATGGATGTACGTCTTTGAGCTCACAAATCTCCCTGGTGTTTTTCTTTAGACTGTTCTTTCATTTCTGTCCCCCACCCCTTTTGCATCAAAGACTTTGACCTTTGAAAGTTTCTCTTGGAGAGAAGATGTACTTAGTTTGCTGTCAACTAAGAAAGTAAACCAGTCTTCTTCTAGCAACACATCTAAGTGTTTCTGAGGTCATCTATGGTTATTGGACATTTGAGTATAAATGAAGTAGTTGGGGGTCTGGCAAGATATTTCTGAAAGATCCCAGACAATATGCTTTTCTTAAATGGTTATAATTTCTGCTTGCATATACTGATGCCAACAGCATGTTTGACATAGTAAAACTATAAAGAAGGTGAATAAAAGGTGGAGGTACATGCTCTGTTTATTGTGGCATTAATGGCTTTCTTGCAGCTGAGCGCTTTGTACTTTTGGGGAGGCAGGAAAAACTCTACAGTTGAGGCTACCACCAAATGCAGGGATAAATCAAGGAAAAAATTTTATTCTTAGGATGAGCCAGCACCTTCCACAGTACAATAATCATATCAGTAACCCTATGGAGACAGATAGATTCGTAGGGATATGTCAGTGCCATAGGTGATATAGCAACCATATTGTAAACCTAGATGCTTTACAAATTAATGGATGCCATCTTAGAACATCCCTTTTAACACACAAATGGGACTTGGGTCAGTTTATATAAAGATGATACAATTGAATATAGTGTTTATTTTTAAAAAAATCTTCATAATCATTCGTTCTACAGTCACTTTTTTAAAAAAACAGTGATTCCAAATGATCAAAATTTGGTGTTCCATATGCATATTACTAGCAGCAGTCAGCATGATGCATCCATGTGAGTGATGGACTAGGACACTGGGAGAGAAGGGTTAAAATCCCCACTCAGCCATGGAAATCCCCTGGGTGACATTGGGCAAGTCACACTCTCTCAGAAAGCAATGGCAAACCTCTTTTGAATAAACCTTCAGGTCAGTTTGAAGGCATAGAAAAACAATACCAACACCAACAAATATTTATTAACATCCAGTTATCTTCCTGAGATCATAGAAAGGATTGAAACAACTATGAAACTCTAAATTTGTAATCTTCTTCTTCCTTGGCATTTTGCAAAATAACTTATTTCCAAATGTAGCTGCAATGTAATAGAGAGTTCAGATTGCTGAAGTTCATTTCAGTGTTGGATTGTGGCCCATGAAAAATACAAATGGTGTAATTGCATTATCATGGTAATATATACAAACATAACAGGAAGAGTTTTCTGGGAAGTTGAACAGTTGCAAAGCATTCTGACGCCTAGTGACATTTTTCCAATTATGACCCTGACAATGGATATGAATTATTATGTATTATTCCTTTGTAGTGTATCTGCATTTACTGGACACTCTGACACTGTGCATAAATCAAAATGAAGACTCTTGACCTGCCCTCCATCTCATGTTTACAGTATAAAATATGAGATATGCAAGGAAAGGAGGGAAAGGAAAGAGGTGGGAAATTACTCTGATAACACCAGAACAAAGAGATGCATTTTGAACAGGCATTTAAATCCCCTGACCTTCTAATATTTTTGTTGGGACAGAGGTGGACCAAGTACCTAGGGATATAAGTCTTTGTTGATTTAATTCTTGAATGCAGGAATAAATGATTTCAAGGTTTTCTTCTTGCTGGGTGAAAGTTTGAGTATTTTTGTCCATTTTCAAACTTTTTTTTTTTTGCATTTTGGGATTACATTTTTTGAAACAATCTGTTTGTGTTTTCAAAAAACCTTTTGTTTTGTTGCATAAAGGAACAATTATTTTGAGCAAAAAACATTATTTTGTGCAATTTGGGGGGAAACAAAAAGACTCCTGGAAACTGAAAAATTTCACAGCAGGTGTCCACTGTGTTGATTGGGCATTTTTACACATTGGGACATTGTTCTGGATGAGAATGAGAAAATATGTATGTATTCTTTACATCCTCACTACCCAGAAAACTTTAGACCTTGGGCCAGATTGGCCCTCATGCCACAGCATAAATTTTGCTTCTGGAGAAAAAGTGAATCAGATTAGCGGTGTACTTTGAGGAACCACTTTGTTTGCTAAAGAACTGCCTTCAAGGCAATCTATGCTTTCCTTGTAGTTTCCATTCCCTATTTTGGTGCTCACATGGAATGTATCTCCAGTATTAACATTGGACATGTGCTGATATAGGCCTAGTAACTAAACATATATCAACATCATACCCTCAAACTGTACCAGTTTAGCAGGGACACTCCCAATTAATATTCTGTTGTACCATTTTCAGCTGCTTTTAAAATATCCCAGTTTCCCCTCCTCCTCCACCTTCCCCCTTTGTCCTCAGCATACTTCATTTGTTGCAGACTGAATTCGAATTGCAAAAGTAGTTTGCATTCAATTAACTCAGCAGTAAGGGAGAGGAGAGGTTGGAATCTTGTCCTTCCCAGTAGGCTCAGCCAAAAGTAAACTGCTGCAGTCTCTCATAGTTTGTGTGTTCTTCTTCATTAATAACTTTTGCCATCTTGACCACACTCTGTTGTTGCTTGGCCACATGTATTCCAGTTTTCATCCCAGTTGGAGGGTATGCAATATCAGACTTTGGAAACCACTTTTTTGGAATTTCCCAGCCAGCTCTGACACTGATATAGCAGCAAGTGTGACAAACGTGTGTCTGCGTTTTCAGACTAGATGATTCAGTGGTCCTCAATGCAAGATCAAGAATTCTTCATCTTCAGAAAACTAGCACATTAAAGAGAAGGGATCAAAGACATAGCTATGTTAGACTGGATCCTCATGCAAAAGGATATTGTAGCGCCTTTGAGACTAATGGAGAGTACGAAGTTTGTCGCTTTCGTGGACTCAGGCCATTTCCACACTACACTGGTATAGTGCTATCATTCCACTTTCAACATCCTATGGAATCCTGGGGTTTGCTGTTTAGGGAGGGGCCTTTAGCATTCTCAGCCAGAGAGCTCTTGGGCCTCAGTAAACTACAAACCCCAGAATTCCATAGGATGCTGAAAGTGGAATAACAGCACAGTAACAGTGTAGGAAATAGCCTGAGACTACTTCAGTGGAGGACATACTGTGTATAGCACACATACTGTGACCATTACATAGTTGGTGAGAAATGCATCTGTATTTGTTTCTTTCTTTGTTTTTAAATGGAGGGCATTATCTACAAACGTCTCTCTCAGACCATTTCCACACAAGACTGTTATAGCACTATGTTTCCACTTTCAACATCCTATGGACCTGGGTTTGCAGTTTAGGGAGGGGCCAGGCCCCTCCCTAAACTGCAAACCCCAGGATTCCATAGGATGTTGAAAGTGGAAACATAGTGCTATAACAGTCTCGTGCGGAAATGGCCTCAATCTCAAAGGTGCTACAGTATCACTTTGCAAAGTGAAAGGTGTTATCTTCCCTCTTGACATCTAGTTTTCTTTGTGTGTGATTTCAAAAATCTTAGTTCTGTTACAAATTTTGGTATGGAGGAATATTTAGCTATGTGAGCTCCCATCTGCAGTCTGAAGTCCAGACATCCAATTACTGCTTCATCTGCTGTTTGCGAGAACTACTCCTTAGACTGCTCAGGAAAACACCAGAGACTGACCTGTGATCAGAAGGTCGAATAGATACAATCCAGTGTGTCTCTGCAGAGATGCTAGAGATAACTTGGAGGCTGTTAGCAGCCATTTAGGGATTTTGCTTAAAAAAAAAAAAGATAAAACCCACAGACACAGATGCAAGTCTGCCGTTCTTAATCTGACAGTCATTGAGGATTAGTCTGTATGTTCTTCCTTCCCATCTGTAAAAAATAAAGCAAGAGCCATGAACATTCAAAGACACAGCCCTGTCATTCTTAATCTGACTGTCTATTTTGTTCTTTTTTATCCAAAACTAATTAGAGGAGAATTTACCCACCTTGGGACCTGAATGTGAGCACAGGACTTTTGTTCTCCCTGTCCACACCCTGCAGTCCTCATCTAACTTAACATCCATATGCCTGCAATTTATTATAAATCTCAAAAAGCCATGTAGTGATTGTGATAGATCACTTTTGGGACAAGGTGGATTTTTGAAAGTTTAGATCAGGATCAAGCAGGGTTCAAATGAGTAAACCCCCTGCTATTTTTCTCATTTAGATCAAAATCTGGACTGGATCACTTTTGAGCTTTTTTGAAAAAATAAAAATGTAGGTACTGCCTACATATTTAAAGTAATGTGTAGCCTGACCTCCTAGCAAATTTATTTGCTCATGCAACAGTGCAGCAGGTTTGAAAATCTGGGACAGCAAGGGAGTTTTTGAAGAATGGGAATGTAACATGATAATGTGTATAATCAGGTGTGCACCCAAACAAGGCCCAAATGCTATTCAACACCATTTTTTCAGCCAAGAGGGCAAAAGTTAGCCTCCTTTGTGTAGCTTGGGCAAGTTGGCTGCCAATGTTACTCAGTTGGCCAAAATAAAGGAGAGACCCTTGTGTTGCTACAGACCTGACAAAGGTCCTGCACGCTCTGTCAATCAGCCATTCATAAAAGCCACTGCATGCATATTTCCACCACCAAGATGAGCCATCTTATACTTATACCATCTTATACATCTTATACTTATACATCTTATACTTATACTGAATCAAACCAGTGATTGATCTAGCTTGTTGTCTACACAGGGACAGTCAGCAGTCCAAAGATTTAAAAGGTGCTTTCCCAACCTTACTTGGAGATGCTGTGGATTGAACCGGGGACCTTCTGCATACAAATTGTATGCTTCACCTGCTTGAGTATGGTCTTTTCTTTCCCAGAGGCTTCTGCAAAGAGAGATGGCAGAGCTCATGAGACTCTCATCATGCCCTTCCTTCCATGAGAGCGTCAGACTGCCTTGCCTTTACACCTTTCATGATAGTCTTCTCTTGTGAGAAAATGGGAATAGGCAAGAAGTTCAGCAACATCAGACAGTGCCCTCCACCCTCCAAATCCAGACCACTGCTGTTTATAAATCAGATTGTTGCTTTGGCTCACTTTTATTTACTGTGGCAAGAATAGAAAGACTCTTTTCCAGTCCCATCTAGATATTCTGAAGTCTGTGGTAGACATTCCTCTGTGACTGCAGTGATGCCAAGAGAAATTGATTTTGCTTGGTGGCTAATTCTACATACACACACATGTAAATCAGCCCCAATCTAGACATAAAAAATACTGATTCAGGAGGGTAGAATTTAGAGGAAAGGAGTGACTTTTAAACCTTTCTGTGTCCATTGCTTCTCCACCCCAAATCACCCTCTCATAGAACATGTTTTAAAGGTATTGGGAATCTATTACATGGGTTTGTGTATAATCTCTTTGTAATTTGTACCAGTCACTTTTTCAGTCTGACCTACCCCATATGATTGTTGGAGGATAAATTGGAGGGAAGAAATAGATATACCCTCTTTGCTGGCATACAAGAGTCACTTTTTTTCCTGAAAAATACTGTTTGAAAATGGGGTGCATCCTATACACCAGTGTATCTCACATGCCAGCAAATAATATTTGCCGGCGTGTAAATGAGGTGCATCTTATATGCTGGTGTGTCTTATATGCTGGAAAATACAGTACATCACCATGAAGTGAATAGAAGAAAGGCAGGGTTTAAGTATGTAGCAGGCTACTCATCACTGTTGTCATCTCTATTTCTTCTGTGTGGTGGTAGGTCTGGAGTGGATAGAGCAAAAATACAGGGGTCTTTTGCTAGTCATTGGCAGATTTCTGTTTACACTGAGGAATAGGAGGTAAAATTCCCACAGTGAGTACATTAGCTTTAAGGTGTCATACAGCGTTTTGCCATTCTTAAATCTTGAGAAGATGATGAAACCTTCTCAGTTATGCAGCTCTCCTATGGGAAGTCATAATTCCTTGGCCGTTCCATGATTCCTTGAATTAGTGGCTGCTTTCACTCCTTATGGTAGTCGGCATAGCTTCAACTGTCTTTCCTATCCATGCCTTGGCAGGCTTCATCTGTCATGCTGTTCTCAGTACTTCCCTCCCCTCCCCACAAGCTTTTCCTTAACTCAACCCCCCCCCCAGTCTTCCTGTCTTCAGGAGATTCCTAATCAAGTTCGCCTGGGGGAGGTGATAGACTCCTGATTGCAATAACAGAGTTGTGGCTTCAGTTCATTCATCCCCATTATGTGGCAAACTTGTTATCTCAAAGGCAAGAGACACATTTCCTGTCTGCTGTAGTCCCCGCTCCATGCCCCAATCTGTTTTGGCAAGCCTCGGTCTGGCTTCCCTCACACTATCCCAGTTTGCTGCTACTGTGGCTGCAGTATTTATATAGGAAAAGAAAAGGCCAAACTCTCACTACCCAGGATGTTTGGGCTGGAGATGTTTAATGCAAGTACCTTCCAGCCCTTTGGGTTCTCTTCCACCTTGCAGAAGTAGTGCTCACATACTGTGACCCTTGCACACTGACTGAGAAATGCATCTCTGTGTGTATGTGTGTGTGTGTGTTTTAATGGGGGGCATATCTTTTTTCCCCCTCTGTTCCATCAGGAGGCTGTTGTAACTTTTTAAGTGTGCTGAAATGGGCATGAGAAAACCAAGGGTATGTCTTTACCTTAGGGGCCCTTTCAACATTACACAATAGTAGTTTTATAAAACAGCTGTGTGAAAGAGTCCCATGTGTGATTAACTAGAATATACTGAGATAGAGACTTAATTGATGTACGTCCAGTTTGTGTGGAGGCCCTCACACAATGCCTGTCTGCCATTTGCTACCAACATAGATAAACGCAGCAGTTGAACCATCGCTATTTCAATGTATTTATTCGGTGCCTAATGTTTTATTACATTTTTGTGCAAGAAGGAAACCAGGCATCTCCTGTCCTCAGTCTTACAGTTTAGGATTTCCTACAGAGGAAAGGGGGAATAGAAAAGAAATAAGGTGGGCTTTAAAATGTTCATAATGCACTAATGGGGCATGAGAAGATGGATATAGCAGGACAGAAGAGAGGAAGAGAGCTTGCAAAGTTACTTTGAAGAAAAATGGATAAACAAGGGGTCATGCTGAAGACATTCATAGCTGAGTGGCTGTAGGATGGTGCTCTGGCTCCTATGAATGGCTTCAGCATGTCTTCTAAAAAGTAAGTTTACAAGCAGTAGGGAGAAAAAAGTAGAAATTTTAAATGATGAGGAAAGGTAAGGACAAGCAAAAAAGAGTGCAAAAGAGAAGGCAGTTGGTTGAAGAGCCAAAGGCTTTTTTAAAAAAGTTGACAGTGCAGTTTTTCACTAAGAACAGGTATTTCTGATGGAGAGAGGCTCATTTTCTTGAAGAAATCTCCAGGCGCTTAGAAAAACCCTTCACCTCAACCAGCAGAGATCTCAGGGAGAGGTCCCAAGTCCTAAATACAGAGAGGTCCTAAATACAATTATTTAGGTATCTTTGGGGAGTCTCTCCCTATTGCTTTTTTGGATCCTTGAGTGGTAAAGCCTGGGTTAGAATACCTAGATAGTTACAGAAAGGTCCTTTTCAGATGGCATTTGCCATGTGAAAGGGTCCCTCGAGCGTCGTGTGAATGTGAGGAGCAGTCTACATGATGCACTCACAATCGCGCGACACTCCAGGGGCTGGTGGGCGCCACCACGCACTTTTTCATTTTTGGCTGTGAGCCAAAAATGGTGCACAATTGCACATTGCTCTGGGGCACCACGTGCACTTGCCGTGTGTGTGGAGCTCCAGAGCCACAGCACTTGCGCTTCCTGCCCCAGTGCAGCCTGGGAAACTCCCAGGCTGCACTGTGGAAGGAAGAGACGGGGCTCTCACATGAGCAGGCGGCAGCTGCGGAGCTGAAGGAACCGAGACGCGAGAGCCTCTTGCTAAAGGCTAGTTGCGCGATCTCTGCACCTCAGTTCAACGAAAAGGTGCATTGTGGAAGGGGCCTTAGATTAAAGTCAATCCCTTTACATTGAGGTAAGCATGTTCCAAGGCTCAGTGGGCCATTTTCATCCCAACTGTTGTCGGGGGGCCTCCCTACTCTCATTTTTTCAGAACTGGGAGTATATGTTCCAGAAACCACAAGTCACTTTTAGATGATTTGGAGGACAATTTTCTGCTGTTTTGGCATGACGTGGACCTAAAACAATCACCCAAATGTTAAATTGCACCTCTTAGTAATATTGCCTGAAAATTACAAATTTGGGACATATTTTCAAAAATTGTTTCCAGGGTTTTGAGAGCTGGGGTTGAGGGTAAGGACCACATGTCCCCCTTCAGGCAATAAGTAGCCTGCAGGTTGGATGATTCCCACCCTTTCTGTGCATCTAGGATTTGCAGGACAAGGAGTATGGTTTACAGATAGTTTTGAACCCTTCCATAGTACCAGTGAAGTGCTGAGGCATTTTCTTGCTACCATTGCAATCCAGATGTGGCATCTCTTGATTTTTTTCCATCTACCTAGTTGTTTCCTTTGTACCTCCTTTCTGGTTTCTCTTCTCCCTTCTGAGGTAGATTCTGTGCCCTTCCCAGTGAATCTAATTATCTTTTGTCTTTCGTTGCATAGTCCTCGCCTCTCTCCAGCACCTCTCTTTGTGTGTTTCCCTGCACAAATCTCCACAGGGCAGGTGATCTGAACCAATCCCCACTGGAATGAGCCTCCTGTCAACTAATGGCTGCCTTCTAGGAGGCAAAATGCGGCTTCTGATTACTCTGCTGGCATTTCAATTAAATCCAGTTGCCCAGATTAGAAATGGAAAGACAAGAAAAGAAAAGTCAAAACCCATCACATACAAGCACATGCACACACACACACACACACAAACTAACACAGTTCCTGCTGACAGGAACACTGGGAAGTAGTTATTGAATATAAACATGCTGTGTAATTTACATGTTAATTATGTTGAATGTGCTACAAGGCCATAATTAGAAACTAATTGGGTGAGAGCAAACGTAATTGATTTTGCTGGCAGGTTGGACATCCTCGTGATGCACCTGGGAAGTCTACAAATTCTGGGGGAGAGATTAACTCTTGCAGTCTCCTGTGTCGGCCTTCTGTGCCCAGGTAGCTTTTAAAAGAAAAAAGTATATGTGTCAGTGAACTCGATGTTTAAATACATATATATCCTTGTCCTTTGTTTAACCAGCTAGGCTGGCTTTGCCATGGGCAACACCTTCCAGCAGGGTTAATTTTTTCTACCGGTTATATAAATCCAGAAGAGTAATTTTGCTTAGCTAAAAGTCAAACCAACGTAATCTTCTATCACTAGGGTCCATGAAGCCCCCACAGGGAGTCTGTGAAGTCCTGCTTCTAGACACCAACAGCAGCAGTTTTAAGGACATGGCAATGGGGAGGATTTCCAGGTGCTGAAACTGCCTCCTTATTTGCAAAGGACGGAGCGCATAACCTTGCTACGATGCCCAGATAAAAGAGACACGATGGCAAGCGAATAAGCATGGCCAAACTATGATTCTGGAGATCAGGGTTTGAATCGCCACTCAGTCATGGAAACACACTGGCAAGTCACATGGCAGGTCAGGCAAGTCACATTCTCTCGGTCTCAGAGGAAGGCAAAGGCAACAAATCTTGTCAGGGAAACCCTCAAGGTTCACCTTAGGGTCACCATAAGTCACTTTTCAAAGGAGAGAGACATGATTGTTAGAAAGAACCTCCCTGTTACCCCAAAATGTGGGTGACTCAGGTGTCCACTCGTGATACCAGTAGCTCTGTTCAAAGGTGGGGAATTATTAGCTCAATTTAGGAGGCCTGTGGGGGGGTGTGACTACAAGATCTTCCACCAATGTTTACAGGGTCCTCACAGGACAGAAGCAGCCAGACATTCCAAAATAAGCTAAAATGTGTTTTATTAAGAGTTCAGTTTACGCACACAAAAGATCCAGACACTCACACAAGAGCTAACCAAAGGATAAAGGGAGGAAAGTTGTTGATAGCGGAGTTTTTAGGGAATGGGCAATAATTACTGATCTGGAGACCAGTGAGGAAAGCAGTGATGTGACTTAGACTTGTGTTTAAGGAGAGAACTCAGTCAGAAATCAGCGCAACAGCATGACATTCAGCAAGCGAAGTACTGCATCAAACTGCACAAAACGGAGGGTTTTTATACCCAAAATCTGCCTAGAGGGCATGTGTGCAAATGGTTCCCCGGCTGAGTAAAGAGTGGAGGTTGCCACATAGACAGTGGGGTCCAGAAGGAGTTAATGGTCTTAGTGTTGGGTGACAAAGAGTTAATGGCTGCCATAATATCTCTGTAATTGTGGACAGGGAAGGGAACAATACAGGGAAGCATCCAGGTGCAAGGAAGAACGGCTGAAACAATCAGTGTTTTGGTGGGAACTTCCCTTTGCTATTGTGTGGAATCAGAGATGTTAACAGCTTCAGCTTAAGCGTATTATCTCTGGAGTTGCTTGGTAATCTTCTTGAAAATGACCTTGACCTTGGAAAATGATCCCCTAGAGGGGATCTTCTGACCTACTTTGCAATCACACGTGTTGTCATTAATTTTCCTCTGCGCAACTCAACCTTCCAATCACCTCAGTGTCCATTTTAATTGCCAATTAATGTATCTTGCCAGTTCAATTATATTTTGCCAATTAAACTATATCAAACTTGGGGAGGGGGTGTAGGCTAGTAACATCCCCCGGTCAGACACACTTTGTTGCTGTGTGCCTTCATGTCATTTCTGATTTATGGTAACCCTACAGTGAACTTATCACAGGATATTTTTGGTAAGCTTTGTTTAGACAGGGTTTGCCTTTGCCTCCCTCTGAAGCTGAGAGAATGTGACTTGCCCAATATCATCCAGTGTCTGAGTGGGGATTTGCATCCTAGTCTATAGAAGCTTTTAATAAATAAATATATGCTCCTCAGTAAGAAAGTACACACTACAGCTAAGGAGAGCTAGGGTGTAAAAGGTTGCCTATCATGACAACAGAAGATGATTTCTGTTGATTTGGAACAAGGCCTATCTAGCCCAGCATCCTGTTCTCCTCAGTGGTCTATCTTATGCCTGGGGAAGCCCACAAATATGACTTGAGTGCAATAGCTCACTCCCATTCATATTTCCCATCAATAGGTGCCAAGAAGCATATTGCCTTCAATATAGGATATAACATATAACCATCATGGCTGGCAGCCACTGGTAGTCCCTTCCTCCATAAATTTGTCCAGCACCTTAAAGCCATCCAAATTGTCAGCTATCACTAGAACTTGTGAAAGTGAATTCCACAGTTTAGCGCTGCAAGATATGAAGAAAATCTGTCTTGAATTTTCCACCTTCCAGTTTCAGTGGGTGATCCTAGGTTACAGTATTATGGGAGAAAGTGAATTTCTTCCTATCCACTTTTTTTCCCTGATCGACACCAGTATGTTGACCGTACACTCTAACCAGGCTTACATTCAATAAACCAACAAACTGCAGTCAGGGGAAATGCAAAAGCCTATTTAAGTGTTGCCTGTGAAAACAGCCCTAGAAAAGTGAGTCTGGGCTAAGCTGCACTGGATTGAAAGCTGCATTTGGAAGCAAACCAGCTGTTATTTCTCCTCTGCTGCTTCATAACCTGATAACAGGGAGACACCAAATGCAATTAAAAGGCTGTAAATTTTTAGAACCGATGCAGGAGGATTCTGCTTTATGGAGCCTATAATCAGCCTGTGGAATGTAGTGCCAGCGCTGAGCATTGAGCCAAATACTGTAGGGAACTTAGATAAAGGACTGGATATTTTCATGATCACCGGCATCTTTTATAGCTGGTTTAGAAAAGATAAGGAAGGTAATTAAATTTTGTGCCCTAGGGTGAAATATGATCTCCTTCAGAGATTCAGGTTGGAAAGTCCATACCTGCCTATCGGCTTACAGCAGAGTGATCTGTGTGCTGCACACGCACAGGCAGGTGTGGACTGGCTGCGAAATGGATGGGAGGAGAGCAGAGACTGCTCTTCCCTGGAGGCAGAAAGGCAGAATTCAGGAGAGGAATGGGCCTGGAGGGCAGAACTCTAAAGGTGGGGGTACCTAGAGGCCATTGGGCCAATATCATAGTCATGTCCTACACCAGCATTAGCTTTGTCCCTGTACCCTTGGCCTTTCTCTCTCTCCCTGCCATCCATGGGGATTATCCTTGCATGTTTTCATTTATTTGTGGGGGCTTTCTACATGGCTTGGGGGCAAAAAAACAACCAACCAACCACCACCACCTGAAAAATGCTGAAATTTTATTTAAAAAGTTGAGGAAGTAGGGATGGCTTTGGAGAACTGGTGGGATGGGTGTCAGGGAACACGAAAGTGGATTCCAAGGTATGCCTGCAGCACACAATGCTCATTTTGCTCAGCATTGCTTTAAAAAGATAACTCGAAAGTCTAGTACATTCCAGTACACTTTGGTAGACCCAGTGTCATGCCAATACCTGTTATGAATAGGAAAATCTGATTTTTTTTTGTTTTAACTTTACTTTATTATTTGTTTGTATGTTTTGATTTTGGTAGTTCAGAATGTATGCATCACATCTGACAAGTTGCAAACGTACTTGTAATGCTTTGTTTTGTGTGTGTGTGTGGGGGGTGTTAATGAGGCCAAGGTGTTCCTATTGCTAAGCAAATACTGACTGGCAAGATTGCTTTTTCCATATTAAGAGTAAAGTTAAGTTTCAACTTTTTCTCCTTGCCTTTATGGCAAAAGTGCTTCAGGGTATTTTATTACTTTTTAGACTTTTGCTAAAGCAAAGGAACAAAAAGTTTGAAAAGGCAACAACTACTGTAAGGAGTCATTGTAATGAGGAAACTGAAGCAAGGGCAATAGGGGAAAATGAGCAAAACTGATGGTGGTGGTGGTGGTGATGATGATGATAGAAGTGGTTCCTTTCTAAAAGTAAGGTTTCAGGTTCTGGATCATGTTGGGAAGGATGGAAGGATTTTTGGAATCAGCAAGAAGCCCCCATCTTCTCTGCTAGCCCAGGATGCGAGTGTTTATTGATTGGCCAGTGTCTGGGAGTTCCGGGATTATTTTCTGTCCACAGCCAATTAAAAGAGGATTAGGCTGTCAGCCAGCCATGGCAGTGAGGTTTTGTTGGTCTCCTGTGGTGCAGGGCTGCTTACTGTATTGCGAGACAAGATACTTTGTTAGGAAATCATTCCCTCTAATTAGTTGTTCACTTCTTAATAACTTGCTTCATTTGGAAACATGGGTGCTGGGGGAGATATCAAGTGCCTGGATCCCTCACAAAGCAGGAATGCCAGGGAGAGGACGGAGGCATTTCTCAAACCCTGGGAGCGGAATTGAGACCAGGCCCCAGAGCAGGGTGTCTGGCTTTCTCAGGCAAGGAAAACATGGCCTCTGCTGAGTGGCCAGCCCATTGTGGTGCTGCTGCTTTTGTACGTAGAGGGAGGACCTGTTCAGCAGGCTCAGATGGGTCTGAAGAAAAATCACACATAGCTGCTTGCTTTAGACTGGCATTGGTCTGGTCCCTCCGGCTACGATGAAAATGCGCTGGAATAAACAGACCACCGAAGTAATGCTGCGGAATGCTGCTGTAAAATTAATCACCCAAGTTAATTGCTGCATTTAAGTGCTACTATATTATTATCCGAGTTTTAGATTTTTTTTTAAAAAAATTATTTACTGAAATATTTTTGTCCCATCCTATATCCAAAGACTTCAAGGCAGCATGAGACAAAATCAATTTAAGACAAATAAAATAATAATTTTAAAGTATGGAACTGTATCCTGCTTCCTGGATACTACTATTAAAGACTTGTATGATCCCCACCCCTAGCAAAATTTAGCAGAAAGGAAGAATAATTTGGTCTGAAGTAGAAGCAAACAAATACTAGGTGTTCTAGCCTATGTTTCTGAGGAAGGAACTCACAAATCCACCTCTGAGTATTCCTTGCCTAAGAAAACTCTATGAAATTTGTGGAGTCACCATAAGTTGACAGGTGACTTGAAGCCACATGCAGTCACAGCTAGATCATAGACCAGCAGTATGCCCTTCTGGACAAATCTGTTTCGACAGGGTGAAATCCAACATTGTGCTGGTAGTTGCAATGAGACTTTCTTCCTTTAGCCACAACTTGAAAAACAGTTCTGAAGAGTTTCCCAGTCTGACAGATTATTTTGAGGGTGTGCAGTGATGGGGATGGCAGCAGACTGGGAGGATTGTCCCTCTTCTTTCGGCTGCTTGTTGCCCCTCTGCCAGTGAGAATTCACCAATACATCAATTCATATTTCCTCCTTCTGTAAAAGAAAGAGAATACTGTCAGAGCAGGGGTGAATGGTGCTTTGTCAGAAAATGTTTTGGTATTCACAATGGCTCAATTGACTTCAAAAGACTAAAGGTAGGATAAATGAGGGTAGTCAAGGCGGAGCAACATCCAGGTTCCAGGTCACCTGATTGCTGAGACATTTGCTGCAGACAAGTGGAAATTTGAGATGTCACCTTATCTAATCACCTGTGCCCCAATATCAACTTCTAAAGGGATGTTGTGCTACAGCTGCTTTATTTTGCAAAGTGGAAGCTGAAGGTCACGTGCCTAGAGGAGGACAAAAATTGATGCAAAGAACAGAGGCAAGTAAAAAAAACAAAAAACAGGCTCCTGAAATTTGCTTTGGCTTTCTGCTATAAGTCCACATTCCTGCCACTTGCCAAAGACAGTTGTGACGTTATTGCAAGAAAATAGACTCATAATTTGTGTGTATCTTATAAAAGCTTGGGGAGAAAGGCCTTGAGAAATTAGGAAGACTCTCTTCAGTTGAGTAGCCACTTAGGGACCCAGCAACAAACAGAGAAACAAGCAGAGTTTTATAAGAAAGTAAGAGGTTATTGAGAGATGAGCCTAGATCACCTAGTCCCTTGATGTTTCTTCGTTCCCCACTATTGGTTAAACTAGTATGATTGCTAAATAGATAGATAATAGATAGACAGATAGATAGATAGATAGATAGATAGATAGATAGATAGATAGATCAGGATAGGCAACTTGTAATCCTCCAGATGTTGTTGCGCTGCCACTCCCATAGTCCCTTACCTATGGCTGCACTGGTTAGGGCCGAGGGAAGTTGAAGTCAAAGCAATTCGAGGGCTAATTATTAAGAGTATGGAAAAAAGCGTTTTCCAAAAGATTAGTACATCAAAGCAGATTGAACATGGGGCAACAGAGCGGGAAACTTGGCTTCCTTTATGGAAACTTGGCTTCCCTCTCTTATGTGAACAAGAGATATTCAAACATATATCCACCAGTGACCCAAACTTTTGGGGGGATGTTATCGGTTACATGAGAAAAATGAGAAGGAAAATAACAAAATAGCAATTTTAGTTACCAAGAGTGGATATATCAATGTGTGTTATCTCTTTTTTCCACATACTTGAGCTGGTCATTGTTGTTTGTTCCTTACTTTGTTATTACTGTAACCATCTGTCCACTTCTGAAATATATTACATTCAGCCTTCCACGTTTGCAAGGATTTAGGGGTCAAGGACCCCCGCAAAGGTGGACAAATCACAAATATTGGCCCTTTCTGCATGAGACCAGGAATCGCTCCTTGCCGTTACTTACCACTTCTTCTGGGCTCGAAACAACGCGGACTTTCCCTTAAGCCCTTCCTCAGGGCTCCTCTGTCTGTTCCAGGGCAGTTTGGAGCAGTGCGAGGTCTTTAGATCCACACTGGTGAGGCTGACAAAATGGCAGCTTCCTGTTGTTTGTGGGTCTGGACCAACTGCTGAAGCTGACCATGCCCACAGCCCACCCTCCGCTGATCGCAGGCTCGCATTGGTGCAAATCTGCACATCTGCACAACTGAGCAGGAACGAGATGGCGCGCTCCGGAAAATTTAAAAACTGCTTTTTTCTGGTCTTCACATAGCACACTGGAGGACCACTTGAGGGTGATTGGATCAGACTTAGGTGCGGAACTAAGGTAACTAGTCCGAACCTAGTCTGATCCAAGGTGCAGACGACCTCCATGACAGGACGCATTGGCCTGTCTTAATTTCCTCGTGTGGAAAGGGCCATTAAAAGGTGTGGGAGGGGTACAGGGGCCAAGGCATGGTGAGGAGAATAGACACCCAGTTTCCAAACCAGGTCAGGGAAAGGAGATGGAAAGTGGTGAGTCAGATTAGTGGCCTAATACTTCCCCTCTTTTGCCCATCCCCTTCCTTGGGTGTGGGAGGGGCACTGGGAAAGGGTTTGTGGTGCTGAGAAACTGGGCTGTGAGCTGTCCTTAGCTGACCAGGCAGCTGCTGGTGGAAGAAGGGGATGACCAGAGGTGGGTTTTTAAAGAGTTTCACAGCCTGATCAGAGCTGCAGAGAGGAAGGGTTCCCCCAGAAAAGAAGTGCCTGAGTTGGGGGGGGGCAAAGGTTAGAGAAACTCACAAATAATCAAGTCTGTGAAAGTCAAAGCTGCAAATGTGGAGGGCTGAGTGTAATAGTAAATATTACCTGAGGCCTCTATAAAAATGGGATGTAGGCTGGCAGAGAGCAAAAGACCTGGAGGAATTTATAAAAGAAAGGAAACTAGGAAAACCTTATCAGACAGAAAACTTAATAAGGACTGAGCATGCTCAGTGGACACAGAATGCTGACTGAGGCCTGAATCATATTGGTAGTTTAGTTGGAGCAGATCCATTGAATCAACACTAGGGATGGAAAGAATATTCAAGAATATGCCCCCCAAAGGTATTTTTTTTAAAGCATTTCTCCTGTTGAAGAGAATCCTGGACTGACAAGAGTCTTTGTTGATTGGAACTTATTCTGCACAAATTTCTCCCATTTTTTTGTGCAGAAAACAAGATTTTCTGTGCTTTCTATGAGAAGGAAATCAGTGATGAATTTATAGTTACATAACCAACACTTAAGTAAATCCCATTGGTTCAAAGAGCCCACTTTAATTGGGACTACCAATAGGAATCAAGCGTTAGTATGGGGGCAAGATGACATGGGTAATAGAATGGGGAGAAAGAGAAAATGGGCTTTTCCGCACTATGCTGTTATAGTGCTATTATTCCACTTTCAAAATCCTGTGGAATTCTGGGGTTTGTAGTTTACTGAGGCCAAAGAGCTCTCGCACTGGGAATTCTCAATGCCTCTAACTAAACTGCAAACCCCAGGATTCCATAGGATGTTGAAAGTGGAATAATAGCACTATAACAGTATTGTGCAGAAATGGTCGATGACTGGTTACTTGGACTCCTGAAAGGGAACATTCTACACTGCCGTATTTTGTTGCAAATCTAACCCATTCCTGATGTACACTGGCATTGAATAACAGATTGCCGGAGTGAAATGTAGAAAGGGATCCTGTACCTTTAATGGTTGTGCTGAAGAGGAAATTTCAGCAAGTGTTTTCTCTAGTTTTCACTTGGGTAACCTTAACTAAATATTCTCACAGTGGCTATTGGAATATTGTTTTGCTCATTCCCACAGCTGAGAGTTGGAAGAAAAAAGCACCAGAATATTGTCCCACTCTTGAATGATGATGGTGGGTGGCTAAATGTGAAACGTTCTCACCTGACAGAGCTCTCAAAAGGGCCCCAGGAAAATGCAAAGTATGTGTGATGGGCCCCTCAAACCATAGCGGGACCCCCACATGCTCCTCCTCTCTCTTTTCCACTCCCCCATCCCATTTGACTGAAAGGCAGGGATTAGGCTGCTAAGGCTTCTCCTAGGTTATTTACTGCTGTCAGCATTTTGTGTGGATTTAGGTTTGGAAGAAGGTCAGAGGTCATTGTGTAGACTCAGCTGCCTGTCCATCACCTTTACAAAGGTCAGGTTAGCAATCCCCTGGCTGTCGCTGTGAATCAGGCGTGCAATCAGGGGGAGGGACAGCTGTCTATCAGGCTCCCCTTGGCTCTCTGTCTCCTCCCCACCCCACTCCATCCCACCTTTGTGGACTCGTTAACTGGGTGGGTGTGTTCACCCACCTCTGATCGCTCAGGCATGAGGCCTTTTCAGGTTTGCTTTGTCTGCCAGTTGACGTTTGACTTTCAGTGCAGGAGGGTGGATTGAAAAGCTGAACAGTGAATGGCATGGAACAGCGGGAGCCACCATTCCATTGAGCCCTTTATATGGCGTCTTCGTTTCATTCACTCGCCAGGAATATGTTGAACAAAACCTTTTGGAGAAAACAGGCCCTTTGCAGTAGAGTGCTGGGGAGAGCTGAGTGTGAGGTTTAAAGACCCTGGGAACAGGTGGCAAGAGGTTTAACAAGTTTTCAGATCCCTGCAAAGACCCTTTCAGCAAAGGTCTAGGACTGGTACATGCAAGGATTGCACCACAGGGGGGAATCAATAGCTGAGCCAGGATTTGAGAGGCAGACACCAGTCCCAAGGCAAAGCTGCTCCTTGCAATTCACGAGAGCCTTGCATTACTGGTGGAAGGAGAACAAAAGTTGAAGGAAATCATGCCTAGAATACCAAAGGTGTATGTTTGGATGGGTTCCATTTCAAGGCTAAGGTGCTGGCTGCATGGCTGAGTCTGATCCCCTGCCCACTGCCAGACTTCTAGAATACTTCAGTTTGCACTGGTTTGAAGCATTTTATAAAGTTAGCCCAGGGAAAGCTGTATTAATTTCTGTTACAGGTCCTTCCAAATGAGAGGCATTGGAATGGACCTGTGTGCACTCCACACTGTGCATGGCTGACTTCTACCTACTTTTAGCAAAGAAAAATTTACCCCAGAGGAAATGTCACCAGACTATCCCTAGCATGTTTTTCTACTACCTGTTTATCATCACAGTGTCTTCACTGGAGCACAGGAAGCTTTTATCTGAGTGGCATTCAGAATGAATAGGGGAGGGGAGTGGTCTCTCTTAGAGAAATAGGAATCAAGACAATAAGAGGTATATAACTTATTTATTCTTTTACTTGGCAATTAAATTTCCTGTTACGTGAGGTTTCTGTTTGCTTGATGGTTTGTCTATTCAAAGAGGACAAGTTGTTCTGAATGGACTTGTACTCCCTTGAAAAATCAGGAACACAACTTGAGGTACTCCTAGAGTCAGTTATCTCAATAGAGGAGGGGTGGGCAAAGTGAAGTCTTCCAGATGTTGTACAGCTGCCACTCCCATCAGCCCTAACCTGCATAGTTAATGGTGCAGAATGATGGGAGGGCAGGACTTTGCCCACTCTTGCAATAGGGGCTCAGGCGTCCTTGGGAAAACAGAACACATTTTTATGCCCTCCAAGGCTGGTTCAGAACAGAGACAGCTTGGTCCCAGTTGTCCTCACTCCCACTTCAGCGGATGGTGGCCATGGGGACAGGAGAAATCCTGCTCATGGAGACTCCATTCAACTTGAAGATACCAAATTCTTCTTCAGAAATGGTTTGGAAGACTTGGTTTCTTTATCCAGATATCCAGCATTGAAAGCATCTCTGCAGGTGTGAACTTGCTTGCCAAACCACAATGAACCCCACTCAGTCCCATTAGGTGCCAGGTCTATTCAAGCAGGTCATAGAATCTTAAGAGTTGGAAATAACAATAGCAATAGCATGAGCATTTCTATACCACTTATCAGTCCAAGCACTCTCTAAGGAGTTTACAACATGTAAGCTAATTGACCCCAACAAGCTGGGTACTTATTTTACCGACTTACGGAAGGATGGAAGGCTGAGTCAACCTGGAACCCTGCAGGATTGAACTTGCAATGTTGTAGCTGCAGTACTGGCATTTAGCCACAACGCCACTGGGACTCTTGAAAGAACCCCAAGGACCATTTTGTCCCTCCTCCTGCTATGCAGAAATCCATAAATAAAGCACTCCTGAAAACTTGCCATCTAATCTCTTTTTAAACATCTTGAAAGATGAAGAGGCACAATTTTGTTTGTTTGTTTGTTTGCTTTTAACCAGAGCTTGGAAAACATTGTTTTGGACTGCCTCTGCCAAAATCTCCTCATCAGGTTAGCCAGTGACTGGTAAAATTCTCGGAGCTGTCCTCCCCCAAAGGGTAATTCAGTAAAACTTGATTTAGTCCTTGAGCAGTATCTGGCTGTGCTCATACAATGTGCTGAAGAACATATAAATCTGGTGTAAGTTATATATGTCTGCTATGCCTCCTCCTGGATGAATCCCAAATTTGCCAGAAGATGTACACAACCAGCTTGGCACAGGCTAGGAGTGAGCATCATGGCAGGCTTTCTCCATAATCACCACATGCTGAAGTGGACATCAGAATAGGCAAAATGTTCCTGGCATACATAGTGCCAACTGTGCTCCCATATGTTTGCTGTGCTTCAAAGACAAGTCAGGGAACTGGAAAAGCCAACTATTGCAATATTTTCTATATTTGAGAGGGACTCAGTGGCAAAGGCACTGCTACTAAAATTTCTGGGGTTCAAATAAGGGCAGAAAAATGAGAGAGGGTTCACAGTGATACTGGAGCACTGCTGGTTAGATTCCTTACGTAAATAAAACGGGGGGGGGATTAGAAACTTTTTTGAAATGAAGAAACAAGTGGAGATTTTTAGGTATCCAAACGTTTTCTTAGTCATACACCAGATTCCATGTGAATTCAGTATGAACAATTGTTTGTATTAGAGCTACTTCCAACATCATATGCTGGAGTTCATATTTTGGAAACACCTTTAGGGCAGGTTGAGATCACAACAGAGCTTCAGATGCGCATGTTGTGTAAAGTTGGAAAGGTCTCACCTCACGCATCTGATGAAAAGGACTGTTGTCTGCAAAAGCTGATATTGTGATCAATTTGTTAGTCTGCAAAGTGTTAAAAACTGTTGCTCAGAACTACAAAACATTGAATAATGTGGTTTAGCAAAACAGCTATGTCCTATGCTCTTAAAGACTAACAACATATTATGTGTGTGGGTGTGGGGGGACAGCTGTCAAGTGTTAGGAGGCTACATGGGCCCCATCAGGGACTTTGAAGGTTGATCCTCCCATTACTCTGCTTTCCCCAAAGCTGCCAATGCCCCCCAGGAGGTGTGAGGGCACCTTTGCTAGATGGGGGTGAGGTGTTGGGTCATTTTAGGCTCAGAAGAGGCCCTTTAATTTTTAACCAAGAAGTGACCAGGAGTTAGAAGGTTATTACTTTTGAGGAAAAAAAGGTCTCTTCTGAGCCTGACATGGCCCTGGAGGGCTAAAACACATTGAAGTTGTCTCCCATGCCCAGTGGAAGGTATTTGGGCATGTGCTTGGGATGCTTCACATCACAAAACACACACACACACACACACACACACACACTGGGGCTACATACAGCCTGCAAGTCTCACTTTCCCCACCCCTTTATAGACATGTGCTTCTGTACACTGTGACATGGGCTCTAGTCTGTGAAAGCATATGCTGTAATAAATTTGTTAGTCTTTCAGATGCTACAGAGCTCTGCTGTTTTGGCTGTAACAGACTTAACGTGGCTAGTTCTTTAGCAATTATTATCTGTGGAGCTTATAAGACCAACATTTCAGACACAAAACTGAAAGAAAGGGTGTATGTCTGCAGACCTTTATTGTTTCCCTACATGCATCATCATCATCATCATCATCTTCATCTTCATCTTCATCATCACCATCACCATCATCACCACCACCACCACCATCACCATGATCTGTAATTCTGGACAGAGAAATGTAACACCAGGAAGAGTTCTCTGTGGCTTTGGGTGATACCTCCTTAACAACATGCTGAAAAGTTACAAATGTAGTTCATTATAATCCATTTCCCTGCCCCCCCACCACATTGCACTGATGTTCTCTGTTTGTGTTTTGTGTATTTTTATCCTGTCTTTGATGCATGGCTTTAATGATGTTGTAACTTTTTCCATTGATTCCATTCTGCAGCTATTTAAATAGCTCTCTAAATGTCTATAAAACAGACAAATATCTTCCGCCTTGTCTTTTGTTCCTCTCTGGTTTTTTAAGAAACGTTTGTAGAGCAGAGGAGTGCTTGGTGATGGGTTCCTTGGGTGGTATCCAATTTACGTTCATGTATATTATTCTGAGGTGCCGGATGCTATTTGGAAGGTGGGTGCTGCACAACTGTTTGCTGACAGTGTTCCCAACGCATACTGTATCAGTGTTTGGAAGTGAGGGAAAAAAAGTCATCTGTGTGTTTTGGGGTAGGAAAATGCCTCCCTATGCCACTGCTTCTGAGAAATGTCACAAGAGGAAATCTTGAATATATTCAGCGTTAAAAATGGGGTGGCGAGGTGGGGGTTGCATCCCACGGTGTGGGACATATCTAGAAGACAGCTGCCTACACTTCTAGATAGGGCATGCCTATGTGTCTTGCAAAAAGGCATACAGGCAGTTGCCCTGTCCTCTCACTTGCTGCCTGCCCCCTCCCCCCACGTATCCCCAGTTGATTCTACACACTCGTGTGGAGTTATGAAAACTTCATATCCTTCTCTAGATCAGCAAGCATTGTAGCCAAATGTATGGGAAATCACAGCCAACTGATGTGCCCTGCATGTGTGCCAGAGATCAGAAGCATCAAAACAGAAGAGTAGTATTCATGTGAATGTGCTGGAAAGTTAGTTAGGGTTAGGGGCAGAGTATATAGACCCAGTGACATTTCAGGAAGTACAGCAGGACTGGAAGAAAACCCTTCCTAAGGACCTAGAAAGAATCTGACAAACAGTGTAGCTCAGTGTATCACTGCTAGATTTTGCATTTTTTTTTCCTGCATGGCCAACACCACTACCCTTAAATATGTTTCCTGGATTTGAAAATTCCAAATTTAGTGGCACGAGGGAACCTTTAACAGTAGAGAACTAATGGACTGGAACTTAACTCATTGAGGTTTCTACCTCCAATAAAGATAAAACTTTTTCATCTGGACTACAGTCGGCAAGTTGTTCCTACATAGAACCTAAAAGTTTTTTCCAGATACAACAGTACAGAGACTTCTTGAGAAATTAAATGTTCTCTGCACAGGACAGAGATAGCCTGTATCTCAATGGAAGTTACTTTGCTGCTGCCAGTGGTTTTGAAACTTTATTGTCTGTCTTTTACTGCCCTTTGTCTCCACTCTCCACATGGCCAAGAAGAAGAGTGGGCCCTGCCTGCGTTATGATCCCTCCAGACCATCTCAGTTGACAACAGTAAAATCTGAGGTAAAATGTAGGCCTGTAACTCTAGCATCATCACTTTTCTTATGATTTTCTGATGATTTTTAACATCTTTACCAGATGAAGAAGCTGGTGAAGCTTTAAAAGCTTGCATGATATATATTTTGTGCTTTTTAATTGGCCTAGTAAAGGTGTCACTGTTCTGTGGATTTTGGATTTTGTTATATTTTGCTGCGTGGCCAACACAGCTGCACCTGAATAAGTGTATGCTAGTGTTCCTTAAGCTGTCTGATGTTGGGGACTGGCAATTTGTTTCCCAGTGTGCCAGGGACTTTTACCATTGGCACATTGGCTGCAAGTTCACTTTGAGTGCCACTGGTGTAAACTGACATTAGGCTGGGTAAACAGCTGGAACATGGAAGGCTGCTTTATACTCAGACCGACTGCATCCCTAGTTCAGTAATGTCTGAACCAGAACATGGAGAAAAAAAAGTCCTCAGCCCAGATACCAGGCTTGGTTGAACAAGGAATCTTTTGCAGGTAGCTCTGTCACTGAGCTATGTCCATTTCTAAAAGCTGTGTGATTCAGGTGGAACTTGAACTCACAACCTTGCCATCACTGTGTTATCTGTTTAGGGCCAGATTAAGACACACCAAAGGCCTAAATCAGGGGAAGTCAAAATACAGCACAGGGGCTGCATTGTTATTTTCGCAGCCTTTGACCTTCCCCTGACTCCTCGGACTGCCCTTTTCCTGGCTTTTTTAAAAAGAGGGAAAATGTCCTTTTCTAGGAGCCTCCGGAAGCTCTTTTAAAATGACATTATATCACTTCTGGGTGCCATTTTGTGCAATTTGGGGGTGATTTTTCCCTTTTTTTTGTCTTTTTTTGGAGAGGTTTAGAGGCTGGGGAAGTTAGGGGAGCAAACTATTGTCTTTTTATGTGGTTTTGGGAGATTTGGGGTGGTTTGGGGGCAAAAAATAGCTCCCAAATCAGTCCAAAAATTAATTTGGGCAGAGCTGATGAATTTGAGGGGCTTCTGGGGAGGATCTCATGGAAACTTTGCCCACCTCTGACCTAGACTTTCCAGAGCTGCCCACCTCTGTCTTAAGTTATGTCAAGTTCAAGAGACTACAGAGTGTTGCCAAATAAAATTTATTATTCCAACAAATACATAAAACTTGAAATTTTGGTGACAAAGGAAAATAGATCTATGAGCATTTAATCTGCAACTGGTGCCTAAATTCAGCCCTGTATCTATTTATGTCTGTGTGTGCGTGTGTGTGTAGACACATATATTTCACATTAACCATTTGCACTACTATAGGTCACTTTATAGTTAAAGGGGTTTTGCTCCCATGGTTTTTGGGGCTACTGTCGAAATGGAAGTGTAATTATGTTAACTTAACGGTGAATCCAGTGTATTGTGATTTAAGCTTTGTGGGCTAAAACATACAAAAGAAATGTAATGCTTGCTGCTCATTCTTAAGCGTGTGTACTTGAAGGAACATCTATATCAGCAGTTCTCAACCTGGGGGTCGCGACCCCAGGGGGTCGCATGACCCTTTCACGGGGGTCGCCGCTCCCCCTCGCCGCCACCGCCGCCAGTGGCCTTTCTCACTTGGGCTGCCCCCTCCTCGGCGCCATCTTCTCCTCCTCCACCCCCCCGTGGAGCTGGTGGGCGGGTGGGGAAGACGGGGCAGGACGGGGAGCTGCACGGCCGCACTCCGGCCATTTCCGCACTGCGCTCTTACAGCGCTACTAGTCCCTTTCCAACCTCCTTTGGAATCGGGGGGTTTGCAGTTTAGGGAGGATTGGGGCCCCTCCCCAAACTGCCAACCCCAGGATTCCAGAGGAGCTTGAAAGTGGAATCGTCACACTATAGCAGGCTTGTGTGGAAATGGCCATGTGAGGCAGCTTCGTAGAGATGCAGTAACTGTGTAAAGATGCGGGCACCGTTCCCCCTTGGTGTTGCCTCAGCCGGGGACGCTGGGCCAGGCCCGGTCCCTTTCAGGAGGGAGGGAAGGAGGGAAGGCCCGCCTCCACCTCCGGTCTCTCGTGCTGCCCTGCAGCTCCGGCTGCGTCTTTGTGGAGCGGCCCCGCAATGGCAGTGGCGGCAGCGGCGGCTTGGCGAGCGCTGCTGCTGCAGCAGACCAGGCCAGGCGCCCCCGTTGGGCTGCGCCGCACCTTCCCCGCTGCCCTCCTCCTCCTCCTCCTCTGCTGCCACTGCCTCAGTGTGGCCGGCGTGGCCCAGCTGCGGATATGGTCAGGCCCGGCGGCTCAGCACCGGCCTGGCGTGGCTCCTCACCAGTGAGTCGCGGGAAGGGGAGGGCAGGAAAGCACTCTGCTCCCGGCAGACAGGCAGGCCCCAGGCGTCCTCCACCTCCCTGCTGCCAGCTCCACCGCCACTCCCCCGCCTGACCTGGCTGGGCTCCTCAGCCCTGAGGGGAGATGAAAGCCCGGCCCGGTGGCGGGGGCGATGGGGCGGCTTCAGCTCCCTACCGGCGTGGGCCACCTACCCCAGCTGTTCCGCTCCTTGCACTGCTTGGCCATGGCCGCCACTGCCACCTCTGAGGCCCACCGGGCAGAAGAAGGGAAGTGGGACAATGGGATGCCGGGGTGGGGCCAGGGCCAGCCGGCGTAAGGCAGCAGCAGCAGCAGCAGCAGCACCTTGCTCACTTGCTCGCTCTCAGATCCGCATGTCCGGCGGGCGCCGCAGGCGGCTTGTGTTGCCTTTCCCACCCATGCTTTGGGCAAGCGGCGGAGAGGCAGAAGAAGACACGCCACCCGCCCTCGCACTGGGTTTGCTATCATGGGAGCGCAGGGGAATCTTCTTCCCTGCAGACATTCAGGGGACGCAGGTGGACAGGGAGGGACTTCTAGGCGGGGCTCCTCCAGAGCCCTTAAGAGGGGGGTCCTGCTTTAGGATTCCAGGCATCCCAGTGGAGGAAGGGAGGGTGACCCACCAGAGCTCAGAGGGGGACAGAGGGAAGCCCCGTGGCCCGCTACAGCCTTTCCTGCGCTCTGCAGACTCTCCCTTCTGGAGGAAAAGTCTTTATTTTCCTGCTCAGAGGCCCGTTCTTTCTTCTTTCCTCCTGCGCCATTTCCCAGCTCTGGCCTCTCCTCCTCCTCCTCCTCCTCCCCTCCCCTCCTGGCCCCCTCCGCCCTCCTCTCTCCCTACGGCCTCTGAAGTTCAGGGGGTCCCCGGGAAGGCTATGGGGGGGCTCGGGAAGGGCTCGGAGGACGGTCTTCTGAAGAGCAGCGAGCACGGCTTCCTAGAGAGGCAGGAAGGGTGGGCGGTTGAGGCAGGGGAAGAAGGCTGAAAGGGTGGCGCACTTCCCCTCACTCACTCACTCACTTCTGGAGCAGGTCACTCTGGTTTCTTCAGCGGGGAGGGAAGGCCCTGCATGGAGGAGGAGAGGTAATCGGGGTGGGGAGATGACCCCCAAATGCCCTCCAGGGCAGGCGGGAGGGAGGGAAGGAAGGAGCAGGAAGAGGGATTATGGGGGAGGAGAGAGAAGACCCCTCTCCAGCCTCCCCAGCCCAGAAAAGGGGGGACGGAGGGGGGCTTTTAGGTTTCCTGGAGGGAAGGGAAGGAGGAAGAGGAGGAGGGGGAAGGAGGGGGCAGGCACCCCAATCCTGGGACACTCCCAACAAAAATAGATTCCTGGCCAGGCCTGTACGAGGAATTTATTTCAGAACAAGGGGGAGACCTCCTTTCTCTCTTTCCAACCTACTTCTGGAAACTTCTTGCTTGAATTTTGCCTTGCAGTTGCCCTTTTCTCATTTGCCCACCCACCTACCCTCCTACCCAATGGTAGGCCCACTTTAGGGTCAACATAAGTCAGGAACAACTTGAAGGCACACACAAGAAGCTTGTGTAGTCCCCTGAGATGTAATTAGAAATAAATATTTCACAATATATAATTACATATTGTTTTTGTTATTAATCACTATGCTTTAGTTATCTTCAATTTGTAACAATGAAAATACATCCTGCATATCAGATATTTACATTACGATTCATAACAGTAGCAAAATTACAGTTATAAAGTTATTGTTATAGTTACAGTTATAAAGTTAAAGTTACAGTTACAGTTATAAAGTAGCAACAAAAATAATTTTATGGTTGGAGGTCACCACAACATGAGGAACTGTATCAAGGGGTCATGGCATTAGGAAGGTTGAGAACCACTGGTCTAAATGATTTTCAAAAGAACTCTTGTTCGTTAAATACATTTAGGATTGTAATTCAGCCCATTCTGACTAAAGAGGGCTCAATGAGCTTCCCAGATCAATCCTGCTTGCCCAAGACTAAATGAGGAACCTGAAAATGTTCATGAAGACTCAAATGGTCTCATACATTACAACAGTGTCCCAGTGCAGCTCCAGGAGATACAATAATGAGGCAGTAGCTAACTTGGACTGGTTTTGAGATGGGCAAGAGGGGCTGCTGTTTTCTTACAAGAAAGGAAATGGAAAACATTTCTCATTTTGTATAGCACTTCAAGTTTAACTGAATGTTTTAAACAATAAAATTCCTTTTTCTGTTCTCTTTGGGGGCAAACTTGGATATACATCAGACAGACTCTCTGCAGATTTTAGCCTCTTAAATTTTGGGATTTGTTGCCTTTCACTGGGTTTTAATTCTTTCCAGGTTTGCTGGGTTGAGGAATTGGTGTCTATTGCTTCCCTGTCTTGGGCTAATATCTCACAAGTTTGATTTCCTTCCTGTTGGAGCCCGGATTTGCAGCTCTGTAGGGTCCCCTGGTGAGAGCGGCATACATCAGCATCAAGTTGCCCCATTCCCGCATCCCTCTAATACTATTGCCCTGTAAATTATGACATTCCTGATCACTCTGTTTGAATGGTAGTTCGCTTGTGTTAGTTCCTGTGGCTAGCTATGGGTTGCTCAGCTCTTCTGCTGAAGATATAGCATTGCTTCTGCCTTCCCATTCTAGCACATGCCCAACGAAGTGCTATCTAAATCAGATTGTGATTCTATAATGAACATTTTCAATGTGTCATTCTATAATCTGTGCTGACAGTATTTTATACATACTCAATGAAAGTAGGATCAGCATGGGCATCTGTTTTCTACTCTTTCTCTCAATCTCTCTTTCTCACACACACACACACACATATCCTAGGAAGGCTCTGAAACTAGACATATTTATTTCTTAACTTCTTTGCTTGCTATATTTATAGACTTACTTTTCATCCATACTTGTTCCCAAGACAGTGGACAATAGAAACAAACTAAAATGATAAGGAATTCAAATCGCAGCCTGAATGTAAAATCACATAGACTAAAATCATACTTTGGTGAAGTTAAGTTCTGGACAACAATAGCTCCTAGAATCCACTAGCCAATACATCCAGTGGCTACGCTGGCTGGACAATTCTGTGAGATATAGGCCATTTCTGCACGGGGCAAGGGAATCGCCCCGTGATGCTACTCACCAGACTTTTGGGCTCCCCGGTCCGGTCCATGCTTCTCCGGAGCAGTGCGTGGCCGCTGCTCCGCACTGCTCCAGGGATGAAAATGGAGGCTTCCGGTTGGTCAAGGGTCTCAACCAACCACTGAAGCTTGCCAGCCTAAAGCCCACCCCTGGCAGATCGCGAGCCTGAGAATCTGCATAAGGGGGCAGGCTCACAGTGGCGCGCTCTGTGCTTTTGAAAGATCTGTTTTTAGTGGTCTTTCAAAAGCACGCTGGACGACCACTTGGGGTCGTGCTGGAGTGTGCTGGGGTGCGGATCTATGTTAAGCAGGTCAACCCAGTCCGCTCCCAGGTGCAGATCTCCTCCCTGGAGGACGCTCTGCCCCATGTTAAAAACCTCGTGTGGAAATGGCCATAGTCTAAAAAGTATATTTCCCCACTCCCACCCCAATAATCTGACCAAGATGTCTAACCAAACAACAGCAACAGCAGGACAATTAGAGCAGTGAATCTGGGTAAGTGCAATAATATAGAAAAACAGAACACACAAAAAACTAGCTTAGTTTAATTGCTGGATCACAGTGAAAAAAAATCAGTCTGTTATTTGAAAAAAAAGAAGAAGAAAAATAAAAAAACCTACTTTTGCTTACTGAATATCCAGTGGGAGAGAGTTGCAAAATTCAAGGATCAACACAGAAGAGGTCCTGCTTTTTACTGAGATCATTCTAGAGTCTATAATAGTACTCAGAACACAGTAAACCCGAAGGGAAGTGGGGAATATAACATTAATAAAACAGTAACACAAATACAAGTACATTGATTTGATATAAATGAGAGTTGTATTGCTCATTAGCCATGATATCAGAACTACTGTGCAGTGGGTACCTTGACAATCACACAATCACATTCCTCACAGCCCTCTAAATCACAGTGGTTCAGCTAGCTAGAAGATGAATCACATTTCTCCATTGTTCATCACACATGGTTTTCTGAGTACTCAGGAAATACAGTACCCATGCCACAAAACAAGTTAAGTTTCCTTTGGGAAAGAATCTGGATCCTTTGCAACAGCTGAGCAAGAACTGACTGATTCTCTGGAAGTGACCTCAAGGAAAGGAAGTGTTCATAGCAGAATCACTGACTTCACCTCTTTCACATCCACAGTCTCTCTGTTGCTTTCCTTGACTACTAGAAAGTTTCAAAGAGGATTCTCTCCTTTTTCCCTGCCCTGTAAAATATCTATCCATCCACAGATACAGCTTTTACCATCCACCAAATGGAGTACTTTGTTATCTCCCTTTTTAGCAGCAGTCCCCCCCCCGTGTTTGCTGTAGTGCTTGCACTAGAGTTAAGCTCTGACTCTAAACTTTGTTATCTATTCTCAGAGCAGACCCACACTAAGAACACAGAGAGCACTTTTGCTAAACAAATCTGGCAGAAGACAAGTCAAAATCAAGGAATTGCTCCAGGATATTGTATTGTATTATATTGTATCATATCATATTTATATTCTGCCTTTTTCTTGAGAAGGGACTGGAGATGACTAGATACATATTGGGGTGTTCTTTAGCTTCAGACCCTGAGTCCAAGGTAAGAGTTTCCACCTATAGTTGCGTGATAACAGCTTGCTCACTGCTGTCCTTCTCTGACTGGCAGCCGTACTCCAGGATTTAAGACAAGAGGTCTTCACCATTACTTACCACCTGACCCTTTCGGCCAAGTCGGAAGAGATTGGACCTAGCTGTCTTTGTATATGAAACACATGGTCTAACCCTAGATAGTGGTTCTTACCAAACATGGGATGGAGAGATCCTGCTAAACTTCCATAATTTAGTGAGTCTGGAGTCCTCTACACTGGCCTCATTGTCCTCCTCTTCTCTCTGACAGGCAGGCAGGAGGCAATCCTAGCAAGCTATACTCCATGGTCATCCTCTGCAGAGGTTGTTTATATGCGCTTACCTATTTAATAAGTATCCTGCCTTTGTCCCAATATGGGACTCAAGATGGTTTAGAATGTAAAATAAAACAGTATAGAGTTAAAACAATGGATAGTACAAAAGTTTTTTAAAAAAAGCATGTGATACATAAATATATTAATAATGGATGGATGGATGGATGGATGGATGGATGGATGAATAAATAAATAAATACAATTAGAAATGTTTTAAAAGGCAGTCAAAATGCAGTAATGGTGATGAAAACACAGCATGACCCAAACAAAAGACCTTGCGCAACAGACAATGAACAGCCAAAGCCCTGGGTAAACAGGAAGATTTTCACCTGCTAGCAGAAAGAGCGAAGGAACAAGTATCAACCTATCCCACTTGTGTGAGGAATTCAGTAGTCTGGAAGCAACCACTGAAAGCCCTTTCTCCTGGGTCCTCATCAAATCTGCCTGTAATAGAGGCGTGAATGAGAGAAAGCACTCTCCTAAGGTTTTAAAAATATGGGCAAGCTCTTAACAAGCGATATAGTCCTGGATACTCTATCGAGAAATCCCCTTCCGACAAGGAGAGGACAATTCCTACTTCTCCTATGGCACACCCAATAAAATATGAAAGACATAAAACATTTTTTCAACTCTTGTTTTCCCCAAACACAAGCACTCAGGTAAGCATCTGCCAACAAGCAACAGAGCTCTTTTTTCAGCCTTCTTCTCTATATTAAAACCCACAAAGCAGAGTTTTTCAGGGCAGATGGGATTTTAAGTGTTCTTCACACTAACGCAAAGCATCTCTGCAAGCACATTGGAAGTCAAAATGCATTGAACAATATTCTGGATGAGAGTCACAGAGGAGAAATGTGATTTTGTCTGGGCTGAAATGCAGACACAAATAAACAAAAATGTAGTGCTGACTCAAGTAAACAATATTTGGGAGAGCAAATCAAAAACAAAGTTATTTCTGCTGGACTGCATAATTTCCATAATCTCAAACCAGAATGGCTCCCTGTCTTTTCTAAAGTCCCAAACAGTGATGTAGTTCTGGGAATATGAACAGCAACTATGGCATCCACTCCCTCTTGGACTTCTCTCTGAGTTGAGCAACAATCCCCACGGCAGCTGTAATGTTATAAAATATCCCTATCATAAGCTGTGTATTGTTATGAGCTATCTCTGTTGTGTTGCAAAGTAATTCGGGGTGTCTTGGACTTCAGTAGGCAAAATATGTTAGCTTTACAAAACACCTCCTCCTGGTGAGGATGAAAACTGCTAGAAATGGTTTGAGGTCAATACAAATGCCTGACTATTGTGACCCTCTATAGGCATGTTGCTGTGCAGATTGTCTTGGTGAAGGTCTGCACATCAAAATTTGCCATTTCACCATTTCTTCCAAGTTTCTATAATTTTCTATCATTTAGGTCCAGTTCTATGGATGTTGCCTCAAAAGGTAATTCTGCTGTCTTCAGTTAATAGGACTTACTGCCAGGTGAGCATGGATAGAATTCCACAGGAACTGGTGTTTGGTTTTCAAAATAGCAATAAGGACAGCCAGAATTTGTGATATACAGGATTAGAAGTAGCTATTAACAAGTCTGTATTCCACTTAAATACCTAACGGAAGTATTTGTTTCATTTAGCCATGTATTTCTCTGTAAAATTAACACGTTGTCTGCATTCATAAATTACATGATAGATACATTTCTATCTTTATGAAGGGCCCACACCCCAAAATATGGGATTTTTGGCACCTGTAATAAAGTAAAGGGCTTCCAACTCCAAAATACAAGGCATCCCTTATAATAAACAGACACCTACTATCTTTATAAGGGACCTCTTCCTGCCCTCAGATAAGAGACTTCCTTTCTAATAAGGGACAGCTGGCAACTCTAATAGGAACATATGGATTGCATCCTCCTACATGCCGTTTCACCCATTAGATACGTGTACACTTTGGTTATTGGCTGCCTATCATTTCATCCTTCATTTATAGTGCAGGACCTCTATTCTCTGTCATTTCCAAAGACATTGCATCCTGAACAGGTGAATCTTAGATTGTTAAAGCCCTGTAAGCAGCATAGGGAATGGAAAAGATTTGTTCAGTTTTAGCGAAGCAGGAAAGAGAAGGTGTGGGTGTGAGAAGTTGGAAGCATGTGTGCAGAACTATTACAGAGAAGACATTATCCCTTCTCTGAAGAGACTCATCATCAGCAATGAACCATCCTCGTCTAGCAGGTTGAAAACTTTCAAGGAGGTTGCTATAAAAATAGATTCAGCACTAGTAGCAGAGGTTGCAATCAGCAGGAAGAAGACAAAGTAACGATGATGGAAGGGCATGAACTAAGGGTATCTGGGTGGATGGGCAAACAGTTAGGAACCTGAGCCTCTTCTGAGCTGATGAAGAGGTATTTTATTATCCTATTAGAGCAACCAGGAGAAACAAAGGATTGGCCTCCACCCCAATCTGTTGGGGAGGGTTTCTGCCGGCACCCTAGGCAGACACCAGATGGACTTGAGGGGCAAAACGGGTGATAGGACAGGCTGAGAGGAGGAGCCTGTCTGTCTCTCTTTCATTTAATCTCCTTTTGAGATTGGATTAGCCAGGTGGAAAGCCCTCTGCTCCTCTGCTGGAGTTTGGGCTGTATGAAAAGTCTAAAGCAAGTCTGAGCTTGGGTTTCTGAGTGGTTTGATACAGAGCAGACTCCAGACTAAGGCCCTTTCCGCAACTCACCTTTTTGCAGAGCTGGGGTGTGGGGATTGCGCGAGCAGCCTCTTGCGAGAGGCTCTCGCATCCCCGTTGCTTCAGCTCTGCAGCTGCTGCCTGTTCGCAAGCAGGTAACGCAAGAGCCCCTACTCTTCCTTCATCAGTGCAGCCTGGGAGCCGTGGCTCTGGAGCTCCGCACGCACAGCAAGTGCGTGTGGGGCCCCAGAGCAGTGCGTGATCGTGCACCATTTTTTGGCTCAAAGCCGAAAATGAAATAGTGTGCGATCGGCACCTGCCAGCCCCTAGAGCATCACACGATTGCGAGTGCGTCATGTGGGCTGCTCCTCACAGTCGCGCAATGCTCCAGGGGCCCTTTCACATGGCAAATGCCGTGTGAAAGGGGCTTAAGCCTGGAGTCAGGAGGGAAGTGAGGACAAGGCAAGGCACAGCAGCACAGAAGTCAGCCTGGTCAATCTAGCAGTAGCCCAAATGGTTCCTACAGCTGCCTGGAGGAGGCATGTCATTCTTCACTAATTTCCTTTTTGAAAGAAGCAACAAGTAATTTTAGCAATTTTCTTCCCGCTGCAAGGAAGTCCTCAAAAACAATCCAGTTTTTGAAGCCTGTTTTCCCCATTTATGACTTATTTTGTACAAAATTCACATGTGATTGATTTGCATAGGAAACAGCCTTTTCTGTACAGAAAATAGTATTTCTGTATGGAAATATTTTTGAACATGCTTTCTGTGTCTAGCCTAGTTGTTTGTTTCTTTGTTTCTACTGCTACTGCTTTGGCACTTTGCAGGACCTTTCCAGTGACTTTTGTGCCAGAGGTGGGAAAAATTATTCTTTTGGACTGTGACTCCCAGAATGCCTCAGCCAGCATGTCCACAGGGGGATTCTGAAAGCTGTAGTCCAAAAGAGTTAACTTTCCACAGCTCTGATTTTTGCCAGAGGAGCATCTCACTCACTCATGGTTGCATGTAAGTAAAAGCCCTTCTTATCCATCCATTAACCTCTTGATACTCAGGCATCTGTGCAGTATCCTCACCTTCCTTTTCTGTGCATAACACAAAAGCAAACTTGAGATCTCTGCATTAATTGCTGTAAGAAAATTATGGAAGGGTTGCCAATGGAGAGAAGGACCTGTCCTATGGCTTTTAAAAACTACCCCATCCTGTATATAACAATCTTCTGTGTGTCCTGTCCAGATTTCTAGGAACTCCTGTGAGACAGCTGCCTCCTTTTTGCAAGTCAAGTTAAGTCTGCTGGATAGGAAGACAATAAAAGTATAATGTTATTAGCAGCCCCTCCTGGCCTCCTATGGATTATGCAGGTTGTTGTTTCCTTGGAAAAGGAAGCTTTGAAGTGTGAGGTGCCTGGACCCAACAGGAATGATAAGAGACCTCAGTGAGCTAGAGATATACAACTTCCCATTTGTTATCTGGGTTGAAAAATTAATCTAGAGAAGAAAGAATCTCTGACGCGGGGAGAGTGATTTCATTCCCACCCACTTCTGTTTGCAAGTGTCAGTCTCCATAAGTCAGTGTTTTTTGGGATGAGCTCTAGGAACCTTTACACATTAGAAAAGACAAATTAAGTTTTAAAATAATGTTATATGTTTCAGGAGTCCCCAGACAATCAGTGCCACCACAACTCCTTGGCATGTGTACATTTGCCACATAATTCAAAACTTTTTTGCCTTTTTTTTTTGTATGTTACAGATGGTTTTAGGGTGTGCAGCATATCTGTGGACTAGAGCTCCCTCTATATTTTTTGCTGTCTAGGCTACCAGTGACCTGTGGGAGAGGGGTATGAAGAGCTGGCTTCTTTAAGAAGTGGAATGGTAAGAGCTCAGACCTTTCCTCATCCAACACCTCCTGAGAATGGTCAGTTCCAGCTTTAATGAGTCAACATACAAACACTGGCCCTTGGTAACAGAGATGAAGCTTAGGTAGTTGGACATGGATTTGTTTGTTTCTCTACTTACAAACACAGACATATATAAATACTTATATCAGTGTGCTATCAAATAGAAAGATCTGGTTGGAGGTGAAAAGGCATCAAAGCTGGGTTCAAACAATGCCCCTCCCCTGGGGCATACCAAGATGGAGAGTTAACCCATGACTTGTCATCTACCTCACCAGTGATGTAGACTCGAGTCAATTAACTTGGTCTCAAAGTGGTTTCATTGGCTCAACTTCGACTTGACTCAGTAATAAATGACGCACTGACTTGACGCAGCTCATGACTTGCATATTTTTAATGATCAACTTGCTGTCCTTGGTTCAGTAACATAACGCATTCATCCAGGAACCTTATGACTTTGAACAACACTTCCATCTCTTCTTACTTGCTGATCACATGATGATCAGTCTCAAGCCCAAAGTGTGGGCACATTTTTTGGAGGGGAACAACAAATGCGTTAGGCAACAGGCTTGAGGTGAGATTGAGGTCTGCTCAGCAGCCTGTCCCCACTGCATATCAGAGGAGCCTTCTAAATTTTTCCTAAGAGCAATAGGAAAGTTTTGCCCACTGAGCGTAGGGTGAGTTTCTCAGAGAGTGTTAGGCAGTGGACATGAGGAGGAAGGATCCTTCTTTCTAAAGATTTGAGAACTTCAGTAAGGGGAGTAAAAAGGATCCTATTCCCTACTTCCAAAAAAGCTTCCAGCTTCAGAAATGGAAAGTAAGAAGGATCCTATTCATCACTTCCAAAGCTGCAGACTCTTGTATGCCCATTGACCCCAAAGCCTCCACTTTGGGGAAGGGGGAGTAAGAAGGATCCTATTCCCTATTGCAGAAGAAATTTAATTAATAACATAGCTAAAGCCTTGATGAACTTCTCTATGATAATTTAATATTTTTATACCTAAATGCGTGCACATCTTCTTGATCTACTAGTTGTTGAAACTTCACACACATACCCCAACACACATCTCACCACCACCTCCTTTCTTTCTGTTATAGCTGACTTTCAGACTTGAGACTTGACTTGAAAGTACCTTGCAAGGACTTGAGACTTGAAGGTAGAGACTTAAGACTTGAGACTTAAATACATCACTGCACCTCACCTTAGAATGCAGGATTTAATGGCCATGGCTCTGTCATAAGGAATCCTGAGTTTTGCAGTTTGCACTAGAGGTCTCTGGCAGAGAACTCTAAATGGTGCTCCTTAAATTACAAACATCAGGATTCCTTAGGATAGAGGCAATTAAAGTGGAATCACTGTTCTATAAGTGTGCACTGTGAAAACACCCAAGGCAGGTTCATGAGAGAGTCAGCACACCCTTTCTCCAAAAAAAGGCCCAGGAATGATACACATTTTGGGCATTAGTCCACATTTCTATAGATAGTTTAGTAGTGGAGGGAATGTGGCTTATGGGAAGGTATGCTTTAACACAGTGGTTCTCAACCTGTGGGTCCCCAGATGTTTGTGGACTTCAGCTCCCAGAAGCCCCAGCCACTATGGTCAATGCTCAGGGCTTCTGGGAGCTGAAGTCCAAAAACATCTGGGGACCCACAGGTTGAGAATCACTGCTTTAACAGAATGTAGTCTAGGAAGGTGTGCTTTCCCTGTCAAAGTATGAGATCTATCAAAGTATGTGAACTGTCTGATCCAGAAAGGTTGCAATTTTGTTCTTCCTCCTTCTCCAGATTATATAAGTGTATCACTAATGGTAAATGTTCCGGGGCCAGTGAGGTTTGGTGGGTGAGTGAGGTTATGTAAAACCCATCATTCTTGACATAGACCAAGGAGTGGTGCTAATTCTGTTGGGGGAATACAGCATATGGTTCTCTCCCTGGTGGGATTCAAGCTCTGTACCAGCAAGACAGACACAAAGAATCAGAGATCCTTTGCTTGTACGGTGCATGAAATTTAGGTTTTGTGCAGCTTGTATAATTAGGAAGAAATCAACCAGTGCTTAAGTGACTTCCTAACATAAGCATCTTTCCTCTGTGCCAAGACTGAGCCTGGTCGTACTTGGGAAAAGACATAACTGGAACAGTTCACAGCTGTTATAAGAATTCGCTATCATCTGTTATTAGATGAGGACAATGGCTCCTCCTCTTGGGCTCAGTTCTTCTTCATATGCTCCCTGAACATTGCAAGATGCTTTCTGGACTCTGGGGAGCAGCTGACCTGGGGCCTTCTTCATCAAATAATTATCCATGAAGCTCCCAAACAGTATCAACAAATCTGCCCCAAACAAACAATCTATCATCCTTATTGGAAACAGATCGGAGAGGCATAAACAATCCCGGCTTGGCCTCCAGGATCTCTTTCACTCTGAATGTGCGTGTGCTGTTTTGCCATCATTTGAGTTTCCTTGGCCAGCTGCAGTGAATAAAACAAATGGAGATTCCTTAATTACCAAGCTATACATCATGTAAGGTCTCTGGAGAACACATTGCCCTCCTAATGCTGACCTGTCTTTCCATAGGTTGGGGGGGCACTTTTTTTTTTTTTTTCATTTTAAGGGAACATGAGCTCCTGGGACAGCAAACAAATCACCCAATCAAGGAGAGATTGGGATGGGGGAAGCAGCAGAAGAGATGTTCAAGGCCAAAGGTGATTGTTGATTCTGCATCCTAAAGTATCACATCCTGTAGCAAGATTAGTTTTGGCATGCCTATGAGAGAAGGAAGTATCTCATGCCTTTCACTGCATCATGCCTTGACTCTGCCCACTAAGACTTTACCCTTTCCCACCTATTTTACAACTAACTGTGAATCACTTGAGTGATGAATTTGAGCCAGGAACAGGCAAATCTATTTCCCTTCATTTTAGGCACTCCCTTTACCTCTGGGAACTGCTCAGTTCTGAGGGCATTGACTTCACCTCCCTCCTTTGTTTCTCAGTGACAATAGTTGAAATGGTAGAGATGAGTCACCCAGAAAGATGGTGGAAATGCTATGATGCACATGCTTCCTGGACTCACCCTACCACCTGCTGCCTAGGTTGTACCGGGATGTGACACTCCCAAGAAATGTGGTACTGACTGTGAGTTTGCAGTGGGCAGGAATTCTGTTCCCAATCCAATGAGAATGCACTGCAGGTCAGTCAGACTTCAATTTCTAGATGCCTTGGAGGTGTCTTGTAATAATACAGGAGACCATGATTTTCCCAGGTAGCTTCTGTTTGGCTCCCCAAATTTCTTCTACAATACTAGCAGGAAGGATAGACCTATTTTACTACTGTTCCCCTAATCAAGATAATGAAATCATAGCTGAAAGGACCTCACAGCCATCTGTTTGTCGTATCCACTCTTCACACTTAAGGCAGGAGTGGGAAGTGCGTGGCTCTCCAGGATGTTGTTGGACTACAGCACCAAGCAAACCCTGAGCTGAGGAATGCTGGGACCTGCAGTTCAATGATATCTGGATCGGTACAGTTTGTCCACCCTGACTTCTTCTCTGGCATCCTTTGGTAGCATTCTATGCCTTTCAGTTAATACGGTCACAAGCAAATTAAAATAGGCTACATGTTACAGATGCCTATGGGGAAAGGGTCAACAACTGTGGTTGCTGTACAGTCCTATTCTGCTGATGGGATTTACTCTTATTCCCAAATTAGACTGTATGGGAGTTACTAAAGCTTAGTCAGAAAGAATTCAGGTAGCTCTAGCAAGCACATAGCACTACAATTAATGAAACAAAATCTGCTTAGAGCAATCTGGAAATATTCAATTACGTTTAATTCACTTTTAAATTGCTTTTAAATTTATGGATACTCTAATCATATTTTAAATTGTGTATGATGTGAACTTTTAGCTGTATCTATTTTAACTTTTGCAAACCACTGGGAAAAAATGGGATATAAATAGAATGATGGTGGTGATGATGATGATGATGGGTCGGCAAATGTAGCTGCAATTAGACAATGCTGACAAAAAATCAGTAATTTTATTTCATTTTGAGAATGTGTACACATTCTACTTCCAGTTCTAGACTGCAGTATAGGAATGGGAGCAAGCAGCATGGGGCCTTGGCAATGGGATCACCTGCTGTAGAGGTAGTGGCTGCTGTCTGGGCACTTGTGGCTACTATTTTGCTCCTTCTAGAGCAGTGGTTCTCAACCTGTGGGTCCCCAGATGTTTGTGGACTTCAGCTCCCAGAAGCCCTGAGCATTGACCATAGTGGCTGGGGCTTCTGGGAGCTGAAGTCCATGAACATCTGGGGACCCACAGGTTGAGAACCACTGTTCTATAGCCATTGTGGTATAATAGCTTGAATTCTGGACCGTGAATCTGGAGATCAGCCATGGAAACCCACAGGGCAAAGCATACTTTCTCAGCCTCAGAGGAAGGGGGGGCAACCCCTCTCTGAACAAATCTTGCCAAGAAAACCCAATTATAACTGGCCCTTAGGGTCACCATATGTCAGAAATGACTTGAAGGCACACAGCAGCAACCTGTGCACAATTACATTGGAGTATGACCTGTTGAAAGCAGAGGATAGATGTGTTTAGGATTGCTTCTAAGGGATTTGGGTGACCTGCTTCTGAGTAGGTGACAACCGGAACTACTAGCTTGAGGTTTCCTTTAGTTTAATGAAAGCAGACCATGGCTGGGGCAAAAGACCAATAAATGGGTTTCAGAGCAAATTAAGCCTGGCAGCCCAAATGCCAAAATTAAGGCTATTGTACTTTGGACATATCCTGAAATAACATGACTTATCTCATGAGATGGCATGAAGAGACATGCTCTGTAAAGTAAGAGGCAGAAAGAAAAAGAGGAGACCACATTAGAGTTAGATTGATTCAGTCAAATAAGCCATGGCCCTGAGTCTGCAAGATCTAAGCATGCATGTAGATGACTGAGGCTCTTGGAGAACTTTCACACATAGCATATAAAAACAACAACAAAAAATTCTGCATTCTAAACCCAGTAACAGTTCCAAGCTGTCTCTCCACTCCCTAGCCTTTGACATTCCATATCTGCCTGAGGCTCTTGCCCTCAAGTGAGCAGGCAATTGGGTCTTTATCTCCCAGAGAAGGCAGCTTTGAACCTGTGCCTGCTATAAGCTTACAGTGTGTAGGTCAAGACAGAGTGTAATTTAAGTTGGTGGCTTACATACATTGACCTTGGGTGACCTTGAGCCTGTCATTCCTCCTTTCCACCACCACCACCCAGCTCAGCTTGCCAGCTGTGATAACATGGAACCAACACAATGTATCTGTCATTCACAATATTGTGGGATAAAAGTCACCACTATTGTACCTTGCTCAGGCAGAAGAGGGAATACAGAGGCAAGGGAGTGGCACCAAGGCACCTCATCAGAAAGGAATTATAGGTTAATACTCTTTGGGCAGGAAAAATGGGATCAAATTGATGCTTACAGTGCATCCAAATGATTGCTTCTCATGTTCAGCACTTTTGTTTGAGAAAGATACTCTGAAAGCTCTAAATTAAGCTAGACTTGTAAAATATGGTTGTAGCTCCACATCCAATATTATTCCCACTATTTTCTGCAAGGCCTGGATGAGTAGCAGCAAAATGGAAACTGAGAACTGGGTAAGGGACAGAGGGACAGTATAGTTTGATTATACAGTTCTCCGTAGTTTATGGTGTGGTACAGAGATATGTAATGACAAAAAAAATATCTTTCAGTTCTCACAAGTGATCTAGGTCTAGATTGGGACTGTGGAGTCATTTGCTTTACAGGCCCTACCTGCATCTGAAAATGATTTAAAGCAGAGTGCAAACTAATACGTGCTCCAAGTCAACACCCCCACTGCAGAAGGCCAGGGCTCCAAGTCAAAAGCTGGTGAACTTGGACTTTGTGGGTAATTCCTCTGCAAAATCAGGTGCTGGCTGGCTGCCCTGGAAACAAGCTGAGTATGACTCAGTGGTCATGTTGCTGCTCACTTAAGTACTTTGATCGGCCCCTCCCCTGCCCAGTTAACTTTGTCAAGAAGAACTGATAACTTCTAGAGATATGAACATCTCCATTCGGGCAGCCTGCTGCTTCTGTTTGCTAGGAAGACACACCCCTCTTTATTTTACCCAGCAGTCATTTGCTTTCCCTTGCCCAGACCTGCCTGCCTCTCTGTGCTCTCACACAGATCACTGGGCTGTGACACCAAAGTTAATGAAAAGCTGCCCTGTCTTTTATTCGGGCCGCTTGCAAGGCACTGGGGGCTACCTTTCTCTGCAATGCTCCTCCTGTGCTTGATGGGGTTTCTAATGCGAAGAGACAGCAGCCACTGCAAGGGCCCTGACAGGCACATAGCATACAGGGAGTTAGACTGACATCGTGTTCACTTGAGAGCAGAACAATCTGTGTTTCTGTGCTGCCGCTAATTCACTCTAATTATTTCTTGTCTAGATATGAGTGACTGAACTACGAAACAGCTTCCTCCCCCGGCTTTAAATGTTTTACAGTTAACGGTTATTCAGCCAATGCATACAGTGTTTTTCTGGGGTTGTATGCTTGAATCACACAGAGACAGCCCCAAAGTGTGAGGCTGCATGCTGTTAGCCAATGGCGTGTGGATTCCTGCTGTACAGAAAAAGTTTCCAGAATGTTAGTGACACCAGCAGGGCCACCAATAACAAATGTGTCCTTCAGAGGCAGGAAGCCACGTATACCTGTGACCTGAATGATTTTGTTGAAAGGTTACATATACCACTCGCTCTCATAGTTGCTTTATACAAAACAATTTAAGTTCATTTTTTTGCTTTGTAGTAAAATGTTTTAGTTACCTATGTTGTGTCTACTCGCTTAAATTTTTCAGATAATAAGTAGGTTAATGGCAGACTAACAAATCCCCTCTTTTAAAAAAAAAGTTTGATGGTCTCCTGAGATGGAGGTTAATTATTCCAGCTCTGGTTGTGGTCTCATCTGAGGTTAAATCAGGAGTATCACTATTGTTCAGTGTAGATTTTCTGTAGCAGGAGCTTCCTTTCTGTTTTTGTTTCTACTGAAGAGGTGCCCCTTCAAAAGCAAAAACAGGATATCTCTGCTATAAATTAAATTATCAGACATGGACTTCTTGGGTACCAAAGGTGTTAATGATTATGCTGTAATTTGCAGAGACATAACTGTGTTCAATTGGTTCAGTATAAAAAGATAAAAGCAACCTTATGGGACTTTTAAGACAAATTAATTTATTTCAGTATGAGATTTTGAGGACTCCAGTGTATTTCTTCACATATATTGGTCTTAAATGACTCCTATCTTCTTTTTTATATTGATAATGTTGTGTATAATTTTTGTGCTATGTGGTTTCCTGGTGACATTTAGTACAATAGAGGTCCTTGTACAGAAGTTCTCACATCTTGACCTAATGGATTCAATAAATAATGTACTGTTTAGCAGTCTTAGCCTTTTGTGTGTAGTTAAAGACTTAGGGGCTGATGACAAGGGATATCACTGATTAGTGTGTGTGTTTTTTAACTGTTCACTAGGATGCAAAGTATTATTCAGCTTGGGAAGAAGGATGGATGAAAATAATGGAAATTAATAATGGTTTTCACTTTTAAAAGGTTGACTTTGCTATCATATTTTGTATCTTCCCTTGTGCCTTTCGATGTTGGCTCAAGTCAAGAATCTGAGATTGAGTTGGACCATAGGTGGACAATAGAATAGTCTGGTAAATTCTTTTCTTTCTTTCTAGAACCAGCTTTACATATGATCTTGTAGCACTAACGGACGGTACATTAAGAAGAAGCAGAGTTTAATTAATAAAAGGAGCTTCCTTATTGAAGGAATTACTGCAGAGCTATATTGATTTCTGCCTTTAATGAACAGCCAAGTGTGTCCCAACATTGTCTTGTATGGCACAGCTGTTGAAGTTATTATAGTTCTTTCCCAAAAGTGAAAGAATTCATCTCAAACATACATGCATACACTGCACTTGTATTACCCTGTAAAGTACAATATGCACTGATGGCAATGTGTGAATAATAAATTGTCATCATGATACCTTTAGCTGAAGCTATAGCTGCATGTGAAGAACTGTGCTTGTCTCAAAAAAATCTGCAGTGAGCTGCCTGTAGTGAGTAAATTGACAAGTCACGTGGCCATGCTGTCAGTCGCCCTCCCTGATCACTGTAATTTGGGAGTGCAGTCAGATAATTTCCATTATTCATTTTCCAAATTCAAGGAGGGGAAGAGAAACATACACACTTGCTTCCAAGGGCTAGTCATCTGCTTGCATGTTTATGAATTTCAACATGGGAGGGGGAGAAAGGCACAGCTCTAATACTCCAAATCAGTTAAATAAAACAAAATCCAGAATCCATAAAAGAGCAATACCATTATTGACCAACCAAAATGCACAAAACACATCACGTGGGCTTTCAAAGCTCCACTGGCTTCTTCATTGGGAAAAGGATGCTTTAAAAAATCATACAGGAGAAACGAAAAAGGGGGAAAAGTGATGGTGTTGGAGTCATAAGCCCATATTTTGTATCGGAAGTCATCTCTGCTATAGTTCTTGGTCCGGAGGGATCTCAGTAAAGGCAGAGGTCAGTCCCTTCTTGGCCGTGTGTGGACTGAGACAAAGGATGGCAAAATTTAAATTTCACTACCAGCAGTAAAGTAACTTCTCTTGGGATCCAAGGTGTTTCTGTCTTTTGTGAAGTCACAGGCCACTTTCTTAGGTAGAATACTGAATTTCTCAAGAAGTTGCCATACTGCTACAACTGGAAAAACCTTTACGAGCTGTATCGGTAAAACTCAGACAATTATAGCTGGCCCTACACATTCACAGGTTTAACATTCACAAATCTGATTAATTGTGAGTTTCTCCTACCCCTGTGGCCCCCCCCCATATCTCGGGCACTTATTTTCCAGAGGAACCTTCCTTCTCTGTGGTTCCAATCAGGCTTCACAGCCCTTTAAAAACCCACCTCTGATCCTCTTCCTCTTCCACTAGCTCCTGCCTGGCCAGCTAAGGACAGCCCACACCTCAATTTCTCAGCACCACAAACCCTCCCCTGATGTCCCACACACAGAAGGAAGGAGCTGGGCAAGAGAGAAAAAGTACAGGGCTGCCATGCCAACCCACCTCTTCCCTGACTTGGTTTGGACCCTGGTCATCCACTTCCCCCCGTGCTGTGGTCTTCTTCCCACAGAAACACACACACACATGCACACACTTTGATATTTGCAGTTTTTCTACTTTTGCAAGGGTCCTGAGCCCCTAACCTTAGTTAATGTGTATGGCCAATTGTAGAGTGCAAAAGAAATTTTTAAATTTGTTGGCGGTAGAAACCTCAAAAAGTTAAGTCCAAGTCTTTACTTCTTTTTTGTTGTTTCATTAAATCTTTAAGAGAAAAATGTTTTCAACTGAATAAGGTCCAGAACAGTCGTATCAGGACTTGTATGGGTGCCAAGGGTACTATCTCAAAAAGAACCAAGATTCTTAGTGTATCAGCCAGGTTTTGGAGTGCTAAGAAAAGAAAATGACAAGAAGCAGAAGGATAAGGCCTTCTGATTTCAGTGTTGGTGGCCAGGATTAGTTTTTCTGTTCTGCTATGCTGTCCTGTTGCTTGCTTATTTATTTATTTAAAGCAGTCATCATCTTTTATACCATCCCCATGAAGCCAAAGGCATTCCAGAGTTACCAAATTTTCTAACTCTAGGAATGTTATGTTTCTCAGATTTGGCTCTCAATGTCAATCAGTTTTGTTATTCCCGATATGGCCCTTTTCACATGGCATTTTCGATGTGGAAGGGCTCTTTGAGTGTTGCGCACATGTGAGGAGTGGTCCACACAACGCACTCACATTTGTGCAATGCTCTAGGGCCTGGCAGGGACCGCTCACGCACTTTTTCATTTTCGGCCAACTGAACTATATTATATACTAAGTTCAACATGTGATCAAAGCAGTATGGATCATTTAGAGGCAGTTTATAGGAAGAAATCTAGGAAGTGGCAAAAGCAGGGGGAATTTTTTAAAAATTTTATCTTTGAAGATTCAGGGAAGTGAAGTGCAAGGTGGACCAGTTACAGGGGTGGAGGAAGTAAACTTTCCTTGAGACATTGGATGGGATGTCACAAAGTAGACTAGAAATTATCCCACCAGTAACTGGCAGTGACAGTCAGTTGGAGCAAATGGTATGAATGTTAATAATCTCTTCTGGATTTTCTGCTAACCTAGGCCCTTTCCTCACGGGGGGGGCCGAACGGGGCCATGCACGCAGGGGCGGAGCTTACCAGCAAGCGGGTTGCTCCGTCCCTCCGAAGGCACGGATCCACCGTTCCAAACGGCGCCCAAAATGGCGGCCGGCGGCTTCCGGCGGCGCTCTGCCAATTAGGACAGCGTGCCAGCCGGAAGCCCACCCCCGGGCAGATCTGCAGGGACGCGCTACTGCGTCTCTGCAGTTCTTGACCGGGGGCTGCTACGGGGCAGCGCGGGTAAGTTTTATAAAAACCACTTTTGAAGGTGGTTTTTATAAAACTCACAGTGCCAGCCCCGGGGCTGCGCTAGAGCAGTTTGAGGTCTAGAACCTCACTTTTTTTAACTGCTCTAGCGCAGACCCCAGTGAAGAAGACCTCCTGGAGAGGTCGCTCTAGCGTGGGCAATATGCCCGTGTGGAAATGGCCTTAGATTAACAAAGAAAAAACACCAGTGTTGTGCTTGCCCAACATAGATATAACAGTAAATATTTTTTTTCTTGCATATACAGCTATCATTACAATACACATTATGGCTCAGTTAAGTACAGTAGTTCTTTGCTCGTTCTTTTTAGGAATGATTATCTAGGTCAGACAGATAATGCAGGTTTGTTTGTTTGTTTATTGACTTTATACCCCACTTTTTGCTAAGTTGGCTGTAAAACATATGTGGAAAAATGTCTTTCTTTGGCCGTGAACATGCTCCTATGATTCTGGATTCCATGAATCTCCCCATGTCCTCCTGTAACTACCAATAAAATAGAAATACATTTTCTCCTGCTGTGCTATTCTATATTGTTTTCATAACAGTTCACTCAGCTGCACTCACAGGAGGTAAATCACAAGAGTGATAATGCAAGAGACAGAATCGGCCTGAATGTGACAGTGGCTATATCTGTACAATTAAACACAAATCATACCACAAGATGTAGTTACCAAAAGAGTTGCTTCCCCAATGCCTACATTTTGATTACTCATGTATATCACATTCCTCTACATGTTTTTTTTTCCTGAAAGCACCTTTGTTTATTCTTTCTGCAGATGCATTCTTAGTAGTAATGTCTATATCTAAAACCTTATTTTCTTCCACTATGTCTGGAACCAAAATTCCAACAGCTGAGTGAAAGTCAGAAATTCAGGAATCTCTTCCAGCATTTAGAGGTAGGAAGTATACCCCGTTTAACTTCTGACTCTCATGCAGCTGAAGCCCACGGAGGTGGTAACTGTTAGGTAACTATTTCTCCTGTCATGCATGTGGTCAGAGCTCTCAGCATTCAAATCTCAGCCTCTTACAAGGAACTCAGTAGCCTCTTTTAAGAAAGGCAGTGAAAGCCAGAGCGTAATACTGAATGTTAGCATTTTGGGGGCAATAAGAAGCAGAAGGAGGCCAGTGGTGATTTTGGGGGGGGGGGGTTAATGTTTCTGATAGCCTGCTTAAATAATACCCATGTGCTCTTCTCTCCCTTCATCTCAATTCATTTTTTAAGCTCCACTGCCAGCAAAGATACTGTCATGCTGTAATCTACAAATGTTCATTTCCCAAATTTCCATGTAGCAAGTCTTTCTTCAGGTTCCACAAAGAATTAGTACAAAATGAGCAAGCCTCAGATGGAGTCAGTCTTTCAAGAGATGGCAGTGAGGCACTACAGATGTCATAATATATTGCCTCAACCTACAGAAGTATGTTTTTGCCTTACCAGGAAAATCTGAATCTTTAAATGGGTTTCAGAAGAAAATATTTCATTTAGGACCAAAACAAACACCACCACCACCCAACCTATGCCATACTAACTACTGATGAACTGCTTAATTAAGCAACATTGTTAAAAGGAAATATAGGATTTAGGAGAAAGGGTAGAGGATTGCTTTGAGAAGTGACTCCTTCCTTTTGTATCTGCAGAAGAAGAAATCTTTGAGCCTGTACATACTTAAAAAGAGAGGCAGTTGGAACTCCTATCCTATATTGACAACCTTCTTTAAAGATGCCAGTAATGGACAAGAATGTGTGGTGACAGCTTAGCAAGTAGTTTTGTATTTGTATTTGGCTGATCATTTTGTGACCAACTGAAGACTATTGGCAGAAAATCTATCTATCCTGCCAGACTTCTAGAGGCTAATGATGGGAAATATATCTTAAAAAGACTCATGGATACATAAATCAAGGCAGAATCACACATTATGGGATACAAGTCTCTGCTTTAAATGCAGGGATTCACCATAGGCGGCTCATGGCCTGATGAGGGCAGAGAGGGAACCTTACCCTATTCCAGGAAGAAAGTGCCCTGCCCTGCTCAGATCATGAGCCAACACTGTGCACACGTAAGCAACTGTAGCTACTCTAGTGTATGGGTCCTCATATTATAGATCACTGTACAGACTCTCAAGATATGAAATTCGACTCCTTCACATATTATGTTTTTAGGTCTGTTGTGAGTCCTAACTAGCATAGATCCACAGAATTAATGGAACACATGTAAGTGTTAGACTTAGCATTGATTCAGCGCATCTGTTGCACTGGAAACTGGCAGTAGAAGTCAGGTTCTAGTGTGCATTTGGTCTGCTTTTTTCCTAAGTCAGAACAAGCTGATATCAAACGACCTGCTCTTAGTTCCCCATGGGTGTTTAGCCTCAGTTCTTCTTAAAGTTACTTGTTCGAGCAGCTGTGTCCTCACTGTCACAGTTTAGCTTTCCCATGCACAACTGTTTGAAGGATCAATCTACCACTGGTTTGGTTAACCTTCTTTCTGATTTTTGCACTCCTGATTTTCGTATGGCTTCCTGGTATACCCCAGCTTCCTGTCTGCTTAAATTCTGGGTTGCTGTCTGGTCTTGCATACAGTCATGTATGCTGATTTAACTAAAATTATGAAGATTTGAAACAATGGCCAAGGTCGAATGATGCACTTCTGTTGGATGCAGATGCTTCTGCGAGGACTGTTGAGCTCTCTTTCCTACATCAGCTTTCTCCATCGTTCTTATAACCTGCTTTGAAGAGCTGTGAAACCCTCTGGCACAGATTTTTTGCATTGTACAGGGCTTCAGTGAGAGGGGCAGGGGAAGAAAGTCATGGTTCTGCCAACAATGAATGCTGAAGCACACCTTTGGATCTTGGCCAGTGTCTTTTCTAGCACTTAGGCCACTTGTTTTTTAAACTCAACCAGGAAATAAGGAAAGCAAAAGGTATGACAGCAGCTATGTGCTTTGTGCTTTTTTTTCTCTTTAGAACAAACTGATTGACCTCTGGCTTTTCTACTGAAAACTGAACATAGATTTGGCACTCCTTGGCTGGCATGAACCGGCACCTAGTTCATGGTGAAGCCACCTTCATTTCTGCACTGCAGCTCTGTGTGCATAGAACTGCTTGTAGCAAGAGACTGACAAACCCAGCTATGCTACCTGTTCATCTTTTTACTGGGATAGTCAGAGAGGACACAATTACTTACTTAGGATAAGATCAAACAACTTTAAACCTTTCTCACCAGCTGGGCAACACCATTTGGTAAGAAGCAGCTCCATAGAGTGGATCTTTTCCTCTTCCTGGAATACAGAGATCGTTTCATGGTACAGTAGCACATCAGTGAACCACATCCTGGTGCCAGACCATTATTATGGAGGCTGATCTGTCAAACAAGAGCCATGCAGTCAGTACTCATTGACACAAACGGATTGAGGCAGGCCCAGTGGCAGGGGGCAGGGAGAAGCATGCAAAGAACGCAGGGCCCCAGCCTCCCTGTGAGGTGGCAGCAGCTGGGAAGGATGCAAAAGAGAGAAGGAAAAGAAAAAAAATAACTTAAACAAAGTGTAATACTGCTTTGGCCTTGCTCACCCTTTCCCTGTTAACCCCCCTGCTTGCTGTATGGGGGGCCCTCCAAATGGCTGTCCAGCTTCAATGCTCTGACAGGCAAATTGAGGAAGAAACAGATGTTGTAGCTGCTGCCAGATACTTCATCCAGATGTTTGTTTGTGCTGAGTGCAGACACAAATACAGACTCAACCCAGGGTTGACATTTGAATAGCCACACTCTTGAAGAGTTGCACAGGCCTTCTTTGCTGGGGTGGGGAAGTCACATGGGCCCTCCAAAAATGGATAAATTGTATACTGAAGCTTGCAGAATTGCATTGGCTTATTTACACATGTATTTTTTTTGCATAGACTTAGTGATACATGGAGATTCACCCAGGCATGGAAACACATCTGCTCTGGCATGCAAGTTTTTCCAAACGATTAAAAACTGAGTTTTTTCCCCCTCCTTAGATAGTGCTGGGAGATGGCTGTACTATTTCTCTTCCCTGCTGTGGGAAAAAAAAAGATATACTATAGAGGGAGAAGCACACATCACCCCCAATTCTAGAAGGAAAAATGCCATGAGATTTATGAAATGACAGGGCAGTAAGATGTGTGTCTCACAGGCAGAGAGTGACTTTTTTGGATAAAAGATTGCATATGTGCTGTCTCACTCCAGTGGTATGACAGAGGAGCACTAAGCTGGTGGGTTTTTTCCAAAAATAATTTTTAAACTTAATTTAAAGGGTGTGGGAAAGGGTAAGAAAGCTATTTGCCAATGGTGTCACTGCACTACCCAACTGGTGGCCTTAACTTTTACAAGTCTGCATTCCATGTGGGAGTTACAGTGGCAGTCAATTCTAGGCAAAGATATTTTTGCTGCAACCTATCTCCTCCCTCTACCCTTTCCACATGCAGAAGCCAACTGGGCTGGGCAGTTGAATCTTATCTTTAAAAAGATGAGACAGCAAAATCGTGGAATCAAAGATTGGAACAGGCCCCAAAGGCCGCTGAGTCCAGTCCCCCACCACCACCATTCAGTGCAGAAACTCCAGGTAGATCATCCCCAGCAGGCAACTATACAGCCTTTTTTTGAAGTTGTCCAGAGAAGGAGACCTCACCACCCCTCTAAGTAATTGGTTCCTTTGCCAAACCTCTCTTACTATCAAGAAGTTCCTTCTATGTTCAAATGAAAGCTACCTTCTTCTAACTTAAAACAAGCAGGCCCGAGCCTACCCTCTTGGGCAGCAGAGAACAAAATTGCGCCCTTCTCACTATGGCAGCCCTTTAGAGGTTTAAAGATCCCTCAGTCTTCTCTTCAGAAGATTGAACATGCCCAACTCCATCAACTCATCCTCATATGTTTTGTTCTCCATACATGTTGCCCTTTTCTGAGCCCACTCCAATTTGTCAATATCCTTCTTAGATTCATAGAATCATACATAGAGTTGGAAGAGACCACAGGGGCCATCATGTCCAACCCCCTGCTATGCATGAACACCCATCAAAGCATTCCCAACAGATGGCCATCCAGCCTCTGCTTAAAAACCTCCAAGGAGGGAGACTCCACCACACTCCAAGGCAGCATATTCCACTGCCGGACAGCTCTGAGCATCAGGAAGTTCTTCCTGAGGTTCAGGTGGAATCTCCTTTCCTGTAGCTTGAATCCATTGCTCCTTGTCCTAGTCTCTGGAGCAGCAGAAAACAAGCCTGCTCCCTCCTCGACATGACAGCCCTTCAAATATTTAAACATGGCTATCGTGTCCCCTCTTAACCTCTTCTGCAGATTAAACATCTCCAGCTCCCTAAGCTGTTCCTCACAGGGCACAGCTTCCAGTCCCTTCACCATTTTGGTCACTCTCCTCTGGACATGTTCCAGCTTGTTGATATTCTTCTTAATTGAGGTGCCCAGAACTGGACACAGTATTCCAAATAAGGTCTAACCAATGCAGCATAGAGTGGTACCATTACCTCCCTTGATCTAGATGCCATATTCCTATTTTTGCACCCAAGAATCGTGTTGGCTTCCTTGGCTGCTGCATCATACTGCTGACTCATGTTCAGCTTGTGATCTATCCAGATTTAAAATGACGCTCCTGAAAGAGAATGTGGTACTCCAGTGAGTACTTAACACTACATCCCCCACTGCATGTGAGGATTGTGAGGCAGTTGTGCTGCACAGGGAGGTCCTTCCTTCAACACCTTGGTTGTGGTCCTTCAGTGCTCTGCCTGATGCCCATTCAAACAAATATTGCAAGCTATGGTCAGTGTATACTCTGTGTGAGCAGCTCAACAGATGGTCCTGCACAGTCGTTGCTGGAGGACATGGCCAGAACTGGCTGCCTCTTTATTTAGTCAGAAACCTTTCCCAGAGGTGTTGTATGTAACATGTTTGAGAAGGTGAGTTGGTGAGAAAGCCAGCTGGATCAGGCCAGCGACAAGCAAGCATTACCACTGTCAACTGAGAGAGAGGGAGAATTTCCAAGGGGTGCTGGAGAAATAGTTGCAGCATTGGTTGGGGAAGGCTGCCTCCATCATCACAGTGAGTTGGCTGTCTCATTTTGTCTAACAGTAGGGCCAAAGCAGAGTACTGTGTTTGGAGTGCTGAGGACAGGGGTTATTCCCTTGCAAATGTCTCAAAGGGGGTGATATGAATATTAACAAAAGCAATGTAGAGTCTTGTGGCAACTTAAAGATGCAACAAGTTTGATTTGGTGTATGCTTTCATGGAGAGTTGCCCATTTCCTTGGATTTAGGGAGTGATGCCTACTCAGGAAGACTCGATGCACCTGATGACAAAATGGGCTGCAGTCCACAAAAGCTTATGCCAAATAAAGTTTATTTATTTATACTATTTCTTTTCTGCCCTCTAGCATGAGATTTCATACAATTAGAACAACATAAACAATAAAATAATTCCAGAGAAAAACAGTAACTTATTTTAATAGTATAGAAGCTTGTTAAGTATTTAGGGTTTCAGAAAACTCTCTGTATATATTCACTGCAATAGAAATGCTACCTAAAGGAATATATTTGAATTCCCTGCAACCAGTGAAAACTATGTTAGAAATGATTGACTGCAAAGTCCTCTGATCTTGCATCAGGGTTCTCCCCCACCTCCCCTATGCACTTTTATTTATTACTGGCAATGATGCACATACACTAGGGATCTCATACACAGACACTGTATAAACAGTTGTAGCTGACTTAATTGTCTCAATTATGAATCTTAAAAGGGTGGCATGAGTGCAATCCTCATTAAAATAAGTGGAACGTGTGTGAGTGGAGCTATTTATATGTTCTGCAATATACTGGCTTTCCTGAACATCAGTGCACAAATCCTTTCATCCTTCTGTATACACCCATGACAATCTCCTTTAGGTAATACTATATTTCCTTTGACTATATTTGTACAGATTCGCTTCAGCACTGTATCCTCCTGAATTAAGATAAATGCCCAATTTTAGAAAACAGTATCTTTGCCCACCCATATATTTGTTGCCAAGAGGCCAGAAGCAGGCAAATTTGTATTCAGTTTTGGTTGAAGGAGGCAACTCTAACAGGCAGGAAATTCCTGTGTGGTCTTGGAAAGGATTTGAGGCTGCCTGCAGAGAGACAGTTTGACTCTGATGATGGTGATGGACCTTTTCTTTTAAAAAAAAGAATCTCCTTAGGCTCAAAGTACAAAGGATATTAACTATTTTATGTATATAACTTAAAGCAGCTGAACAGCCTGCAAGTCTACAACAGAGATGAGTGTGTCTTTCTCTTCTCTTTTGGCTTTCTACCTGGTGGTCAAATCTGATTTTATGTCTGCTAATTTGACCCTGTGGGAGAAAAGGTATTAAGTTTTTTGAAAATTAAAACTGTGGTGGGGAACTTCATGTGACCAATGTCGCTGTGTAGTGTGAACCTCTTAGTCACAGCAGAATCCTGTTCTGCATAAGCTATGCTGTCTTGATAGATGGCCAGCACATTCCTGTAATATGGCCCAGGGGGAAAGTGCTGTTGGCTCAGACCAAGCTATCCTTGGTCACAGTGTTTCTCTTCTCCCTTTTTAGAGTGGCTCAAGGACCACAGAGATTTGTATTTTTCTTTTCTTTCTTGCATGCCAAAGAGGAGCTTCTTCATCCTAAGCATGACCTGTTGCTCAGCTTCAGTTCTCCAGAGGCTTTTAGAAAATTCCACCTGCATGATCCTCTTGCAGCACCCTTGTCTCCTTGTGGGAGAAGGTAGTGAAGTATGGAAACTGCAAACACATCCTTTCACATGGTCCACCGAGGTCACAAGAGACAAAAGGGATTGCTACAGGGCCAACCACCTTTCTCTCTGTCAGCCTTATGGCGTTCCCTGCAACATCCTCTGTCAGGAAGTTCTGGAATGGAGAAAGGAAAGAATTTTGCAGAGCAAAAAGTCTCTCTCGAGGCATACTCTTAAGGTTTTTTTTTCCTCCTTCCTTGCCGAAGTACTTGGATGACCTTGAAAGGCTTATTATTTCAGCAATAACTGGCATAGTTGAGATTGCAGCAACTCAGAAGAGAAATCAAAACAGGCACATTCCATTGGGCTGCTTTTTTCAAAGTGCGCAAATGGATTTAGACTTTCAAGGAAGAGTGGGCCCCAACCCAGTCCAGGATTTTGGAGGCAATGTCTGCACGGCTGGTGATGGTAGGTGGTCAAATCAACAAGTGCAGAGGCTGTAGTTGGAGTAATGCCTTGCCAGCCATTAAAAAGACCCATTTTTTCTTAGAAGAAGGGTGTACGGGAGTTTTGAATACTAGAGGTACATGCACTGAATGCTTGTTGCTAGCCCAGTTAACAAGAGAGAGAAACTACCTTTATGTGATTAAAATTTTACACTTGTGTCATGTAAAGTTGTAACTTTACAATTTTACACTTTCATATGTGTGCATGTGTGTGCGTGTGTACGATTAACAGTACAATAGAAAATAATAACGGTGACAGAATAATAAATAAGATTCTGAAAAGTGGAGTAAAGTTTGCAGACTAAAATGCCTCGATAAATAAAAATATTTTTCTCTAGTGCTAAAAACTTCACTGTATTGGCACCAGCAAACCTGCTTTTCCTCAGCTGGGAACACCCCAAGTGAAATGCCCACTACTGGAACCCCACTGCTGAGAAAATCCCTGGTGAATAATTACTTGAGAGGCACATGAAGAAGTGCTTCCATGGAAGATCTGAGGAGCTCAGTGAATCAGTAGATATTCCTTGTGTCCTGGCCAGTTTTCATCATGGCAGGGCAGGTTTTTAACCCCTATCCAACACAGCAGCCTATCCATTGCATCACATTAGCTATCCTAACTCTGATGTCAAGTTTAGTGCTCTCTCCTAATCAGGTTGCATATGTGTTCAAGGAAGGAGGGAGGGACATCCCATGTTGATGAGATGGAGAGGTAAAAACAAGGAAAGACAGTGCTAGGTGGGCAAGAATATGAGTGGGTGAAGAGTGTAACAAGACAGAGGAAGGCCTGTTGTATTTCTGGTGACACTGAGGGTGATAATAAAACCCTGGCTTGTACCCAAGGCATCTGTAGCACTCCTGGCTGCCATCTGTGAGCCTCATTTTAGTGCCTGAATATTCATGACCCTCATTAAACTCTTTCAAGCACTTCTCCAGCATAGGAGCTAAAAATAACTTGGGGGAAGAGGGAGGGCTTTCTGCCCTTGATATACTTTAAAGCATGTAAACTTGGTTAAGATGAAGAGCCTCTGTCTGTCCTCCTCAGCCTTAGCTTTCACATGGAGCTGTGGAAAGAATACCTCCGTCAAAGAGCGGGGAAAAAATGGCCCTTGCAGCCTTTTTCCACCACCCCTTAGTGTCAAGGTACAGCCTCTTCCCATCCAGGCTCCATGTGCTTTTTCCATTCTTTCCCTCATCTCCTCTTCTTTTCTTGGCTGGGCTCTCCAGCATTCAGAAAGAGAGGCTGTATCGAGGGCACTTCTCTCTTGAGGAGCTGTGATTACAGACTGCTATTGCTTGTCACAGATAAACTGGTATGAGGGGAAACCACATGGTCTCTAGGGGCTTCCTGCTGGGTACATGAGAAGCACAGGCATAAGAGAGAGATTTGTAGGCTTGAAATAAAATTTTGCACTTTCAGAAAATTTGGCAGAACTCCCAAGCTTGCATAAATGTGTTTGAATTTCCAAATAATTTTCATGTTCTGCTTTGGAATTTGAATTAGATAACCTTCCTGAAAAATACTAAATATTAGGAATTGCAATAATGTTAAGGAGCAGCTTGCCAAATTCAGTCCTTTTCCCCTGTATCCACTAATGCAAATTGCCATCCATAATTGATAGCATTAGGGGAAAGAAATCAAATGAGGAGAAGAAAAAGAAGACGTAGTGGTAGTTATGGTGGTGGTGCTTGTTTTCCTGTTCAAATTTGAAATGGGAGAAGTACAAGTGACTGGATGGGAAATAAATGCATGTAAGGCAATTGCTGGAAGGCAGCAGGAATAGATTGATGGAAATCGGCTAGCTGCCATCTCAGTCAGTGGAGCAGCTAATGCCACACAGCTTATGGGGATTCCTGAGGAATGACATCTGCATTGTTCATCATTTAAAGAAGACAAATGCAAGAGCAGAAGCACCGAGCATGCATTCTTGGGGCCTCTGAACAGAAGAAGGAGAAGTGTTCCTTCTGTGATTGCTTCTTTGCACGCACTTTCTACTATAATCATGCCAGTGCCCAAGACACCTCAGCTGATGTAGACTAATTTGAGATCAGTCAAACTTTATGGCCAAGAGGGCCCAGGTGAGCCCCAGTGGGCAATTGTCTCAGGTGATATATTTTAGATGTCATGAAAGAACAGAAAACTGCCCATGGCTTAATCCATTATTGTATTCCTGGATGTGGAAACACATATTTGGTCTGAAATGTTGAAGCTATTTTGTACAATGTAAGAGCAAGGCATGTGGTTTTACTCTGACATCTTACCTGTCAGATGGGTACATAATCTTTGAAAAATCACCCATGTTGAGCAACACCCTAATGTAGTACAGCACAGGAGCTGATTTGTACACCCTCCAATTCTCCTGATTTGACAGAGACAGACCCTCTTAATCCCCTCTCATCCCACTTTTTCTGGTACCTTTGAAATGTCCCATCTTTTATCCCTACTTTCCACTTTCCCTCTTTGTCCTCAGCTTGCTTCCGTTGCTGCCAATTGAGCTCCAAGTGCAGAAGTAGTCTGCACTCAATTAACTCAGTGGGGGAGAAGAGAGGAGGTGCTGAATCTTAACTTTCCTTGTAGAACCAGGCAAAAGTAAACTGCTGCAGCCTTTGCTAGCTTGTGTGTTTTCTTCATTAATAATTTTTGCCATCTTGGACACACTCTGATATTGCTTGTCTGCATGTATCCTGACTTTCGTCTGTGAAAAGCTGGAGGGTGAGGATTTGCTCTAAGGTTCTCCCCATCTGCTTGGCAAAGCAGACTTAACTGGAAGGAAGTAGTATTGAAGTTAAATTTGATATTGGACATGTTAAGAGTAGGAAAGTGTTGGTGCTATTTGTTTGCAGTGCAATCTTTTCTGGCACAATCTCAGCGCACATGAATGAGAGCTTGTGCAAAACCTCATGTCCCCATTATTGCCCCTGGTGTGAGGGTGTACATGTTGTGTCCACTGAACATAACGGAATAGAGCATTCACATTTTTTGTTTTATCAGAGATTCCTGGAATGGAACCCCTGCATATATGGACGGTGCTCTGTGTGTGTGTGTGTGTGTGTGTGTGTGTGTGTGTGTGTGCGCGCGCTAAGAATATAAATACCAGAAGGGTTCAGACGATAAGGGGATCCAACAACATGAGAAGTGGTCATCAGTACATTGGAAACTCAGAATATATAGAACAAATGCATCCCTGTGGCCTGTAATTGGCACGTACACCCGTAAACACATTCCTCAGCATCAGCATCTAGCACTGTCCCTCATTTTAAGAGCTCAGATTTTCAAAACTTCATAGCTTGCATGTACCTCCCTCCCTTGGATACATGACAGTAATCAGAGCTAGAAAAAAGAAAGACTTTTTGGACTACTGCTCTTGGAGGAAAGTTTGGAGGTTTACCCAAACTTTGGAGTTCCTGAGCAGTGTGCATCTACTGGTTGTGATTTTTTAGCTTAAGATGTGTGGTTCCCCAATTCTTACTGAGATCAGGGAAGTTTTCAGCCCCTTGCCAATGCTGTTTCTGCCTAGTCCTTTCCCTTTCCCCCCTTGTTCCCTGTGTCAAACATATTGAAATATGAGAGGTGCATGCTTACACATGTACACACATGCATGCACACACACAGAGCTGGCTCAGAGTGCCAAAGAAGCACGAAAGTCTTTCAGGGGCTGCACATGGCAGAGTGTTTCTTTGGATACTTTCCTCCTAAGAGCTCTCAGCATAAACCTTATACTTGGAGTCTTTATTAAATGGCCTGGTGCCAAGGACAACAACCAGCATGGATCCAGTCAGGGGACAGGTAATAGGGAGGGGGAGAGAGAGAGGTGTGGGCTGCTTGGGCACATTCCAGGGAGATCACATATTCAATGTCTCCAGACCTCAGCTCTTTTTAAAAAGGCAGAAGTACGCAATTTCCTGCACAAGTTTGCTGGAAGAGGCAAGTCTCTCTGCCTAGCTTAAATTATTTGATGCTATTTCATAAACTACATGACCTTTATTGAGTTCAGTAAATTCTGATACACATCACCAATATAATACCTGGTATTTTTTATGTGTGCCCCTGTGGTACACCAAAAGGATCTGTGCACTACACTGTTATATCAGTGTGACCCCATTTTAACTTTTCTGTCTCCATCCTGCAGAAGCCTGGAATTTGTATTATTAAAATACTTGTACTTTTTCTTTTAGAGAGTTCTGGCATACTCCTCTGCAGAGTATTCTCTCACTGAATTCTAAATCCCATCATTTATAGGATGGAAACATGGCTGTTGAAGTGGTGGTATCAACCTCTTCTGTGTTTTGTGACTATACTGATAATAAACTTTGCTGTTTTCTAAGGCTGGAATGAGTTTCCATTTTACCAGCTGTCCCTCTAGTGAGAAACTACAAGCAACCCTGATCTGAACTCTGAGCTCTTAATGATGCATTCACTGCCTAAAGACCAGAGGTGGACATTTTGTCACCCTGTAGGTCAGTGGTTCTCAATCTTTGGTCCTCCAGGTGTTTTGAACTTCAGCTTCCAGAATTCCTCAGAATTGGTTATACTGGCTGAGTGGAAGTCCAAAAAATCTCAAGAACCAAAGCTGAGAACCACTGTCCTAGATGTAGCTGAACTGCAACTCCCAGCAGCCTGCTTCAGCATTGGTAGTGGAGAGGAGTTGCAATCCAACAGCGCCTGATGGACACCCAGATCCACCACCACCACTACAAAGCCTGATGATCACACCAGTAGCCCCAGTTGTCTGTCCTAATAGTGTCCATTTCAATGGCAGGCATTGTTGCGTTGGTGGAAAGATGAACCACCAAGTTGAACAGAGATGCACAAACTCCAGCAGGATCCTGGAATGCTGTGCAAGGCACTGCTCTTTTAATCAAACCTGAGCATTCTGTCACAAAGAGGCATGTGTCTGCAGATTTTCCAGCTGCTTCCATGCATGTAGGAGGACTCATGTAGGAAAATAGAGCATAAGGAGTATCTCAGAAATCAAGAAAGATACACATGACAAAGCTTAGTTTGTTTTTCCTTTTAGACTTGCTCCAGTGAACTAAATTTCTAGCAACATCCTGGCCACTGAAGATGCAGGCAAGAGAAAAAAAAATTATACATAGCCTAGCATGGAATGTGTCTCCAGCTAGTGGCTGGTTACAGCAAATATAAGTAATTCTGTGATGTGCTGATAGTTCCTCTTTTTTTGGCAGTGCTGCTTGGTGAGTATCTGGCAGAAGAGGAATAGCCTCAGAAGAGCAATGGTTGGAGCTGAGAGGACTATTAGTATTCTTTTTGCTGGGTTTGTCCTACCTTTTTTTTTTTTTAAGTTTGCAATTCAGAGAAAGCCACAGAAACAATGTCATACAACTCAGGAGGTGATGATGACTGATCCCACCCCAGGAAGAGCAAACCAGTTAAGCCAACAAATGGTTTATTTGGTGAATGAACCTGTTCACAGGATTCAAGGCCATTTTGGGAACAATGGAGTACTGAAAGCCACAGGGCTAATCCGGTTTTTTGTTTGCCCCTTCCATAGCCAGTCTCTGGTCCATGACCAAATCTGCATTCCCTCTCATGGCAACTAAGCTTCTTTTCACAGCCTCTTATGAGGGATTCTGTCAAAGGCTTTTTGAAAGTACAAATAAAATGGTGCCCCATAATTCCCCTTTAGCCGCTGCTGCTTTGTGGGCACATTAATAATGTATGAGACCAACTTCAGGCCCATGTTTCCAAACAGAAGCATCCTGCCCCAGTTCACCTCTTTCTTCCCCTCCCTCCTCCCCTGCAAAGCAAAGGGGATTGTTTGTTTCAACAGATGAGAGTCTATGGATTGTTAGGCCTTATGTATGCATGAGGTAGCAATGAAGGGGGCATTCGCCAAGACATGTTATGCTCTTGTCTGTAGATCTGTTAAATATTTATTTTATTTAGTTCATCTGAATTTTCTGTTCTTTCCTTCAGCATGTAGGAGCTGGTAGAGACACATCTTCTGATCTGTGCAAAGGCAGCCAGCACATATTTTAGCTAATCAGCCTTTGCATACAATACCAGCCTAGCAGAATTAACCTTCTTCCTGGGTTAACCTGTTTTAACAAATTAATCACTATGAGTGTGCAGGGATGATGCTGGTAGATAAGCAGATTGATACTCAGCATCTTATAACATCAGTGGAGAGGGCCTTTCAGATAGAGTTAGATCTGCACCAGTGTGGCTGGCATCATACCAGCTTTGACAATGGTCCTGGGGTGTCTCACCTGCTGCAAAGGTGAAATTCCCCAGGAAATATGTAAACAGGGGATCGTGTGGAAGGAACTATACTCTACTGTATTGCTGGGAAGCAACACATTAAAAGTAATGCACCACTTTTTCATTTTTGCTAAATAATTTTAAAAAGAAAAAAAAATATTTAGCAAAAACAAAAAAATAAAAAAAATAAAACCATGTGCTAGTAACATTGTTATTTGCCATCAAGTCAACTTTTGCTTATGGTGACCCTACAAATAATACACCTTGAAGAGCTCCTCAGGTCTCCGAAACTCTTGCTGTGGCTTCTTTGATTGAATGAAACCCTCTTCGATATGACTTTCCTCTTTGTCCAACATTATCATCTTCTTCAGTGATTTATATCTTCTTATGAAAGTATGATCACCTCAGTTGTATCATCTTCGCTTCTAGTGAGAGTTCAGGCCTGATTTGCTATAGGACCCATTCATTTGTCATTTGATTCAGGCCTGATTTGCTGTAGGACCCATTCATTTGTCACAATATTGGTAGAATTCTCCTCCAGAACCACAGAGCCAGTGTGGTATAGTGGCTTGAGCACTGGAGTACAATCCTGGAGAAAAGGATTTGATTTCCACTTGGCTATAGAAACCCAATGAGTGACCTTGGATGTGTTACACACTCTCAGCCCCCAGAAAACCTTGGGATAGGCTCACCTTAGGGTCACCATAAGCATAAACAACTTGAAAACATACAGCAACAACAACAGCAACCATAGTTCAAACATGTTATTTTCTTCTTGACAGCTTTTTCACCCTCCAGCTTTCACACTGATACATAGAAATCAGACATACATGGATTTATTTGACTTTGGTGTCGAAATATACATTTTACACTTGAGAATCTGGTCTAGTTCTTTCATAGCTACCCTTCCAAGTCTCAGCTTTCTTCTGATTTCTTGATTATAGTCTCCATTTTGATTAATGACTGAGCCTAAAAATACAAAATTTTTAACTATTTTGATGTCTTCATTATCTACTTCAAAGTTATATAAATCATCTATGGTCATTATTTTTGTTCTCTCACTGCAACCCACTTTTGCTGTTTTTGCCTTAGCTTTCATCAATAGTTATTCCAAATCTTTGCTATTTTCTGCAAGTGTTATCTGTCTATCTTAAATTGTTGATGTTCCTTCCTCCAATTTTCACAGTTCCTTCCTCTGAGTCTAATCTTGCTTTCTATATGATATATTAGTAACATATTACCAATGAATAACAAAACACCTTTTTTTGCCACCGAGTAATGTGTAATGACAACAAATGACTTTTAAAAGATGGGAACGCTGGTATGTTAGCTTTTAAAATAATCATTTCACACTCTGGTTTCACCATCTTTCATGACTGGTAGCTCCTTATGTTGATAAAAATTTTGCTCAGTGCTCAGAAATCAAACACAAATGTTTTTTGCAGCAGTAAATGGTACTACAAAGTCTGAAATGGAAATTGTAAATATGCAGGAGCATACCAGACAGCAGTAGTGAATTATGAATTGATAGCTGAGGTCCTGGATTGGGTAATATATTGTACAGTTCTGCACAAGTGGGCCTATGACATGTTTACCTCTAATCCACCCCTTCACACTCATCTTTTAAGCTGCTCCAACCCACAACCCACTGGCTGTTGGAGAGCAAGTGGAGCACCCTCCAGCTATGTTCCTCTAGCTGGATGTCCTTCAAAGGTTCTTGAAGATGATGTCATTGTGGTGCGGTCCATAGAGAATTCTGACCTCTATAAAGCCTCCCAAAATGAGGCAAGTTAAATTGGAATTATATTTTTATAATGGCTGCCTTGTATGAAAGCTACAAGATATGTAGCATATTTGTGCATATGTGCATATTTGATATTAGCCTGATTCACACATTACCCTGACCCAGGGTTCTAGAGAATCATAGTGCACACTGTCTGACCACTCCCTCTTAGCTGCTTCTACCATGGGAGCAGCTTAAGAAACCAATGACCATTCAGCCATCATGACAGCCAAACTTGGTTCTTTGGCTTGTTTCTTCACAAACAACACAGCATCATAAGCCAATAAGCTGGCTTATTGGAGAGAGAAGGACCAGAATCCCATTTTGGATACTATCTTTAACAAACTATGAACAGAGAGTACCTGGTTTATTCAGTCTAGTAGAGAGGAACATGGGGCTTGTCTGGTATTATGGATGGGTCTTCTGGAGTTCAAAGTCAAAGACATGTAGAGGGCTAAAGATTCCCTGCATCTGGTTTAGCCATTCTTGCCTTCGGAAGGATCAAGAGGGAGTGATCAGGCAGCATGTATTACTACGCTGCTTGCAAATAGTAAACCAATGATTTCTGGAGCCCTGCTTTACTCTTGTCTCTTAACATGGTTGTATTGTAAGTGATTGCTAGTTGTATGTGCTGTTTCCTACATGGAAATAATTTTTCAAAAAGAAATATGCCGTATATCAGCTTCCTAACTTCTTCTCCAGCTGCTGCCTAACATCACCATGGACTCACTTTCCTGGTAAATGAAAGCCAGGCCTTTTGTAGGCTACTTTGCCTGTTCGCGGGAATCAGTAAGCATGGGAGAGTCCCCTTTTTGATTAGTTCTACAGACCATCTTAGAGCTGTACATTTCGACCTTGTCTTCTGAGGCCAGAGGCGCAGAGAAAACAAATCCTCATTGCTGGGAGCCTGAGAGTGGGCTTAGGCATATATGCATACATGAAGGAAACAAAAAAAGGCTGCATTTTTATTTTCCCTCACAAATGGACATTTTGTAGAGATGGGAAATTTTGAATATGAAAACATCTGTCAGAAAAGAGGTGAAAGTCTATCTTCACAAAGAAAGTAATCTAAAAGCAGTTTTTCTTTCTTTCTAGGCAAAGCTGGCAGTAGGCTCTTATTTATCAATTTGCCTAATTTAGTTAGTTTATATCCTACCTTTCTCCCAGGTGGGACATATATGAAAGTGCATGTAACTCTTCCATCCTTCATCTTTTTGGGATTAGACCACACATCACTTATGAACAAGTCTGGCCCTTGTCACATAGCCAGAGGTTTCATGTCAAATACTCTCCGACTGTCCTGAATTAGCAGGGGCAGTCCTAATTAATCCTCTGGCATCCCACTTTTTCAGCTGCTGTTAAAAAGTTTCTTTCTCTTTTCTCGTCCCACTTCCTCCTTTGTCTTCAGCTTACTTCGTCTGCCTCAAACAGAGTTTAAAGTACACAAGTAATTTATACTCAATTGACTCAGCAGAGGAAGAGGAGTAGCCGCTCCTAGCTTGTATGTTCTTCTTCACTAATAACTTTTGCTGTCATTATCACACTGATGTTGCACGGCCACAGGTACCCTATTTTTCTGAAATGTTGGCGGGTATGCAGTCACAGGCCTCAGTCCTATTGTTAGTGCTGCATAGAATAGAACGATTGAGTTGGTTGTATTTACCTATGCGTTGACTCACCATTTAACAATTGATTGGCACTTACCAACAGGATTCTAGGCATTGTCAGCTTGCCCTATTAGACCTTAAATACTTTCTGAGAATTTTGTATCATAGGCCATTTCCGCACAGGGTTTTTAACATGGGGCAGAGTGTCCTCCAGGGAGGACGTCTGCACCTGGGAGCGGACTGGGTCGGACCTATTTAATGTAGATCCGCACCCCAGCCATCTCCGGAACAACCCCAAGTGGTTGTCCAGCGTGCTTTTGAAAGACCGCTAAAAACAGGTCTTTCAAAAGCACAGAGCACGCCACTGCGAGCCTGCTCCTTTATGCAGATTCACAGGCTCGCATTGGTGCGAGCCTGCAATCTGCTGGGGACAGGCTTTAGGCTGACGAGCTTCAGCGGTTGGTCGAGACCCTCAACCCTCGACCAACCGGAAGCTGCCATTTTCATTCCCGGAGCAGTGCGGAGTGGTGGCCACACACTGCTCCAGAGAAGCAAGGACCGGACCGGGGAGCCCAAAAGTCCAGTGAGTAGCATCACGGGGCAATTCCCTCACCCCGTGCAGAAATGGTCTTAGTTAGCTTTCTGTTTGTAATAGGTTCTCATCTTCCTTCATGATTTAGAAAGTTCCCAGCTTGTAAAATGAAATGCTTGTGACTAGGTAAAATTAGAATAAGAGGTTCTGGGACTGTGGGTAGAGCTGAACAGGTTTTACACAGTCTGAGGATAAAGTTCTGCATTTTTTCTGCTGGATCCAAAAACAAAGTCTAGAACAGTGCTGTTGATAGTGGTGGTCTGTGGACTTGTGCTGTTGCAAGCACCATTGGCGGCTGCTCCACAGAAAGTTTTCAGTGAAGAAATAGAGGCTGTTGCCAATGGACATAAATATGGTACCTGGCCCAGGCCAACTGCCAGTCTCTGACGTCAGATAACTTGAGATGCACTCGCCAAGAACATGTAACAGCTATTTAGCTAAAGCATGCAAACTGTGGTAGTTTGCTCCTGTTGGGTTCTCTCTCTTTAAGGGCAAACCCAGAAGGCCTCAAGTGCTAGCAAGTCTTTTGAGAAGGGCAGAAAGGAATGTTTTCTCTTTGAGATGGAAGCTGGGAGGGTTTTGGGGCCCTGTGTCACTTCCTTAGAGCAGTCAAGACAATTCTGAGGCCGTTTCTTCACTAGACTGTTATAGTGCTATTATTCCAATTTCAACATCCTATGGAATCCTGGGTTTTGCAGTTTAGGGCCTTGAGGTCCCTCCCTAAACTGCAAACCCCAGGATTCTACAGGATGTTGAAAGCGGAATAACAGCACTATAACGGTCTAGTGCAGAAATGGCCTGAGCCTGTTCAGTAAAGTTTTATTTTTCTTTAAAGTAAGATATTGCTTTGTGTTGCAGGCGGTTTTGATAAATAATGTTAGTTGAAGACATCTGTGTCTGCTATACCCCATATTCAAAAGTCCCATGGCTTTTCTGGCAACTAGCCCCAAGCCAAAGAAAAAAAGTGTATGCTGACTCTTGTTTCTTTTCTTGAAAAGAAAACCTCTAGTAGATGAAAGTCAACTATTTTATAGAAGAGTTTTTGAAGGATTAGCCTATGTTAGTATCTCCCAGCAAAAACAACAGAGAGTCTTGTGACACCTTAAAGACTGAGACATTTATAATGGTGTTTTCATGGACATTCTTATATAAGCATTGATGACTATGTAAGACCACATTTGTAAGAATGCACCCCAAAGGTTTCCGTGCTATTGGCTCCGATCCCAAAATCCTTGCTGTGGAAAGTGTTGACTGGGACTGGGCACAGGTGTTTTTATGTAGTGGCGCAGTTGCTAAAGCTCAAAGACATCTTTTGAGCATCTCAGGAGGGTTGTGAAAAATGTGGGAAGGAATTTTCTGTCCTGTTTGTGGTGGGATGTTTACCTTAATATCTTCTCTTTGGCTTTTGATGAATAATATTAGATTGCTATGTTTTAATGTATATATAGTAAACATTTTTTTGTTTGTTTTAGTTTTTGGTTGTTGTTGTTTTTTTAATGACAGAAGAGTGGAGTGTATTTTTCCCCCAAAAAGGAAACAAGTGGGAGGAAAACAACATTCACCAGCACATCTGAATGGGTTGCTGGTTCGTTTCACATCCTGAAGGGCTAATCTGGCATCATGTGCATTGACCTCTGTGTTGCTTGGCTTCAGGCAGGATTGGAGAGGGAGGACAGAACACACTGTGAGGTCATATTTTCTTGGTATTTTCTTCTTTACCTCAGCCAGTCACTGACAAAAAACTCTTCCACTCTTTATGATTTCAAGAGGTGTGTGAGTGTGTGCACCTTCAAGTCACCTGTCAACTTATGGTGATCCCATGAATTTCATAGGGTTTTCTTAGGCAAGGAATACTCAGAGGTGGTTTGCCTAAGATTAAAGTAGACTGGGGTGGACAGACTTTAGGTGAGCAAGATCTTATTTGTTCTTTACTAAAAGACATAGGCTCTTTCCACATGATGACGGTGTCTCAGCACGGGGATGCGAGAGGAGTGCGACCATGATGACACTTCTGCTTGACATAGTTGCAGTCCCACCCTTTTTGTGTTGCCAGCCAGCATGATCATGAGCCATATCATTGATGGAAAAACTCCATCAGTGACCCCTGATCATGCGAGCCTTCCATTGCAGCTGGCCATACAGAAGGGCTGGAAGTGTGATCTACGCACTTCCTCCCCCACTGCAGCATGGGAAGAAGGCTGGCTGCAGTCCAGAAGGATGGAACATGTCCGTCGCACTCCATTCTACAGGCAGATGATCACGTGTGGAGAGGAGCATTGGGAACATGCTTCTGTCCCAGCAGAGGCACTGCTGGGATTGTAACAGGACAATGCATGAAAGCATCATTGTGTGGAAAAGGCCATAAACTCAGTATGAATTCCTACACACTTACTTTCGATTTGGTACCACTGAACTCAGTGGGATTGCTTCTGAATAGAACAGGCATGCCCTGCTGGAATTGAATGTTTATGAGCCTAGGGAATTTCTTCAGAATATTAGAGAGCTCACAGTTCTTTAGCATAAAAATCTACACTTGGTTATCTGCAGTCCCACCAAATTTTCTTAATTTCAACAGTATCATTTGAGGATAGCGACAGACATTTTGTTATTGCTGTTTCTAGTCAATTGGAAGTCAAAAATCCCTGCTGATCTACTGCCAGAAATCTGCCAGTAGATTTCACTCTACATCCCGTTCCTGAAGTGTGGTGCTTGACACATACCTTCTAAAAACAGCTTTTTCTGTGCTGTCATTTGTTTGGGAGGAGTTGAGGGCTGAGTCTACTAGAGATACACAGGTCAGGATTTAAGAAAACCTGTTGAGACCTTGGAAACTGAAGTATTTGAGAGCTTAAATACTTCTTGGTTTTAGAGGCCTGAAGTAAGGCACATCAGCATAGCTGTATGCTTGTAAGGTAGTAATATCCCTGTATCTGTCTCACTGGCCATTGTAGATAGCGTACAGTGTATGGTGTGAAAAAATATATACAATTCTCTACACATGATCAATGGGCATGGAGGGACAAGAAACAAACAATTCTAAGTTGTCTGTGTGTACAAAATCTTTCTGGCTGCTATGCAATTTTCAATTAAAAGTAGTTGCCAGGAAAGATTCTGAACTGATACTGTGGTGAATTGTCTGCCAAGGTCAATCTTGAGGATGCCTTTTAATATGAGATGAATGCCTAGTAAATGTTAATACAGGGTATATAGTGAAACGGAATAGTTTTAAATTAAGACGTACATTACTGTCAATATTGGTTTAACATTCAAATTATAGACATAGGAAACACAGACTCATTAGTTATGAAAATGGCCTAGGAAAGCAAGAAAGAGATTCTTCAAAGGATCCAAATATAGAGAGTCTGAGCTCTTTGTCTCCTGGAAATATAATTTTTGTGGGTTTATTTACAAGGCTTTAACAAAACATTTAGTTGGTATCATATGCCTCACATGGGCCAAAAGCAAACTTCTAAAATAGAATAGTTTCAGTTTATGAGAGGTGTGTGATATGCAGCTACATGATCATATTTATATTATTGGTCAAATTGGATATTAATATATTCTTCTCATTATTCTTAATCAATCAATCAATCAATCATTTAAAAATAGTTCATTATGATGATGCAAGTAGGTTTAACACTGTTTCCCAAAAACACAAAAAAAAAAAACGAAAAGAAAGAACAAGAAGGAAAAAAGGAAAAGGTACTGATACCGCAAACACACAGTTACATACATGCATTGCCTTTATTTGCACATCTCACTCAAAACTGGAGCAGAGCCAGTGCTATGTTTTGATTAAATATTCCAAAAAAATGAACAAAATCTCCCAGCTTGATATATTTATTGTTATTTTATTTGTGTTCTACTCTTTCTAAATCTAGATTTATTAATTTCACCATATGTAGCTTATTCCAAACTGTTTTAGACAGTTCACTTGTTTGGCTGAAATAACAGATTCTTATTGTCTTTCTGTTTGTCTTCATTGTGATCCAAGCTGTAATAATCAGGAATTGATTACTAACGATGGAACAATTCCTCATTGTCTTATGGAACCATATCTTCAGTACAACCTGAAGTCAATCTTACTAGAGATAGTACAAATGTACAAAAAAAAATCTCAGTCCAGCGATGTGACTGATTGTTATCCAAATCTGTTTTACATCAAACAGGTCCCAGAGACCATGTGTGTGGAATCTCATAATCTAGAAAACATGCTTTTGAAACTGTTTGGAATTTCCTCTAGTGGTGCTATGTTTGCTTCTTTGTCTTCTGATCTCTCCTCTTGTAGTCTTTTCTTGTCTCACACTTTCTGACCTGCTAGCTTTCTTTTGTTTTATTGGCTGAACTTACTGTCCTTGCAGGCTGAGGAGCTGTTTCCCCATTGGCAGTGAATGCCATAGATGTTCTGATGTCAGAGAGACTGGGCACCTTTATCCTAAGCAGCTGAGTCCTTGGGCAGATAAGAAGGAATTTAAATTTCCATGACCAACTGTTGCTTAATTAAATCATACAGTAACTACCAGAAAATACTGTGGGCTTCCCAATGAACATTGGTGCTGTTCAAACTCCAGAGTCCTTTGGTGAAAACAGACAATAGAGGCTTGCTGATTATGTGTGTGATAACATTAGAACTACTGATAGCTGGACTAAAGGATTTTTAATCCCTTTGTACTTTTAACAGTTTCACGTTTTCTGTTCTGTGCCCAAGGAAGGCAATGGCTTAATAATCAAGGAAATGAATTCTTCTATACTCCCTAAACAGGAAAGGGAAACACAGTTCTGAACAAGTATTCTTTTTTGGGTGGTAATGAGGAGAGGGAGAGCCAGTGCATTGTAGTGGTGTGAGTGTTGGACTATGACTCTGGAGACCAGTGTTTGTTTCCTCACTACACTGCAGCACCCATTGTCTTGCCAAACTGCACCAGGGAATTAACTGAAAAGACAAAGAACAATAATGTTAGAGTGCTATAAAGTGTTCTACACCTAAGAGGATGCATAGACATCTTCGCAACAGAAGACCTCGCCCAATACTCAGAGCCTAAGCCCTTTGCAAAAGCCATAGAATCTAACACACATGAGCAATCTGCTCTCTTTTACTGGTCCACCCTTATCCAAATCTTCTGCACCCTCAAATTACAGGTGATATCCTCATGCCCCTGAGCTTTAGCAGTGAACACCGTTACCCTGATTTCTGGGGGTCCGGGAGAGATACCTCAATGTGCTCAAAATATGGGAATTAGGAATTAGCTCAGAGCACTAGCTGGCAATGCAAAAGGCAGGGTAACTTAGCAGGATCTTGGAACCCTATGCTTACGGGGTCGGGCCGCGACAAGAACTAGACAAAGTTATTCAATTTAAAGATTTTATTAAACTTTCCTTAATAAAGCAAACAACGACGTACGCACTCACGCACTCATCCAAGAACTATGGAAGCAAAAAGTGAAGAAAGTTGATAGGGGTTTCGAGAGGATTTCTGGGGTGATATTCCACCTGATCCTGCAGTCTGGGAATAGAGAGATAGAGAGCTATGCTGGGGTTCATAGTAGCTCAGCATGTGGAGGCTGAGGGGAGGCTTGCCAGACAGAGCGGCAGCAGTTCGGGATGCAAGGCACGAGCGTTCTGACAAGAAGCTCAAACTTGGGGTTTTTATAGGGAAGATTGTACCTGGAGGCTAGCCCTCTCCCGAGGAGAACAATAGGGATCAGAGTGGAGACAAAGCCTCCGAAAGGTCAAAATCAGAATTGATGAGATTTAGCCAGCACTGCCAATTGTTAGAACAGTATGCAGATGAGGAGCGCTTAGCGTTTGTATAGAGCAAGCAGTTCGGGGCTGAGAGCCCTTTTCTTTGGCTTAATGATCGGCCATGTCTGGAGGGCACTACTGACTGTGCAACAAAAGTTGTTTACTGGCCTAGACCTAGGTTGCATAATTAAGACCATGTGGCCGTGCCTGCCTACACAGGCTCTCCGTCACCCTTTCAGACACGTGGAGTTCATCTTATGGAGTGCCACGTGGAAATATTAACCATAACCAATATGAAATTGTAGACCTTGGGCTCAGGCTAGACAATCGCAGTAACAACACCAATGCTGACAGCCTAGTCCTGATGAATGGCAGGGCCAGATCCCTGCCCCTCAAAGAAACACAATACAGCAGCATGTGGTCCACATGAATAGGCCACCACACTTGCAACCTATTAGACACCTAATTAACTCAAAAACCCTCCTGGCCTTGTGAGAGACTAATGACTACAGTCTGGGGAGGGGTTCTGCACTCATGATCTACCAAAGAGACTGCTCCTGGACAGATTATCCCCAGTCCTGATGTTCCATCTGTCCCCCTCTTACAGAGGGTCCTGGATTATACCGTGGTACAAAACTAGTCACACCCAACTACCCTTCAACCACAGTGGAAACATTTCATTCACTGTGAGCCTGATTTTGTCTTCTCCTAGGAGTAAGAGAGTAGCATGGGATGGAGGAAAAGGTGAGAACTGGCTCATCCACTGACATCTCCACTCATGGAGAACAAATCCACCAGTGGCTATTGATCCCCATGGCCATGGAAACCCATTGGGTGAGCTTGGGTGCAGCATACATTCTCAGCCACAGAAAGCCCCATGATAGGTTTGCCTTAGGGTTGCCGTAAGTTGGAAACAACTTGAAAACACACAACAACAACAACAACAACAACAACAACAACAGTGAGGAGGGGAGATTTCCTTTGGCTGCGATGGTAACACTGAAAATAAGGGATTCCTTGAAGCTGGCCTTATTTATTTGTTCATTTATTTGTTTATTTAATCTCATGCCCCTTCTGAGTACAGTGCATGGAAAGCAGGGCCGGAGCTTAGAATTTACTTTTTAAGTGTACTTCGTTGCAGTTTGCGTTCCAAGCCTTCCCATTCCTGGGTCATAGCCATTATAATTGGTGAGGATAGTAATTTTTTCTGTTTCTCAAAACTAATTAAATTGTTGCTTTTAATTACCTTTAAAAAAAAAAAAAGGTTTCATGCATAAGGCACAGCAGAAGCCAGCAACTGATTCATGTTCTTTGTCCACCTTTCATTGATGCTGTAGCAGTATAATGGCAAAAGTGACTAAACATTAGAGTTGTACCACAAGAGGAGTAATTTACAGATATATTGTGATGCAGTTAAATCTTTGCTATTAGAATGTTGGCCTGGGTCTGTTAGTGTGGGGTTCTACGTTCAGAAGTGCCATCATCTTCACCATTGGACTGAAGCAGGAGAATGGGCTTTTAAACAGATAAGGAATGATCTGAAGCAGGCAGAGATCAGGTTTTACTGTGGGCAAAAAGTAGCATGTGCCCTTTTGGGCACATCATGGAAGGAAAAACTGCCAGAAGGCAGCTTCAAAGACTGGAACATGCTCTTCCAGCCATTTAGTGGCCAGGGAATGGAAGGAAGCACTTGGGCAGCATCTGACTGTGGAAGAAGAGAGCTGGTAAATGGCTGGAGAAGCACACATCAGTCCTTTGAATCTGCTTTCTTGTGAGGGGGCAGAAAAGGTTATCTATAACTGTGGTGATGGACTGTGTCCATTTTCAGGAAGATACTTGTAGTATAGTGATTTGAGCATTCAACTGAAATCCAGGAGACCACGGTTTGATTCCCTGCTCGACCACAGAAACCCACTGGGTGATCCTGGACGTGTCACGCACTCTCATCCCCAGAAAATCCCATGATAGGTTCACATTAAGGTGGCCATAAGTTGGAAATGTGTTGAAGGCAAACAGTAACAACTTTAATAACAACTTGTAATAAGGGCAAAAACAGCAACAGAGGTTCAGGAGGGCCAGAATCAGGAATGCAATCAAAGGGAGGCAGAGGCCAAGATCCAAGGCAGCAGTCAGAAAGAGGGAATGGGAATTAGGTTGAGTCCCAGCACCAGTCGCGTAGCAACGGGGGGGGGCGAGGGGGGTGATTCGCCCCAGGTGGCAATGTTTTCTGGGCATCCTGGCCTGTAGCCATGCCCCTGTGCGCCCTGGCGATGCCCCACACACTGCGGCCATGCCCCCACACACCACAGCCACGCTTCCACACATAGTGGCCATGCTGCTTGCACCATAGCCCCGCCTCCCACCCACCCCTCCACACACTCCAAGCTCCACCACTGCCCAGCGCTCATCTTAAGAAAAAGATACAGCTGGTGCAATGCCCTTGGACCCCAAAACTCTGTCCTCCAGACTTGTAAGCCAGGGCTAAAAGAAAATCAGAGCCCCACTGCTGGAATTTCTAGTTCAAAACCAATACCAGCCCCATTCTTGCCCTTTATGTTTATGTGCAATTATGTGATGTGCAATCCCCTTTATCAGGTTTGTGAATTCAACTAGCTCAAGTAAGTCCTGGATGTGTGTGAATCAGATATTGTTTTCATGATGCCTAGGACTTGGTAAAAAAATGTGTGCTTTTCTTTCTCTCTGTGCCGTGACTGTTCCTCTACTTTGTGCTTGACAGAATGGCTTTCTTGAAGAGAACAATGCAGAGTTATGTGCACCTGGATCCCTTGGTTTTAAGTTGTTTTAGGTACCTCTCAGTGCATAGTGTTGGATGGATGAAGTCTCATGAGCCATATTTTGGAATAAGGAAATGCATGCTGCATGTACACACTTTACTATATTTAAGAGCCAAATGTGCTCCAGAGTTTTTGGAGCTTGGTGGTTGCTTCCAAATCACAGATGCTACTTCCAGAAGGTTGGTTGTGGAATCAAGAAAGGTCCAGAGAAGGAGGCAACTAATATCTGTCTTTCCTTGTGTTTCTTCCTTCAGAGCTCAAAGCTACCGGCACTGCCCATTTCTTCAATTTCCTTCTCAACTCAACAGACTATCGCATCCTGCTGAAGGATGAAGATCACGACCGTATGTACGTTGGGAGCAAAGACTACATCCTCTCACTGGATCTTCATGATATCAACCGGGAGCCCCTGATTGTAAGCACATTTTTCATTTTTAACCAGGAATAGGAAGCAATCTTTTGGGAAGGACAATTTGAAAGTTTTTGAGGGTTGAAAAAAATTCAGCTTAGTAGGCAACAAAAATGACCCAGAAATCGTCTGTGCTGAGGTTGGAGCTCAGAGTGATACAGAACAACTGTATCTGATGTTCTTGAAGTGATTGTATGGAAGGTGGTCACTTTGCCTGTTGTTCAGTGCAGCCTTCTGCGACATGGTGTCCTCCAGATGTTTTGGATCATAACTCCCAGCATTCCAGATCATTGTCTATGCTAGCTGGAACTGGTGGGAAATGAAGTTCAAAACATCTAGAGGACACAGGATTGGAGAAGGCTGATTTAGAGCCTGGAGGATAACTAGTAAAGCTTGTAATTCCTGGGCCATATCACTCTATGAATTTCAAATACTATCATTTTGTATTTCAGGCTAAGCTTTCCTTTCTGTAACACTCAAACACCAGACCAATAATGTAGCCTGTAGAAAAGAAACTAAAACTGATCAACAGTCTCCAAGAGCTCTCACCATCTCAGACTGCTCTGTCATTTGGGCTTATTTGTTCCTTTTAATTTTATATGTCTTTTCTCTAGCTTTGGTGTGCACGATTCCCATGTTAGTAATGTTCATATTTAAACAAGAACAGGCGTTACTACTAGTGCCAGCAATGAGGTACCTCCCTTTATATATGGACCGTATATCATGCTGTTGCCACTGCATCACAGTTAAGACTTATACAAGTGTTGGGTCAATGTATTCTCTCCAACTGCATTTTCATTTTTATAGAATTGTTGTGCAAAGGTCTGACACAAGCCAAAAAGCAGGATGTACATGTCATCAACATGTTGGGAGCGGGGAACCACTTCCTTATGCATTTGTCTGTTACATTTATATCATGTCTTTCCTCCAAAGAACTCTAGCACTAAATAATAACTAACTAATAAAATGGATCCATTTTTGTCCTAGGCAAAAGATGTGTGTGTATGAATGACTTCTTCCCCAACTTACAATACTAGAAAATGTGATATCCCTCACAACAGAAGGGCTACCTTTGGGAAACACACTTTGAACAAATTTGTAACATCCAAACATTTCCCACCCTCCAAACTGAAAGATCCTTCATGACCAAGATATCCTTGAAGCCTAACTTCTCATGAGACTGACCTGTCTGGGACTGGGATTAAGAATGAGATGTGTGCAGCCCTTACATATTACTCTTAGTGTGGTTCTTTGAAGAGCTACAAGTAGAGGACTGAAAATGATGTTTTGTCTGACAGATCCACTGGCCTGCATCTCAGCAAAGGATAGATGAGTGTGTCCTGTCGGGGAAGAACATTAACGTAAGTAGTTTTGATGTAGTTGTCATGTCATGTTTGAGGCATGTTCAAACAGTGGTGTTTTTGTAGCGCTTACAGTTTCCATCAAGCAGTTATTGATAACGAGCAAATGCTGTCTGATTGTCTCAACACCAGAGACACCTAGGACATTTTGCTGCCTGAAGTAGAGTGGCAGATGTGTCAAGGAGTTTAGTACCTAAAAACAATTTATTCTAGCATGTGAGGCAGAAAATTCCACAATCACTTCTCTCTATCAGTAAAAATATAGTGATAAAGTAAATAGCTAACAATTTGCTTTGATGAAGAAGATAACTAACAAAATCTGCTGTGTGAGGGGACTGCCTCGTTCTGCCAAGTGTTAGGTCCAAACCTACCTGACAGCCATGCTTGCCTTCTATTGTCTGTTTATTTCCACCCTTTCAGGTAATCCAAATTCCTTCACTTGTAAGGGTGTGCTGCATTCAAGTACAGAGGCTAAATCAATTCTGGAGTCTGCTATATTCTCTAATTACTGATTTTCACAAACGACGATTGTGATCTTTTTCTGAGCTAAACGTTTTCAGCATCTGAGTATAACATTAGTCTTTTTGAACATATATTAAGAAATCTGTAGCCAAAGCTTGGAAAAGCTGGGACATTGTGGTTTTAGGGCTAAAAAAACCCTTCCCAGTGTTTGCCTAAAACACATGACAAGTTTTTGGCTGGAACTGAATGGAATTGCACAGAAAGATTGGCAAGAAGGCTTTGCCATTCAGAGATAGTCTCAGCATGGTCTAGCACAGCAGCTGAAGGCAGCCGCTTGGCCTGCTCATCCCAAATTCTGTTGCAAGGGGATGGAAATGTGGCCAGTACTTGCAGTTTATGCCTTCTTTCTAAAGACAGCAGCTGGTGCTGCTGCTAACTTGTTGCCAGAGGGTCATGGAACACCAACTTAGCTTTCAGTAAGGTGAAGATGCCTTGTCAGCAGTAGGTGAGAGGAGTTGGGAGTTTTTGTCTAAACACAGCTAGGCTCATATCAGCAGTATTGTGTATTGCATTTTTCTCATCTCAGTAGGAGGAAGCAAGAGGTCAACTGTTATGAAGCTGTTTCCTATGAGGCAGAGTCAGTCTTTTGGCCAACTGACCTTGAACTCTGTCCTCCTGAGATTTCTCAGCTGCTACTGTTCAGGGCTCAGTCACAGAACAGCCGAGCTGGCTTAGCAAAGGAAACTGAGTTTGCTTGCATATTTCCCACCCTACTGAACTCTGTTACCCTTGGCTCCAGCCCAGTTCTGCATGATCCCCCTAACTGGGGGCATGAGGCAAAGAGGAAACATGAGCTGTGAGGAGGAAACTGAGCTCAAGCGCCCAGACACACTGCACCTTCCCCCAGGCCTGGTCTTGAATCCAATTAGTTAATGAGCTTAGGCCTTGACAGCACAGTGTGTGTACCCTCTGGGAACTGCTGTACTTACTCTCTGAGCCTTACCACTATCACTTACTCATTAGTTTTTCAGCCCAAGCTTTGAGAGTTGGTTGGTTTCCAAGGCCCTAGTGTCTCTTAATGAGCAGGGAGCCACAGGCTGTCTTGAATGTGTTTCCTTTCTGCCTCTCCTGATAGATAAGACCCAAAAACTTGTCACTGGTCCATCACAAGAAATGTTCATTAATGTTTTTCTTATCCATATAATTTTCTCCGGCTTTTGAAAGTAACCAGGAACAGGAGTCTGGGGTTTGCCAGCTTGACACCAAGATATTTCTCTGCCATCTTAGCACTATTATTTCCTCAACCTTGAGAAGAGAGCACCAAGCTGCACCATTTATAATCTACTTTTGCTACAGATCTGCTGCAGCTTACAATGTAAAGAAGGAATGTTGGCTTCAGAAGGGAATTTGTTTTGAAACTTTTTCAATAGGGATACTGTGTAGAACAGTCATGCCCACTTAGTGTGTCTTCCAGATGTATACTACAACTCCCAGAATCATCCAGCTTCCAGTATATGGGGGATAAATGCCAGGCTGGCAGAGGCTTATATGGAGGGAATGCAGAAAGGTTATATCTGAACTCCACCGAAAGCATAGCTAGAAGAAGTGCTGCAGGGAATAGAACCAAAAGATTTAGCTGCTAATTCTTAAAAGAGCACCATGCCTTGGTTGCCTCAGTCTTAACTTGGACCAAATGTTGTTGAAGACCATTCAGTGGGATTTAGTGGATCCACAGGAAGCTTACGTATAATGCAGATGCAATTATCTGATTGCTTCCATATATGTATAAGTCACTGGTTAGGCTATGACAAACATAAGATGGAATCACTTCCCTCCCTTTCTTGGAGTATGGGGCTTTTGTTGAGAGACTAACTTAAAGTGTCCCCTTGCTTTCCAGGGCGAGTGTGGGAACTTCATCCGTCTTATCCAACCCTGGAACCGAACCCACTTGTATGTTTGTGGTACTGGAGCATACAACCCTGTCTGCACCTTTGTCAACCGGGGCCGTAAAGCACAGGTGAGGTATTGCGGGAGATGTGTACAGCTGGAACTGCAGCCAGAGCTAGCTGTGCTGGAGGAGCATGCGGACTTGGTGTCCAGCCATACTAAGTGAACTCCCCCTGACTACAGTCAGGAGGAGACTAGTGGGGAGAGTCTTCAGCTGCATATGAATCAGTGAAGCCAGTTGATTGAGCATCTCATTTTGAGCACTGAGATGTGGGACTTTTTCACTCTCTTTCATTGCTTTCTTTGTTATACCCCACTTTTTCTCCAGGGAGCTCAAGGTAATATACACACACCTCTTCATTAGCCTATTTTATCATCTGAATAACCCTAAAAACTGAGGAAGATTGGCAGGGGCTGAGAAGTAGTGCCAAGCCTAAACTCCATGGCTGAGTGGGGATTTGAATCTGAGGGCTTTTTCGCATTTTGGGAAGAAAACGGGGCAGTCTGTTACTCACCAGACTGGCGCGCTCCCTCCGACAATCCACGCTGATCTGGAGCAGTGCATGCCCCCACTACACACTGCTCCAGGGACGAAAATGGAGGCTTCCGGTTGGTGGAGGCTCTCCACCAACCTGAGAAGCTCGCCAGCCAGAAGCCTGTCCCCGGAAGATCTGCAGCCTCGCTCTGGTGCGAGCCTGCAGATCTACACAGGAGCGGAGTGACAGACTGGGGTGCGCCAGGCTATTGAAAGAGCTGTTTTAAGTGGTCTTTCAATAGCACGGAGAACCACCAGTTCTGGTCGTTCCGGTGCGGGCTGAAGTCCAAAACTACAGAAAGTAGTCCGGACCCAGTTCGCCCCCAAGTGCAAACATCCTTGCTGGAGGACGCGCTGCCCCATTTTAAAAACAAAGTGCAGAAAAGGCCAAAGTCTCCCATGTCCTAGTCCTACACTAATCATTATCCCACAGTGCTCTCCCAGAAATTAAGTTTCAGCACAAGAGCAAGAAAAGAAGAACATGATATAGAATTGGTTTTATCAATAAAGTAGAAAATAATTCAGACATAATAGATTCTCCCATCCTTACCTTTGATACCACTAACATCACTTTCTGAGGAGAACTGTTTAATCATGAAAGCCCTCTAGGGCCATTTCCGCACTATACACTTATAGCGTGATTATTCCACTTTCAACATCCTATGGAATCCTGGGGTTTGCAGTTTAGGGAGGGGCCTCTGAAGCCCCTCCCTAAAGTGCAAACCCCAGGATTCCATAGGATGTTGAAAGTGGAATAATCACACTATAAGAGTATAGTGTGGAAATGGCCTTGGTGTTGTTGAATTGCAGTCCTCAGCAACTGTAGCCAGCTTAGGCAAGGGTAAGGAATCTTTGGAGCTGCAACTCAGAACATCTGAAGGGACATGTGAATACCACTCAGGTACCCATAAGACCCAAATATTGATCCACGGAGTTTGACTTAGTCATGCTACCATACTCAGTCCAACGGAAGACCAGTCACTCATTGCAGCCCTTTAGAAACTCAAGATGAGGCCCTTTAAGTGACTCAGTCAACATCTTGAATGATTTCCTGGTGAGATAAGGTACACATTCAAAAGATCAACCAATAAACAAATAAATAAATGCAGCTGTTGGTCTGAAAAATAGTGTATAGTAATTGGAACTCTTCTGGTACCACAACCTCAAATCTGCTGTGATATAGTTGGTGCTTGCTTGTCTTCACTCAGTGCAGTCATGGCTTTAAAGAGAAAGTTTGTTATAAATACATTGCCAAACATGGCATTGTGGGATGTGTATGTATGTGACAGAAAGAGAGAGAGTGCGCTTAGGTCTTTACTCAATATATTTTGGGCCTGTACATCCTACCAGCATTATTGGCTCACATTGTCACTGTGAAGAGAATTCCTGTCTCTTTCAAGTCCTCATTTAACTGCACAAGCAGATATTACCTTTTTCTTTCCGGGGCTGGCAGTTCACTCTCTAAAATAGTGCTTGTTCTATTCACTGCTTATGATTGGCTGTAGCAAATGTCACAAGGTCTGGACAATAGGCAGGGGGAAATAAATTTCCAGAAATATCCTCAAGTATCACATAAAATTTAGCCTTGATCCTCCTTCCATCCCAAGTAATGGGTTACAGCCTGAGTTCAGCACCTTGGACCTCCAGGTTCTGGCAAATTGTGTTTCAGCCTTTCTGATTGTCATTATTCTAGTTTGAGCTTATAAAATGTTGTACAGATTAAGCTCTGAAGAATTACTTTTTTGCTGTTTGAAAGAGGGATCCCAAACAAAGGGGAAGCTGCTGAGCAAACATACAAGGGATCTTCAAGCCAATGAACCTTAGGCATCTAGAGTGTCAGAAACACCTCAGTACAAAGTCTGGCTTTTCTGGTTTCTTACTATGAATGCAAAGCCTTCACAGTAACAATTAACTGCAGAACCACAAGCAAGATTCTTTTATTTTTGCTTCAAAAAGGGTACCTGTGTTGAAGTTGTGCCTGCAAAGTCAAGTGAGGATGTGGGCAAGCCTTGCATCATCTGGATCCATGTTCCTCTGCCTTCTTTTCACCATTTGCAGCTGGTGTTAGCCAGAGTAGCTGTCAGTTTTCTGAGAGTGGCTACAAGTCTAGGGAATAGGAGACAAATGGAGAGCTTTTGAGCTACTCATGCTTCATACCATGTGTAGGAAACCCTATGCTCTCTGCACGTTTTGGAATACCACTTCTATAAGCCTCAGCTACCAGGGCCAATGGTTGGGTTACTATGAGATGTAGACCAAGACATGTGCAAGGCAACAAGTTCGCCAGTGTTTTTTTATACTGACAGGTTTTGATCTGTATATATATATACAATATTGTGTAAGTTAGCCAATGGTTTTCAGTCTTTGGTTCTCCAGATGTTTAAGTCTTCAACTTAACAGAATTCCTAGCTGTTAGCCAAGCTGATTGGAACTTCTGGGAGTTAAAGTCCAAAACCTCCAGAGAATGAACATTTAAGAACCACTACATTAGCATGTATTAGTCAAAAGGACCACAAGGCATTATTGCAGGTAGTTTTAACTAGCTTGGTTCTAGACTCCATAATAACCCCAAGGAAATATAAGGAGTGCTTGCCTTAAAGTGTAATCCAGTGTTTCATGAAAAATCATCTGTGCTGAATGACAGTTGTCTGTCTTGTTGGAGTTCTTTTTGTTTTGCATGTAATTTTCCATTTCTATCAGTTTGGAACTTGATATGTTTTTTTAATAAGTCATTTCAAAATTGATGGAACTTCATTAGATTCATTATTTACTGACAACAAGAATTTTAGCTGTATGTAAGACATTTCCAGACAGCTAAAAATTACACTTCTTTACTGAATCTTTCAGCACAGACAAGTTTTAAAAAACCCTTCTGTTTTTAATTAGATTTTTCATTTTCATCCATTACGTCTCTGGACAACTCATCAGATATAAGCAAAGTCAACCTTATGATTGCTTTTACCACCCAATGGTCACTTTGTGTTTCCTACAATATATTTTGCTTGAACTAGAGATCATTGATTGTTTAAAACAGCATAACGTGAAGCTCTGTGTGTCCATGTGAAAAGATTCCATTTGTATTTTAATGTCTGTAATAGATTTTTGCAAAGGTTTATGAAGTAAAAATTTCCTATTTTCACCAGATTATCTTGAATCACTTTTTTGCACCAGCTATCATATTTTTCCACAATCTTAATAGGCCAATTATTATGTCTCTGGTTGTTACAAATCAGGGATGTGCAGTCTTCCAGATGTGAGATTGCAGCTCCCAGCATTCCTCACTATTGAGTATATTGGCTAAGGCTGATGAGACATGCAATTAAAGAACAGGAGATGATGAGAACAGTATATATATCAGATATATAACATATATGTTTAATTTCATTCCATACAGTGATATCTGAAAATTTTATTTTTTGACCCAGGAAGGAATATCTCCCACAGGCCATGGTAAATAATTTCAAAGATCTTTGCATCATATCTGTTCTGTGCTTAACCACAATATTTCCTCGCTTGATACAAACCAAGCTAGCGCAGTATGGAGCTGCAGTATAGAACAACCTGATGTTAGGAGCTGATCTTCCTTTTTAAAATCTTTTTTCTATAACTTTTTGATTGATCTTTTTCCAGGTTTATAAAATTCATTAAATTTTTCAAGATGTTTTGTGATACTGCCAAAATGTTAGGCCCTATAACTAGTGGGGGATTATAGAACAGGAAGGATAACCTCTGGACTATAGACATTTTCAAGATGCAAAAGAGATTCTTACAGAGGAAGTACCCCTGGTGTGGTATTTCTGTAGCTGATAATTATTCTAGCAGTCCTGCAGAAGATGAGCATCAAGAAGTAGCTCAGGGTACAAATCATGCCACCTTCCAGATGTTTCTGGATTGCAGTTCTCAGCCGCTTTAGCCAGCGTAGCCAATAGAGAGGAAAGTTGGGAGTTGCAGTCCCAACAACACCTGCAAGGCTGCACAGATCCCATCCCTGACATATAAAGACCCAAAATAAGATATAAATCTTTAACATGGGGGAGGGCTTAGTCTTGGTAGAAGCATCTATTTGTATTTGACCAAGCAGTGAGACTTCTGCATGCTGCCTTCTCTGGCCAGACCCTGCCATTCCTGCTTCTCTGGCAGGCCACACTGCCAGCGCTAACTCTCTGCTCCTCCTCTCCTCAGGCTTTTGAGCTGAACCAGTCCATCCAGCAGGGAGGACGGGGAAGTAGAGCAGTTGACTCCTCCCTCCACCCGTCTCCAGTGGAACGCAAGGTGGGAATTGCGCTCTGTCCTGCCATGCCATTCCCTTCTCCAAGGACGCAGCTGGCTCCTTCTCCAGCATGCCTGAGCCTGGGCTCTCTAACCCTCATTGTCAACTGGCATGCACCTAACAACTAACTAACAGAGGGGAGGGGACAGACCCATTGGAACAGGGCTGGCCTTGAAGTTCACCCCCTCCCCATTGAGCAGTGAGCGCGTTTCCTGTGCAGCCTCTCCTTGCGTCCCCCTTTTTTGAACTAACTCCTTCTTCCCCAGGCTCACTCAAGTCTTATGCCAGGAAACAACACTCTCAGGACTTTTTTAATGTTTAATATATATCTTACTGTGCAGAAGAGATTTGTGTATAAGGCCATTTGAAATTTGGACAGGTGAGCTTTCTCTTCCAGATAAGTATTTGACTGAAGTGAGGCTGCATGAATAACTAGGACTTTGGGCCAACTGAGGTTATGACGATGGTGGGAGGTAGGCATGTGAAGTGGGTCTGTTACATATACTTCAGAGTGTGAACAATGCTGTGCAATTTCTGATACTTGCTAAGGAGGAAAAGAAGACATGGATTTCTTAGGCTTAAAATGTTTACTCTTCCTACTGGTCATTGCAGGTTGGAACCAATGCAAGGAACCACTCTCATAATTTCCATTCTGATTTTTGTCACTGTCACTTGAGGTTGACAAACAGAAAGTGGGTGAGAGAGAACACCATTTTACATAATGTTTGTTAGAGGGAATTGTGTGACTTGGGTTATAGACATATGTCCTCCCCTGCTGTGATTGGCCAAAAGGACCATTTCAGTTGCCCAGCCCATTGTGTTTTCCTATAACAAACAGAATGAAAACATCACAGAATCCAGCTGCATGGAAGCAGTTCCTCCACTGGTCTGTGACCATATGAACCAATACTCTTTAGCGTAACTTCTCATGCAGAAGAGATTAGATTATCTTAACTGTTAGTATAGACTGCATTAAGGAAGCTGTATCTGCCTGTTTATCAAGTCTTTCTGAATACTGAGGTTCTGTCCCACTGTAACTTTAAATAGGTTGGAAATCTTCCTGCATTGAGCAATTAATCCTGTCTTGTGTATATTTGAGATAGAGCCACTAAAAAAGTGGGCTGTATCTTCTATACTGCTCTGCACTGTTCTTAGTGAGACTAAAAATTTCAAAGACTAGAAACCCATAGCTGGGAATTATAAGATGATCTGAATGTCAAACACAAACCTGAAAATCTCACGTTTCATTTATGTTTTGATGTATTATGATTTCATTATAAAACATGAATTTGGTTTGAAATCTAGCATAGCTGATTGTGCCTGTCAGTGAGTGGTACTCATGGCAAAAAGGTTGAGGCTCTGTGGACAACTTTAGACTGGCTAAGCAACATTCATGATTTCTCTGACTATATAAGTGCAGTGCCCTAAACCAAACTGATGCCTCAGCACTTTTTCCCCCAGACTTTGTCTGCTAAAGATTCCCCAATTTCAGAGATTAATTGCTTTTTCTTGTCTGCTGAATGTTTTCATTCAAAGCTGTTGTTCAACTGAGCCAAGAGCAGGAGGAGGGGAACCTCCCTTTCCCAGGCTTAACCAAGCCTTTAGAGTTTCGCCATCCTGTCTATAGAGATCCTATGCAAGCATGTCCTCACAAAAAGCCAGTGAAAAGTTGAGTCTTTGCTATCTCCGATCACAAATCTGGGATAGTGGACATTTGCTCTGTACACTATGCATCACACCGCAACCAGGACAACATGCATCATTGAAGGTTGTCCAGTGACCTTGGGACTCATCCAGTACCCACAGATTCTGGCAGAGTGTGCAACTGGTTTTCTCTTTCCTTCCCAGTGTGGGGAAGAGGGAAGAGGAGAGCTGACTCTTGCAAGCACTGTCTTCTGAGGACCTTGTCCCCTTTCCTCTCAGCTACACAGAGAAAGGGGATTGTCTTGGGCCCTGGGCATTGTCAACATCCAGCAATATTCCACACTTGCCTTCTGTGGGCATTAGCTAGGAGTACTTCCTTCCTCCTCTCCTTTCCCCCTTGTGGGGAAGGAGAAGAAGTGAATTCAGGTCCATGGTTGAAGTGGCAAGTAAAGAGTCAGTGATTTAATCCAGTCCACAAAAGGCTGCCAGAGGAGGAATCTACCCCCTTGCTTATGATCCCCCATGTCTGGCCTAGTGCTGTTAAGTTAGAGGGAGCTGGTGGATTGGATCTAGCCTTGGTTCATGCTTAGAATGAAGTTGAGATCACTAGTCATGATAAACATCTTCCACTGATTGCAGCAGATTCACTCAAAGCATGACTAAATCTGGACTGAACCCTACAACAATTGTTCATTATTGTTATTGTCTTGTTGTGTACCACATAAATATCATTATATTTTCTTAAGTGACTTGGATTTGATAGGGAGCACTTTCTCCATATTTTTTTTTTGGATGATGTCCTTGGATCCCCTTGTATTCAGCTTTTAACCAGAATCTGGAAGTGTCCTGTCTAAATGACTTGGAGTGAGCATTCAAGGTGTCAAAAATTGTGGGCATAACAGCCTAGTAAGCTGTTGTCTGCTGGCTGCAGGACTTACTAAGTTTTGTGTATGTCAATGAATGATCTCACTCAAAGCCCAGGTTTTAATACTTCCATCCAACTTTTTGTAGCTTGAATCTGCTTCTTCTTCTCAACATGCTATTAATATAAACTGACTATGCAATACATTTTTTCAGTCTGACAACAACTTCAGGAGCAGTCCCACTTTCTTCACACACTTGGGCATTGTCAACATGTACTTGACATATGTTACAAATAGGAAATTAGTCTTCAGTGATAGACTGTCACTATTGACCTCCCAGGCTCTTAGCACAAGGGTATGGTGAAGAGAGTAGGTTCCCCCACTCGATATTATGGAGATATCTAAAGAGGTAGGGGATATAACAAACACATGTCTCATCCTGCGTCCCGTCTTGAGATCATCATGTCCAAATAAAGTTCTGCTTCTGGATTGTCTACCTATGGATGGAGCCTATGCTGGTACCAAAATGTAGAGTTTGTAATATTTCCATTTGTAGAAGACAACTTCTCTAAACAGTGCTGTGCTTAAATGTCCAACAGCTGTTTTATCCCAAACATGATGGTCATAATTTATTTGAAAGCCATGTAAGGAAGTCTATTTGCTCTTGCATTCAGGCAATGGACTTTTATGGACAGATATCCTAACTTGAATGAGGAATCCATTAAACATGATGTATTCTGTTAAGTCATCCTTGCAGTGCTGTGTGTTTTAGCAAAAGCAGTCACATGTCTCAAGGGACAAATAGAGATGTAGATACTTGCATAACTCGCCCAGAGATATGTGTTTGAATTTCATGATACCTATCTGAAAGAAAAAGCTGGATTTTTATGGGCCTTAAAGTTGTACTCTTATTAGATGCAAATACTCTTCCCAGTACTTTCTTGTGTTTGTTATAGAGCAGCTTATGATTGTACATGTGTACATGTATGTATGTCCAAGTACACATGGCAGTGATACCTTTATTATCTACAAAAGAAACAGAGACATGTTGCAAGATGCACCAAAGGTGGTCTGTAGAAAAGCCTGAAACATTTTGGCCTATGTGCACTCTGATGTACTTCTTTGGGGGCTACTTAGAATGGAATTTAAGACATTTCTGAACCATGATATTCATTTGCTCAGTAAGAGGCTTAGGAGATCCTGGATGAAGGATTTCTGTTGAAGAGTTCATCTGAAAGCTTCCATTCTTTTGCGCGGACTGTAGTTGGTCCTAATGAAGATACAGCTTGCCTGTGAATACAAGAAAATATATCAGAAAGGGAGAATGGGAAGCATGTAAGCGAGCATTTTGTGTAAATACAGTATATTAAAGGTCAGATAAACGAGAAGCTCTAGGAAAAAAATGTTTATCGGGCACTGAAGAGACATCAAGTTACTTGTCAGATGAACCTCTCTGGCCAATCACCGTTCTCCCAGTAACTGCCTCCTGCAGCACACCAGAGGCACTTTAGAGAAATGGCTCAGGAGAAGATCTGAGAAAAACTTGATCTTCCAGACATTGTGGAAAATGCCACCTATCCCTTTTGGCATGGCCAACATTTATGAAATATCTGGAGAGCCCAAGCCTCCTCACCATTGGTCTGGGTAAGTGCAGGTGGAAGCAAGGAATTTTAATTATCCTAGTTCCAAGTAAATGAGATCCTTGTACTTTTCTCACAAAACTCTTTGGCACTCTACCGTGCCTGTACCTAGCTGCCTTTGGAAGTGTCTGTGCTTGTTTTTGCTGGCACTGCTATCCCTAAAGAGACCATATGTTAGGACCTCAGATTCTTTCTGCTCATGATAGTGTCTCTTTTTCTTCTTGTTCACTCATCCCAGCTCTAATGCCCCTTATGCTGCTCATCCTGACTCAGCCCATTCTGCTAAAACTAGCTGACTTCAGCCATTCCTCAGGTGAAATGTGGACAACAGAAAGAGTCTTGAAAACAGTACTGATGCCACTCAGCAAAGCCCAGTTGTGGGCATACAGTCAAAAGGATGAACTTAATAATGGTTAGAGTTAATGATGTTTGAACCATGTGTTTTGCAGCTCTTTTTCTTTCCAGTCTTCATACCAGCCCATTCTTAGAACACAAAGCTTATGAACTGCTCTGCTTTCTATCATCTGTACAGAAGAAAAATCCACATCCATTTCTATTGTCATTATTGGTTAATAAATAGCCATAGTTTGAGAATGGTCTCTGTATAATTGTTGGCTGGGGCCTTTTGAACAAAAGAAGAGGGTTAGGTTAACAAATGGGAAAATATTTACTACTTATATTTTTTGCTGTCAACAAAGGTGTATTCTAATATCTCAACAGTTTATTAATTTTGTTCTATTTTTTAATACAAAAACATTTTTGTGACATTTTAATATTCTGTGCGGGAGGAATTATTTTCAAAGTGTCACATGTATTCCTCTGGAAAAAACAAATAATAGCCATGCTCCAAACAAAATTATACACCGCATTTTATTTCAATGGTAGCATTGTGTTTGTGCTTAAATTTGCCCCATATAAATCAGCGAGGATTGCAAGTGTTTAAATTGACCTAGACTGTGCTCTGTGTTGTTACCAAGCCATTGAAGAACAAAATGTCTCTGATTCTCTGCCCTCCACTCAACAGTATTTATCTACCTCTTCCAAATGATTTCTGAAAAGGGTAGGCAGTTGAGTTGCTGCTAGGTGAGATATTGAATCTACTTTCAGTTTCATCACCATTTCAGCTGCAGCTGTATAGGAACTCTCCCAGTGCTAAAACCTAACCTGACATGGGAGAGTGACTATATTTTGAGACAACTACAGGAGGATCAGTAAAATCAGGGGTGGATTCACAGCCCTCAGAGCAGTGGATCCATCAGACACCTCTTGTTTCTGACCAGTGATTTCTGAACATCTCATTAAAAAGATCTGTCTACTCGAGATGTTGTTTTCCTCAAAGTCTAATTTTGATACCTCGACTTGATAGTTCCCACATATCCTTCTGCCACGTTGACGCCTAGAAACATGGCCATCATCCTAGCTACCTCTTCTTAAATCCAGAGGTAAATAGCAGGATACCACTTGTGAGTGAAAGGAGTAGTAAGTCACTTATATTGTGATACAAGCAATTTGAAGGGTATTATGACATGCTGTGTATTTCAGCCTAATATTTAAGGCCTTTATCACATCCACTCTGGTTATCATGGCTTGTGTGCCTTTGATTGTCTTCTCAGAAAAATATGAGAGATCTGCAATTATGTGTTATTTCATATCTAAGAAAGTATGTAACTTGTCACAAGATCGCTAAAAGCTCTCAGAAGTTCTCTGAAATTCATTAGTGGATGGATATGACTCATGCCATGTTCACACAGTTATCTCCATTTCACAGATCCTTATTACACTTCATCTCTGATTCACACACTGTCAAAAACTTTTATATGTGCCTAGGTAGCACTTTGTCTGTCTGGAAAGGTAAAACCGACAATATTCACACATTGCAAAATGCCTTTTCCCCATCATTCCAGTGGTCATACCTGCTGATTTTCAAGAGAGCTTTTGTTGTAATGGAGTGTGTTAACCCTGCAGGGGTAACAGATTTCTGTGGAAATTTTCCTGAAATTTGCCTTGAATGTGATATCTGATGTTTCCATGAGATGAGCTTTGGAGGTATGGCTGGCATCTTAGACTTAGTACATTATAACTACTTCATATTCACTTTTGAAATCATCATACTATTGCCATGACGGCATACGCCCACCTTAAAAGACAATTACTCTTCCAAAGTGACAGAAATTTGTGCTAGGGCTGAGGAGGGGTGCTGCATGATGATGTGGCCAGCCCCTTTCCACTGATGGGCAGTGCTACTGGAGAACAGAAGGATGAACCGTCACAGCTCTTTCTTGCAGCATTGCTTGAGGGCAGGAGGGGACTGGTTGTATCCTGCTGCAGTGTCCCACTCATCCTTAGCACAGACTTCGGATGTCTGCATGGCTTTTAAGGTGGGTTACAGGAGTCGGATGGGGAGTTAAAGTGTAGCTACAATGTCATGACTATGTTTGATGTAGGAGCTTTACCATATGGCTTATGTGCATGACTTTGTAAATTAACATCATTTAGATAAAGACTGTGAAATGGTATTTTAATATTAAACAATGTATTTTTCCTATTTTGTAATGAGTTTATTTAGGTGAAGAAAAGTTATCCTAATAGTCTGAACGTTGAGCAGATATTTAGATCTTGCATGATACTTAGAAGATGAAAAGTCAATGCAATGGCTGTTGAGAGAATGACTCTGCTACAGCTTTTAAAAGAATTGATCTAGAATTGTTCTAGAAGTATGAGTCAACAGACAGCAGTGTGGTAGTAATTAGGGTGACATGCAAATGTCAGAGGGAATACTATCAGTTGGCAATATTTTAACAGCAACTTCTGTTCCTGTATTACTCTTGGTCCAGAGTCATACTGCAGCCACTGCATGAGGCTGCTTTAAAACAGATCTCCTTGGTGGTTTGAAAGCCAGCTTCACAGGGTGAGTTATTTGCACTGGCTTGCAACATAGATGGTTATTTTCACCATGTTATTTCATGGTCTCAAAAGAAAAAAAAATCTTGGAGGTGGCACAGGAGCAGGGGAGGACAGGGGAGATAGTTTGCTTTGTACTGTGAACTAGTGAAATCACTACATAGGGTAACTACCAGAGGAAATGATTTAAAGCAGCTTCTACTCATCAATTGCATCATGTGCTAGTGTTTCCTTATGTTCTGGTGTTGGAACTTTAATGGAGGAATTCCATCCCAGAAAGATGTGCTTAGACAGTGTGAACCATGCATGCAGTATCTGGTATCTCATGTTTTTTTTTATGTCTTCTGTTTTAAAAGGTGCTGCGAGGGCTAGAAGTGAAAGTGCATAATAGCATACATCATTTGTTTATTTGTTGTCTTCCATTGCAGGATTACATATTCTACTTGGAACCAGATAGGCTGGAGTCAGGAAAAGGGAAATGTTCATATGATCCCAAGGTGGACACTGTATCAGCATTAATCAGTGAGTTCTTTGGTTGTACAGTATCAGTCTTTCCAATATAGCAAAGATTCCTGTGGCATTTCAGGATCTTTCCAAAGGCATTCAAGAAGTTGCCAAAAAAATTTCATTTGCTATGAGTTCTGAAGTGTCACATTGATTTGCAAGAATAGCAAGATGGCTTCTTATAAATGCCAGGAAACTCTGTGCTCAGGAGATGTTTAAAGTCATCTTCAGGCACAGATAGGCAGCTGGAGATTCCAGAGACAACCTCTCAGAGACCAATAATATGGAAGGACAGAATTGATTTTCTACTAAAGTGCAGTGATCTATTTGGTGGGGGGGGAGACCATAAGGCTTTGGTAAATAGCAAATAGCTGAGAAATTCCTTAGCAAAGTTTCACTATTGACACTTATGTTACTCCTCTGCATCCAGTAGTTTCCACTTGTTCATTTGATGCCTTCTTCCACTGCTGTGGCATTTTGTACATGACACTGAGTGGCCAACTGCACTCAGATGCCGAGTCCATAGTCAAAGTAGCTGCAAATTTTAGATGGTGTTTCATTTTGTTTAAATCTCTCTACATAATGGGAGAGTAATGGGGAGTAGTGTCTTATTTTGCACCGTACTTCTCTTCAATTCTTATCTTCTTCTCTCCCCCATATATATTTCCTTCCAAGTTGATTGCAAAACTAGATTTTTCTGAGAAGTACCACCTCCTGCATTCCCCCACCCATCTCCAATCCATCTGGTAGTTCAGAGTGGGAGTTGTGCAGGCTGCATGTAGCTGGAGGGGGTCCAGTGCACCTTCGGACCTCCGTTGACTTTCTCTGAAGCTCCCAGCAACTCCCCCAACAGTTTAGCTAAAATAAAACAATTTTTTGACCAAAAATCACTAACTGTCATCAAAACTCACTTCACTGCTGTTCAGTAGGCCCTTCCTAGGGCAGCAGGGCAGGGGCGGGGGGACAGGAAGAATTGTCCCCTTCCTGAAAGGCCACAAACATGTTTGGAAGTGATGCAACATCACTGATGGATGCCCAAAATGGTGGCTACAAAGACACACTGTGTTCATCCAGAGCATGAAGGAGCTTCAGATGGGACAGGTGGCTACCTGGGCACCAGAACATGTCCATCCCTTGGTAGTTAAGCTCTGCAGAGCTTTCTCCTATAAGGATGAAAGGGCTTACATAAGATCAGAATAGGAAGATAATTAGGAGTAGTATCATTATTCTGCTGACCCTGGACCTTCTACCAGCACAACAGCTGCACCACTACCCTCCCCCTCCCCCAGAATCAGCTCCAGCAAGGGACAAAGTTCTTACTGCTTGCAAATCCTCCAACTTCTTGATACAGCCTGTCTGCCTCTGATCTTGTCCAGGCACCAATATCCACTTACATGACAAGCCCCAAACTTCTTAATTAATCTCACAGCAGCTGTGACCCAGGCCTGGGAAAGGCAAGCATTGTCTCCCTGTGCCGGTGGCTTTATTTGGCTGAGGGCTGCACCTGATGTGTGCAGTGTTAATTAACCCAGCCTCAGCTCTATGGAAAGCCATGCTAGTTCTTCTGTCGGGGGTTGAGAATAGTAATGGTCCCTGTGTGTACATGCTCATGCAGATGCACAGTGAACATGTTTGCTGCACCTACCTTTGATCAGTTTGAGCCTTCCTCTGTAGATGGGATGTTAGAACAACAAGCAAAGACCCCTTCTCCAGAGATCTTGCTCTGCCCCTGTTTATCTTGCCATCCTCAAAGGATACCTGTTGTAGGTTCAGAGCTTGGCCTCATGCTCATTACCACATTTTAGGCTTGAATTGGCCTTTAAAATATTATAGTGTCATGCTGTTAGGACCAAGAACAGCTTTGGACATGGTGTGATTGTAGCAGGAAGATCAGAAAGTACAGGTGACTTCACCTCCATTTTCTCCATGTGTCTATATCCATTGTTACTAGGCACACCAGAATTCTTGCACATGTACAATGATTGTGAGCCACTTCCTGAGCAATGAAACCCTACCTATGAATATAGGAGAATTTAGGAGTGCTCAGTGAAGCGGCAACTCGAGCAGGAGTTGTTAGATCAGCCAGTCTGAAGCCAAGGGTGAATAGAATAATATTCTGGAGGTTTTCCTCTTGGCCTTCCCATCCCTTTTCCTGCTCTTTTAAAGAAAAAAGAGCAAAACTAATGGGATCAGTGGGTGAGGAAATGCCCAACAACTGTTTATTGTGTACACAGTGTATGAGATATGACCATTCATTGTTAATATGCTTTAGCAAATTTGTTCCCTCACTTTGAGAATGCCTTCTGTTCTTTTCTGATCTCGGCCTCCTTTGCCCACAGACGAAGAACTCTATGCTGGCGTCTACATTGATTTCATGGGCACAGATGCTGCCATCTTCCGCACCATGGGCAAGCAGACTGCCATGAGGACTGACCAATACAACTCCCGTTGGTTAAATGGTGAGTGAAGTGAGAAGAGAGAGAGAATACTGTGGAGGTTGATGTGGAGAAGACTAAAAGCGAGGCTGCATGCATAATCTTAGTGTCTGATGGCGACTGGAGTTTAATTCAAAATTTGGCTTCCTAAGAGAGCCAGACTTCATTCTTCTCCCTTTTAAAGCAGCAGAGAGTCTACCAGTATGAAGCAGAGGGGTTCTCCCATCTCTTCATCCTATCAGCATTCTCTTAAGGAAATCTCAGTTATCAGACTAAATGAAAGTCACTTATTAGAAGATAGGATGCTAGCAGAAGTACTAAGTAACCTCACTTCTGTGAATGCACTCTTCCACAGTGACTTTTCAGGGCTGGCTTCCTGAAAAGTTAGGCAACATGCCAACCAGTGTCAGCAGTTTGTGATGGGTTTCTTTAATCTGTCCCTATATAGGCAGCTCAGGGGGACTCAGTTGTCCATTATGGAATCTTAATTCAGCTCTATCGACATTTTCCCCCGCCACACTTTTCCTGGTGACCTAATGGTCTTCTTTGCTTCTCCTTTGGTCCCAGCTAGAGGGCTCCTGTGATATTTTTCATGTGCTTCTGGTATACTCCCTTTCATACAGCAATCTTCTTCTCCTTTTTGCTTGATAATGTTCTAATAGAGCCTTGTCTTTGCATTGTCTGTTGCCTTTCCTATACTTTCTGTCCAATCCCTAAGAAGTGTAGAGTAGGGCTTTCCTCTCCTATTCGTGTCCCGTTGGCATCAGTAAGTCTGAAATGCTTCATTTACCATTGACAAAAAGAGCACACAATGATATAGACCCCCCCAATACCCTGTAAGAGTTCATTAGTTGTTTGGGATTTGCAAATCAGATGGTTGAAAGTATAATTGATAACAGGGACAGTTTGTTCCACAAAGGAAAAAATGTACACACCAAGTGACGTAATCTTTGTTCAGCCACCTGGCTGTTGTTGGTTTTTCAGGACATGCCTCTTTCTGACTAGTTGATTCCTTCCATTGTTCCCATGACTGATATATGCCCCATTTTGTTAAGTCAAAAGCATTTTGTTCCTGACATTATTTTCTTTCCTCACAGTTGGTGGTGAAGGGCAGTTTTGTGTTCTTGTGATTTCTGATAACTGATCCAGGGCATTTAATCTCCTGTCCTCTCTTTCCCAGCATGCATCATGGAAAGGGATCCAATGAGAGAAGATCTTAGCCCTTTCTTGCTTGGTCCTCCAGCTGTTGTGGAACAGCAAAAACAGCTGAGTAAACTAAGGTTGGGGATCAGGTTTAGGGGGATGTCATTTTAGTAACCTGAACAGAGGTCTTGATGTAAGAAAATGCTTGATTATTATGCCTCCCTTACGGTTCTTTAGCAGGGATGACTGCAGAGAAAATATCAACAACTGCCTCCCCACAACTGCAGTGCCTCCCAGATATTCTTACCATAATTTCTGAAGCCAGACAGGTGTACTTGCTGCCACATACCTATTAAAGGTAAACAGTCACAGCTCAGGCTTTTGGTTCAGTGGCTAAAAGGAATGGGTAGCTGCTAACAAATCCCTGAAGATTAAATGACACAGGTTGAGGATATCAGCGCCAGGTCATGATATTTTTTTTGTTTGAGACAAAGGACAATATTGGCAATCTATGCTGATTCCACGTATGGAAAAGCATTGGACTAGAGTTTGAATTTTACATTTAACTGTGGTATTGAGACAATGTCTTCCACAGCATTTGGAGACAGCAGGCTGGCTTATGGGTGCATGAAAGGCCATATGGCATGCACAACTCTGTGCTTCAGCAGAGGAATATGGCCAGATATTCCTCAGGAGGAGAAAAATCCATGGGACTTTCATTGTTTTCTTGTGGTAGTTGGCTCTGGTAGGGCTAGATGGGAAGGTATATGTAACAACCAGGCATATTTAGTATAAACCCTTGGATTCCATTATATATATCTATATACAGTCTTTGGTTCTTAGCTGTGCTATTCAGATATAGCAGTTGTGTGTGCATGTGTGTGTAGCAGCTGGCTGTCTGCGAAAGAAAAGTGAGTTAGATTTCACACAGAAGAACTTGGAGGTTTGGGAGGGCTTGAGAAATACTGCCTCACTTCCTTGAGATGCCATTAACCAGCTTTCCCTGTTCATGGGGGCTGCATTGCTATTCACCCTTTTCAAGCCCTGTTCTGCAAGGAAAGAATTCTAAGCTGCTTCATTTTACATTACAAATGAGGTGATACAAGGAACAGAGTTCAGGGCTCCTGCACAGTAGATGAAGGGCTTAGTTAATCCATCATACTGCTGTTTCTGCAACCGCCTAGGCAAACAGCTGCTTAGCTCCCTGAGCCGTTATGTTGATTCCTTTTCTAATGGCTGAGAAAGATTTGCTTCTCTAGCTTTGCTCAGAGGTACATGATAAGCCATCACCACATTCCACAAAAAGAGCTTCAGGGCAGAAAATGGCACTGGATCTAGAAATTCTTTCCGACAGCACAAGTTTGCATTGCAGAAAGCTAGGGGGTGTGAAGGAATTCAGAACAGCTTTTATTTGAGTATAGACAAAGGGCAGATTTTCAAAGGACTGATCATTTACTAAGGTAAACCTTTCTCAAGTGTTTAATCTAGAACATTTGCTGGTTTCTAGCAGCCATTTGGCATCAGCTAATTAATTTCCCTTTCTCCCAGTGCCCCATGGAAAGACTATATCATGGGATGTGCAAAAGAATCAGATCATAGATCTTCAGCTGGGAAAAGTCTCATTGCTGATATAGGGAAAGTTTATACAGCCAACAGGCTCACAAGTACTTCTTGCTGACTCATTTCATGGGACTTCTGGAAAGATCATTTGGCTTGTTTGACAAAAGCCAAAGCTGCAGGGGCTGCTGGCCATAATAAACTTTCTCAATGATGGCAGCCCATTTGTTGAAGGAGCCCCTGGGTTGAAGAAACAAGGAAGCACTAAAAATCATCTGGCTGTATGATGAGCTGGTCTTTGGGTGAGCCTAACAGTGAGTTGAAATGTTGCTGTTACTAAATTATCTTATTTTGCTTTCTTTAAAACTATTAATTTTTATTTTTCATAGCATTCTCCCCCAGTGCAATGTGTTTGACAGAACTTGGCAAACTCATTCTTTTGAAGTACAACGCCCAGAGTCTTAATTTGCTTGCTTTAGTTTTTGTCGGAGGGCAGGGAGAGAATTCTTAAAACTTTCTCTGTAATCCTTGCTTAAGAAAACTCTATGAAATTAATGGGGTTGCCATAAGTCAGTAGATGCCTTGAAGGCACATACAGACACAATAGGCTCCCACCACCATCACCCCAATATATATTGTACAGAACTTGGCAAAGTTACTTTTTTGGACTACAATTCCTAGAATCCCAATTTTGTAAGTTGTAATCAAAAACTACAGAATTTTGTCAAGCCCTGGTATTTTAATATTTGCATAAGCCACCTTGAGGTTTGCTGTAGGATTTACATTTTAAAGAAGATGGGATAAAATAACTGGACATTGAGCAAATGTTGATGAAAATGAACTACCTAGAAGTCATATGATTAGGTTTTTTTACCAATTTGTCTAAGTCTTGAGTCTTAGCAGAGATCTGCATGTGTCACTGCACAATCTGGTTCCTTAAGTGGTCAGCAGAAGCACAGCAAAGTGCAAGTCCCAAACTGAACTATTTGTTGCAGTGAAAACAAGATAGAGTCATAAAGTCATAGAATCATAAAGTTGGATAGGACCACAGGGGCCATCCAGTCCAACCCCCTACCATGCAGGAACACATATCAAAAAGCATTCCCAACAGATGGCCATCCAGACTTTGCTTAAAAACCTCCAAAGGGTGGCGATGAGGGTGATCTAAAGGGTAAAATTAGCCACTGTGGCATGAGCTACGATACACCAAAGGTCATTCTGTCTTCTATCCAGCCAGAGGCCTACATGGGACAAGCAACTGCATGATGCCCACAACAGGTATCCAGGCTTTTCCACTAAATTTCAGTTCTCTTGTAGGATTCAATAAGTTCATGGCAGCTCTTCAAAAAAAATAGATCAGAATGAGCAAGCATACAATAAGGGATGCAAACACTTTTGCAGTACATTATTAAAACAAAGTGCAGAAATCTGTATTTTCTTTCCAGCTTTGGGAGAGGCTGTGGATCAGGTTACTGTCAGTATGGTAACAAAAGCGAAATACCTGGTTGTGAAGATAGATGCCTTCTTCATGCTGATTGTTGTCTCCACTTGAGCTGTACAAAGAGCCACTACAAGTTAACCTAGAGTTCTGTATAGTAAACATCAGATTGGAAGGGCAGAACCAAGCCTGTTACCTAGGAAAATTTACCCTTGAATAAGAGGAACATGGTTGAAATAATGCTGCAGAGGACACATTGCAAATTACTGCAATTAACTGAATAAACAATATGTTTCACAATAGTATCACAGGAAATTCTGTCAAATGGTAGAGTCTTGAACCAGTTTCCTCATCCTCAGCAATATGCTTTCTCCACAGGGACATTAAGTTAAGCTCAAGCCTTCACCCCATGCTTTGTTGGGTGGGGTGGCTTAAGGAGGAGAATTCGCGCACATTTAGTGGTAAGACACTGCCTGTTTTTATGGAGATGAAGCTTCTTTCTCAAGAGCCAACAAGCCAATCACACAGATTTCATTACAGCCCAGTTTTCCAAGGAGTCCTGAAGGCTGGAAAGAACACACCTGTATTTACGCTTTATGCTGTTTGTTTCATTTCTTTTTACAGATCCAGCATTTGTCCATGCGCAGCTCATCCCAGACAGTGCAGAGCGGAATGATGACAAGCTCTACTTCTTTTTCCGAGAGAAGTCTACCGATTCTCCACAAAGCCCCGTGGTTTACTCCCGCATTGGTCGCATTTGCCTGGTATGTGTAGCGGAGGAGCAACAGAGCTGGGTGGCAGTGGACAGTTCCCAGCAGGTTCCATGCACCTGGACCCTTCTGCATCATTCTTCACCTCGCTTCACATCGCCTTGTCTTGTGAGAAGCCAGAGCCATTATTGCTCTGATCAACAACACTACCACTGCTCCTGTTGCCCCCTCTGTATATTGTGCTGTGGTCCTAACCCTACTTTACATTCAAAGTAAATCCCACTGCTACTAGTATGATCCAACTGCAGGCAATAGAGCTGTCACCTCTGCAACATTTTCTGCAACTCATTTTCTGTTGCTTTCTTTTGGTTTAGAATGACGATGGAGGGCACTGCTGCCTGGTGAATAAATGGAGCACATTCCTGAAAGCACGACTCATCTGTTCTGTACCAGGACCTGATGGGATTGAAACACACTTTGATGAACTCCGTAAGTATACACAGGGAAGGAGTGTTGGTATATGGGTGTGGTGTTAGGAGAGAGAATTTCAAGACAGTACAGTGACATCTTAACAGAGGTCTGGCTGGCAACAGTCTAGGCATATAATGAATTCGAAGCCAGCAGGCTCAGGTCTGCTTTCCAGAGGACTTGTGCTTAGCCAGTAATGGGAGCTCTACCAATGTTTTAGACAAGGCCTGGTATCCACATTTTTCATTTGTAAAGAAGATAATTTTGTTCCCCAATGAACAGCAACTACTACTAAACTACAAATAATGATAATATTAACAACAACAATAATAAGCAGTACCAGAATCCTAGATCAGCTACTTAATTATGTCTGTATAACTAAATAATGTCTTATGGCCCAACCCCCACACCAGCTCACCTTAAAGAGCCAGAAACAAAATTGGAAAAAGGAGGTCCTCTCTGACCTTCCAGTCGGAGTGTAAGGAGGATGCTTCTGCCCCCCTCTTACAAGTGAGCAAGGCTGTAAAAAGGTCTTTTCACAGTGGTCCTGCTTCTTAATATTGCAGCCTTGCTGTTTTGGGTGGGAGGGGTGGAAATGTCATCCTCCTTGCATCTCAGTCAGAAGCTGAATGGTCCTTCTTCACCTGATCCAATAGCTGGATCTTAAAGTGGGCCAAGGCACATTACATAGTTATGCAGATGTAACTAAGTATTTGATTTAGGATTCTGGTGCTGCTTGTTGTTGTTGTTTGTTGTTTTTAGGAGTTCTTTGAGGAACAAAATTATTTTGTTTACAAGTGAAAAATGTGGACAAACATCGCAACCCTTCCTTTTTTTTCTCAGATTTTCCTCTTAGCATGGACAAGTATAGCCTGTGATCTGGCAAACTTGCGGTGTGCCATAATCAGAGGGCTCAGGCAGGCCAAAGACATACAAAGCCATGCCTCTGGACATGATGCAACAACTGCCCAGATAAGGGCAATAAGGGGGCATTTAGCGAAAGCTTCCGGAAAACTAACAGAAGCATTTGGCAAGTGCAGTTTTAACCATTTAAAAAAATGTCAAAAAGCAATTTTGAGGGTAACATATTTAAATGGAGGAGCTGTGATGGATGAAAGACAGGGTTTAGGGAATAGGAACAGCAATGACTTTAGGGTAACATTTTCTCTTAAATGTGGGTTTGTTGGGAAACATGCTTTTGTTGAAATATCCTACAAATACGTTTCCATTTTCACAAAGCAAATGTTTAAACAAAATCAGAACCAGGTCCCATATGAGCAACATTGTAAAAGGTAGAAGCGGTAAGCCCAGTCAGCCCACCTGTGAGCAGGTCAGGCTTTGTGGGTGGGCTTGCTACCTCTGGGAACAGGAGCAGACAAAAATCTCCAACACTGACTTAGAGGAGGCTGGCTGGAGATCCCATTCCCAGCAAAGGTGGCAGCTCGGCCTCTTCTAGGTGGCCTGCCAGCTTCCTCTCAGCACAGGCCAGACAGATGGCTTCTGCTTGCTCGGCCCCAGTGTAACTTTTAGCACTTTCAACTGACCATTGAAAAAAGTATTTTGCTGGAAAAGTGGGAAGTAGTGACTTGAGAGGCCTCTGGTGGAATGCAGGACAATTTGCCATTTAAAGTCTATTTTCTACCACCACCCTGTTTCAAAACCCAAAATAGGCTATTTGGACCTGAAAGCTGGGGACCTGAAATAGCCTTTAAATGGCAAATCATGTCCCTCCCCAGGGTTTTTGAGGGTGCCATTTGCTAACCTTTTTCAGCAGAAAAAAGATCCCGAGGAGTGGACAAATGGCCTCTAGACCCTTAGAAGTTGCCCATCCCTGCTATAGGCCCCATTGACATCTCCCCTTTGATTGCCTCAAGACAGCCTTGTATTTGGATTATTACTGTTCAGTGTATCTCAGCTGACATCCATGAGCGAGTGGCTAACTTTCTCTCCTTTCTTTTCAAGAGGACGTTTTTGTCCAGCAGACCCAGGATGGGAAGAACCCCATCATTTATGCTGTTTTTGCTGCATCCGGGTGAGTGCAATCTGTGAAAAAGATACAGAGGCCTTTTTCTGTACTCATCAATCTCTGTAGACAGAGTTTAACAGGGGAAAGCTCCAACCTTAACTCTGAAGGTGAAATAGTTCTAAGAGCAAAGGGTGCCCAATATGCTACTGGTGAATAGTGATGATATGCTCCATGTCTAGCCAAGGAAGGATCACAGTCTTGGATGGGATCATCCTGAATTTTTCTGGCAGAGCTGGAAGAGAGCCCAGAAGTATTTTCTTGCCAAGCTTGGGGGTTTTCCCACAAACTTAACCATAGCAGCTGTAGCTGATGACTTGATCCCCAGAGAAGAAGGCAGGTGGAGCCCTCCCCCTCAACCAGTACACCCGGGATCTGTTTACACCCTTGCAGGGTCAAGAGGGCGTCAGGTCCTTTGTTAGACCAAAGCAGCAACAACTAGTGCCATTTTTTTTCTTAGTGCTTGTGACTGGAATGACTAATCCTGGAATGTTTTAGCAGAGGGACTACGGCTTGCCTCTGAGCAGCTGCTTGGAGCTGATCCCAGAACACCAAAATTGCATTGTCTTGGCCTACACACTTCCCCGCAATGCCTTGCTGGCTTGGCACTCTGTGCCATGTAGGAAATCTCTTCTTTTCTAGGGTCCGTGTCATTGCACATTAAGAAAGGTTTAACATTGCACATACTAACAAAAGGCATTTCAGTGACTTCCTATCAACCAAAGTTGAACAGAGATGAATGTTTAGCCTTAGCTGTGATGTGCACTGGAGGGAAGGAGGAAACACTGTGGGCAACTTTTATCTGTGATAATGCAGTCACTTTTGTAAATAACACAGGTTTCCTCTCTTTTTCTTTACACAGATCTGTGTTTAAGGGCTCCGCAGTGTGTGTCTATTCAATGGCTGACATTCGCATGGTCTTCAATGGACCCTTTGCCCACAAGGAAGGTCCCAACTACCAGTGGATGCCCTACACAGGCAAAATGCCCTATCCGCGTCCAGGCACAGTAAGTGTGGGTGGGACCACCTGAGGGTTACCTCTGTCCTGGGACATGGGCCAGAAATGATCCTGCCTCTGTGGATAGAAATATAGGCATTCAAGCTCAGAGGTTTTATATGTGAACATCTGTCCTAATAGTGTACACACACAGAACACAGACACACACACACACAAAATATTGGAAAGATATCCAGAAGTTTCTTCATATACAAACTATTCATATGTGTGTGCCCTTTTGTTAATGGATTATCTCTTTGTAATATGAGGATCCATACAGTGAGCCATTGTGCCCTGGTACAACATGGGGCATCCACAGATGGAAGGTACAGTTCTGATATCTCTTCCTCTAAGGTGGGAAGCCTGTGATCTTCCACTTGTCAGACTGCAACTCTCATTGGTCCCAGCCAGCATTGTCAAGGATCAGGGATGGCAGAAACTCAGTCCAGCTGTTTCTGGGAGGCAAATAGGATCCTTTTATTCACTGAGTTTCAGCTCGATATTTACTTACATGTCAGAAGTCTTTTACTTGTTAAGAAGTTTGTGGCGTAGCCATTACCACTTCTCGGTAGGTGCATCAGATGTGGTGGCTCTCTGACCCATTGGCTCTATGCATCCGTTCCTCCCTTTTTCTCAAAGTTCCTGGGAAACTATCTGCCATCTTCGGTCTGTGCAGAGCCCCTCCGAACCCCCTCACCTGAGGGGATAAGTTGCCCCATTTCTTTCTTTTCAAAATGGGAATACAAAGTCATGCACTGATCGATTGCCACCAAATAACTCGGAACAGAAAATGATATAGCTGGGAGGCCTGGGAGAGGGACTATAGTTCAGTCTCAGAACACAGGAACAGGAAATACCCTTGTACATAGCTAGATTGTGGGTCCATCTGTCTGTGGGTCCATTTAGTTGACACTGACTGAAGCTGCTTCACAGTTTCAGAGAGGAGTTTCTCTAGTCTTACCTGGAGATACCAAAATGGAAGCTGGGAACTTATGTATGCCAACCTTATGCCTTTCCACTTAGCTGTGGCCCATCCCTGAATGACTGGACTTTGCATGCTGAAAGTTCCAGGTCTAGTCCTTACACTCCTAGAGATTTCAACTAGCAGGACTGGCAAAAAAAACAAAAACAACAAACTTCACTGCTGAAGTGTTTTTCATCCTAGTTGGCTGTGTGGCAACAAAAGTAATCATATTGTTGTTGTTGTTGTTGTTGTTGTGTGCCTTCAAATCATTTCAAATTTATGGCGACACTAAGGCAAATGTATTACAGGGTTTTCTTGGCAAGATTTGATCAGAGGAGAGCTGCCGTTGCCTTCGTTTGAAGCTGAGATAGTGTGACTTGCCCCTAATCACCCACTGGGTTTCCATGGCCAAGCAAGGATTCAAACCTTGATTTCCAGAGTCTTAATTCAGTGCTCAAAATACTATACCAGACTGGCTCTTTTGTTGGTACTTGGTTTTTTTTAAAAAAAATTAAAAACTCTCCACACTAAATATGTAGCTCATTTGTGTTGTTTATTTAGAGAGCTGCATTAGTTACTAACATATTGCTTTTTAGTGCCATCACAGTGGTGGTGATGATGAAGATGACTATATTTTTAAAATAAAAGAAAAAATCCAAATACCACAAATGATCTTCCAAAAGAAATGATTATGAATGATGAGTAAACCTTAGCCATTACACTGAAAAATATGCTGACATACTGTTAATTGCACTGCTTTTAAAAAGTGGCTCTGTTGGTAACACTATGATTCAAAAAGTAACATACCAAGTGTAAAATTAATTATAGCATGTTACATGTTACTCTACTCCAGTAAAGGCAGGTATTTTTTAGGATTCCCTGGGAGTTCCCTCTTTGGCTTGTCTCCTGTGTCATGTCCTTATCCATCAGTGGATATTCTCAATTTCACTTCCTCACCACACATGTCCCTCTTGGTCATGTAGTCAGAGGTGGTAGACTACGTCTTTTCTGTTAGCCAGGTTTGTACTTCACTTAACTACCTTTTCACTGAAGGCTATCTTCATTTGATGATCCTAGCCTTCATCTTCTGTATAGGCTAACATGTCCAAGGCCTTGGCACACTACTGCAAATATAAATCATGTTGAGTTAAGTGAGGGGTGGGGGAACATGCCAGATATTTCTGGGCTTCAGCATCACTAAACCTCCAGCATCCCTAACCTTTGACACATTCCTGGCTGGGGCTGATGGAATTTGGAATTCAGGAACATCCAGAGAAGCTTTGATCTGGGGCGTCTAGTGGTCTCACCTAGTGTACAGTTGTCCCTCCACATTCCTAGGTTTAGGGCTGTAGGGGCCCTGAAAACGTGGAAAAACTGCAAATATCAAAATATGTGTGTGTCTGTGGAAGGGGACCCAGGCATGGTGGGGAGAGCAGGCACTCAGGGTCCAAACCATATCAGGGAAAGGAGAGGAAGACAAGATGGTCTGGCATTGTAGCCCTATACGTCCTCTCTCTCACCTGCTCCCTTCCTTGGGTGGTGTGTGTGGGCGGGCAATGGGAGAGGGTTTGTGGTACTGAAAAATTGGGCTGCAGGCTGTCTTTAGTTGGCCAGGCAGTGGCCGATGGAAGAGGAAGAGGACCAGCGCTGGGTTTTTAAAAGTCTGCACAGCCTGATCGGAGCCACTGAGAGAGAAGTTTCCCCTGGAAAAGAAGCACCTGAGCTGTGGAGGGCAAGTTTTGGAGAAATTCACAAATAATCAAATCCAGGAAAGTTGAACCCAGAAATGTGAAGGGCTGACTGCATATGGAAGTGCTCCCCTTTCTGTTTTCATAGTTACACTGAAGGCATTTATTGGTGATGTTCACAAGTGAAAGGCTTTGGGCTGTTCTCCTGTTCAGCCTGTGCCTCCTGAGATCAGCTCCTTCTGCTGCTGCTGCTCTATATTCCCTCCCTGTGTACATGCATCTTGTCCTGAGTCTCTCTCACTCTCCATCCTTCCACTCTTCTTCCTTACTTCTGCTCCTCCAGCCTCCCTTGGTATCCATATCCTTTGCTACAATGCAGCCAAGAGCTTTTCAGCCCTGCTCACTGCTTGACATTTGGCCACAGTGTGGGAGGCTGCTTAGTGTTTCCTCTCCAGGTTGGTGGTCTCTAGATTCATTTGCTGGCACCCCTTGCTTGTTGGCAAAATATCCAAACTAAGGACAACTCATTGCTTCATTTTATTGGCCTGGAGAATACGGCTCTCTGATCTCTTTTGCTCATACATCCAGCAGGGCCAAAAAGAGCTAGATACAGTATTGGCTGTTCTATGGGGAGGCTTACGGAAATGCAAGGAACAGGCTTTGTTAGCTCTCCTAACTTAGAAGCTTGATCAGTTGGGATTCTGAGGCTTTGTGAGAATAACTAAAAACACTCTACAACCTAAAAGTTCCCATCAGCAAAGATAATAAAATTTTCACAGATATCCCTCTATCCTAGCAAAAATTTAAGGAGTGCAGCGTTGTTCTGTATGACAAAGAAATTGAAGACAAGTTGGAAAAGATATTGATAGATATCAGACAGGGATAGTCTGAAGGGATGACAACTGTGGCTCCACCCAGAAATTTATTCTCTGCCCACCATAAAAGTGAGATGGTCTTTAAACCTCACTTTTTGCCAGAATAAAAAGCAACAGCAGCTTTAAAAGATTCGTAGCTAATCCACCTTACCAGCTGATAACCATGCCATCTGCTGTGGGGCATGAGAGGAGAGAGAAGCGTCTTGTAAAAAGTAACCATCTTGTACATTTATTAAAGGAGGCATTTAGGACTGGGGGCTGTACAATGGGAGCAAAGAGGAAGAACCCATGAGCTAGGTGGAGCCTGCCAACAGCCAGTGTTATATGCCTGTAGCACATGCATTTGCTAAGACAAGAAGATGTTCCAGAACAGACTTTTCTGCCTTGACAGGGTTATCTGCTGTACTAGCTCTCACATCTTTCTGCCTTGGTTTTCCAGTGCCCAGGAGGGACATTCACACCCTCAATGAAATCGACCAAGGACTACCCTGACGAGGTTATCAATTTCATGCGCACTCATCCCATGATGTACAATGGTGTGTACCCCATACACCGCCAGCCACTAGTGGTGAGGACCAACGTCAACTACAAGTTCACAACTATTGCCGTGGACCAGGTGGATGCAGCTGATGGGCGCTATGAGGTGCTTTTCCTGGGCACAGGTACCCACTGATGTGCACTGAAGAGAATATACCAATACCCTTCCACCCACCACCACTGTCAGCACTCTTCCCCAACCTGGAAGATGAGCACTTTGGGTTGGTTCACTCACTGGGGTAATCACTTGGCTGAAGAGGGATATTCTATTGTATTTTCCTGTTGTTTGCCATCCTCACTCCCACCCCTTATCCAATAAGATTTGGAAGCAAGCTTTTCAATAGTATAGTCCACTGAAAGGGAGTGATGGAAACAGCAGATCCTACCTTCAGATCTTCCATTTGTGCTAAGATGCTGTTTTGTGTGCACAGGAAGCTATTTGAAATTCTTTTTTGCTCAAGACATCAGTCTAAAAGAAATAGAAGAGTTCAAGCTAGATCAACTTCCTATAGATTGGTTCTTACCTACTTCTTTCTGGGTTTTGAGGGGGACAAACTGAATATTGAAAACACCATTTAAGTCCAAGCATGTATTTTAACTACAATATAACAAATTATATATCATATCATTATATATATTTTATATTGGACACATATGACCGAAAAATTCCAAGCATTCATTGAGATGCTGGTACAAGACTTGATTGTAGGACTCTTCTGCCTGTGCTGCAACATTTGAATACAATTGTTAAAGCCCTAAAATAAAACATATAAAACAGGTAGAAATGCGTAATAGAAATTTTGCTGTAAGGACTTTACCTTTTTGTTCCCTTCTAAATTGTAACTAACTGCAAATACTACTACAGTACCTTATTCAATGTAAAAAAAAAAAAAAGCTTATTCCTTATCCCCAGTGACTGCAATTCCTCTCTTCTCCAGTTCTCCCTCTTTTTTCTGAACTCAATTAGCAAGTATAGCTTAGGGTTTCCCCACTCACTAGGCCAAGCCAAACCAATAGCACATAGGTATTATACCTGCACTTCCAGAATTCTGAGGAATAGAATTCCAGTAAAGATCTTTCAAGCCTGAATGATTGAGAAAGCCTCTATGAACTTCTATGATGATAAGAAATGTAAGAATTTCTTTGCTGCATCAGGCATTTAGCCCATGCTCCTGTTCACAAATATGGCCATCCAGAAGCTTAAACCTTGCCTTCATTTAAAACTGGGATGGGCAAACTTGTGTCCTGCAGATGCTTTACACTACACCTCCTATCAGTCAGAGGTAATGAGATTTGCAGGTCAAAATGTCTGGAAGACACAAAGTTGTCTGTCCCAGATCTAAGCACAGAAGAGTACCAAACTATCTCTTTGGTAGAATCAGTGTTCTACTCCCAGGTTTGTAAATGGGTAAGAGTTTGAACTGGGAAACATGCATCTCTCCTGGAAACTAGTGGAGTAACACAAAACAGCTTCATACTGTTTTCTGCTTGTGTGCCAGCCTCTTTCCTTGAAGTGGAATAGAATAATGTTGCTGGCCACAGAGTTAAAGAACAAAAGCACAGGGAGTAGGTAAAGAGATATCTGATTGTAAGGAACTCATACTGGGAGAAGAGCATGTCTAGCCCACTCATAATGGGGAGATTGCTTGCATGAAGTCCCGTTTGCTGTAGGTGAGTTCCTTGCCTCCCAGCAGGCCAAGGGAGCACAGCCAGCCCTCCAAGCAGGTGGTCGGGAATGCTAACGACCCAGAAAGTTCTCATTAGTGGGCAAAGGCTCTGTCTCTGCACAGCTGTTCCTCAGGCTGCCCTGTTCACTGCACTGTACCCAGCGGCTGTGCACAGTCCCGCCACCACCTGTCACATCCTGTAGGGAGTCTCCTCTTTCTTTCTGGCCATAGGTGTAACGAATTTCCAGATCTGGGTTGTTTCCTGCTACAGAAAGAAGCAAAAAACACTGAATGATCTGAGGAATTTGGGCCACCTCATGGAATGAATGAATGAATGAATGAATGAATGAATGAATGAATGAATGAATGGTGGTAGCATTCAGTTCAGAATGCAAACAGAGTTGGGAAGAAGCTTGGTGGCCTGAGCAAGAAATGCCTCTTTGCAGTTTCCTCTCCAGCCATATAAATTGGTAATCAAGCTTCAAGTTCATGGCTCAAAAGGAACCAGTGATGAGAATTCATTTACCAGGGCTGCCAAAGACAGCACTGTTAGGGTTGCTAGAGTGAAAACCAGAAGTGGCTCCTGTACCTTTAATGGTTGTGTAGAAGAGGGAATTTCAGCAGCCGCAAGGGACCAAGCAATCACTGAAATCCCCTCTTCTACACAACCATGAAAGGTGCAAGAGCTGTCCCCAGTTGTCAACACTGGGTAAGATGCGCTTCCTCCCCACCTTCTGTGTTTCAGAGCATATGCACTGTGTCTTTGGAAACTCTATTATGGGTTATTTTAAAAATAAACATTTTTTTAAAAGCACTTTCCTCTCCCTCCCCCCTTCCTCCTCCTCTTTTTTAATTTTTTTTTGGGGGGGATATTGTAACTTAATCTTGATTATATCAAAGTCTGGGCTTTCAAACTTTGCCATGAGGTTCTCCCTCACAATCTATCCATACCCATAGGCGCACAGCTACTACAAAACCTAAAACAGTGTTCTTGTTTTTCAAAATGACATTGTGTTATACCCTAACATGATGCTTCTTAACCTTTCCTTTACCATGGACCTCTTTTAAATATCTTTTGTTGCCATGGGCTACCATGACTGAATTCAAGATTTGAAACCCTAAAGTGAATCAAATATTTATGTAAAGTTGCTCATCAAGGGTCTTCAAATTGAGAGAGAAGGGAAAAATAAGGAAATGCACACATTCCTATTATAATATTGTTATTGGAATGATTCCATACAAATTTGTGCCTCTCTCTCTCTCTCCCTCCTTTCTTATTTTAACTGTAAATGCTTATGATATTTCAAGTTTTCATGGACTCTTGTGAGGACATTGCAGTTTGCTGGGGCCCATGGGCCACAGGAGAGGAACCACTGTCCTAAAGCTAAAGCCTAGAGCCATCCTCTATCCACTTCCAGATTTAGAAAAAGGAATTAGCACGAGTTTTATAGAAAAGCATCAGAAATAAAATGCATTTCCTTGCGCTGTCTCTCCGGTTTGCCATTATGAAGGCAACTGAACTACAGTCAGCCCTCCACATTTGCTAGGATTAGGTGCACAGGACCTCCACAAAAGTGGAAGAACCACAAAAATGTGTGAGTGTGTCTGTGGGAAGTGGGCCAAAGCATGGCAGGGAGAGCAGGCACCCAGGCTCCAAACCAGGTCAGAGAAAGGAGAAGTACTTCCTCTTTCTCTCTCTCCCATGTCCTTCCTTGGGTGTGAGAGGCCTGAGAAATCAGGGTACAAGCTGTCCCTAGCTGGCCAGACAGTGGCTGGTGAAGGAGGAGGAGGAGGAGAAACAGAGGTGATTTTTTAAAGGGCTGCATGATCTGATTGGAGCTGCTGAGAGGGAAGGTTCCCCAGGAAAAGGAGCACTTGAGGTGGTGGGGGGGCAAGAGTTGGAGAAACTCACAGATTATCAAATTTGTGGAAATGAAACCCAGAAATGTGGAGGACCAGCTGTATTTGCAAGATGGGGCAAAAACCTCTTCTTGAAGTCATAGCTCAAGGTGGACCATTGTATCCTTTTATCAAGTGAAACTCAAGGCAACATTAACGTCAGTAGAATCATGTTAGCCGAACCTAAAGGTGTGCACAAGGCATTTGTACTTGTAACTCAGAGAGGAACCCTTTGACTAAATAGGATTCTTTAAAACTGTTTGCATTCCCCTCCATCCAGAGACCAGCCACTATGACTGATGCATTAAAGTCACGGTGTGCAAAGTGTGGTTCACAGGCAACTTGCAGCCCACGAGATATCCTTTTTATACATACATATATATAGCCTGTCTCATGGGGCAGTTCTTCCACACTCCCCCCTCAATCTGTTTTAGCCCTAATGATTGTTGTCTCCCCACCGCCCCAAACCAGAAGTTACTTCCTTGCCTAAAACAGGTTCAGGGATAGTAAAAAACATGACACTGTTGACCACGCTTTCTCAGACGGCGTGAGGGACCTTTGAAAGTGAAACAATTTTTTTAAAAAAGAGGCAGTGTTGGAGGAGCCATAGGGAGGTATGTCTGCCCCCTAGATATCTGGAAGTTTATTGCACAAGGAAGTTTTATATTCAAAGAAAGATTGTTCATCACAAGTGGTTTCTTATCAGCATTTTACTAGGCTTTGAAAAATATATAATGCATATTGTCTCTTCCTGTTATTTTTTTTTTAAATGTCTAAATATAATGTTCATTGTGAAATTGGTTGGAAGAGCATAGGGATAAAACAAATTTCTTGTACATTCTTTATGTAAGCCAGATGTGTGGATTGCATGTAAGTGCTCTTGTTTCCCATTTATGATCATATTCTTCAAGCACCCCCATGATTTTCTTAGCCATCACAAACTGTAAGTGTGTCTGTACAAATATCTTTTCTTTATCTTGAGCTGTTAAGTTTTCCCATTTGTTCTAGTGGGTTCCTTATTGTTTCTGTAATATACTTCTTACGTTTTGTGCCCATACAGCCATCTGTGGGGACCCTGTGCCCCATTCTTTCCCTATCCCCTCTGGGTCTAAGCTGTTCCCAAAGGCTCAGAAATCCCACTTACAAAGCTGCTGCTCTTGGGTGCACCCCCTTTCTGAAAGCATGCCCTTGAGGCTGGCCCATTTGGGAGCCCACCTGCCCTGTCCTTGGTTTTCTCTGGTTGGGGAAGGCAAAGGGCAGGCAAAGTTCACTGTGTGCGTGTATGTTTGTGGCCACTGATGTGTTTCTTTGGAGCTAATCCAGCCCTTGAGCTACAAAAAGTTCCCAGCTCCTGCCACACACACTCCCTTCTACTGAAAATGTTAGCTGCTTTGGGGATTTAGGAATAACAACATATTAATGCTGAATCTTTACAGACAAATTGCAGCCACTTACAAAAACAGGTCTTTCCTGGTGGTGGCCACTTCACTACAGAATTCATGGCCAAGGAGATTCATCCAATCAATTCTCTAATGTGGAATATTTGAAGAATTGGCCATTGCTATCAGTCATGTTGATATTAATATTATAACCTCACAGTTTGGACCAGAAAGGGTAAAAGGGAGAAGACCCAAGAAATATTCAATTCTTTCTGTGTTTTTTCCTTTTTGTTGCAGACCGCGGTACAGTCCAGAAGGTTATAGTCTTGCCCAAAGATGATATGGAAACAGAAGAACTGATGCTAGAAGAAGTGGAAGTGTTCAAGGTAAGATACTGCTTGTCCCTGCTGTTCTGAGATCCTGTGAAATATGTGGGATTAAGAACTGGCTGGGATATTGGTGGTGACTACGAGCTGTTAAGTTCCTTCTTCAAGTTTGTTAAGGAAGCGGGTGGCCCTAGGAGGAATACTATTTTGCTTCAGCATCATTGTTTCCAAGCACAGAGATAGTGGTGCTTGCTTCCTTGTTATCCAGAAGTGTTGCAAAGATTGCAAAATGCTTTGAATGCTCAAAAACTACTATCTAAAACTTCTATAAGTGATGGTAGTGGAATTTCAGACCTGAGGCTTTTACACTGCTCAGCTAAACAGAGGATATGATGTTATCCACTGGGATTTGTAAGACAGGATTGTTGCCTTGTCCACTTGGATTCTCTCACCTACTCCAAAGATCCTGGGACAGCAATCTCTCTCTCTCTCTCTCTCTCCAGCCCCCACTCTCTCTAAGACATGAGTTAACTAATAGCCATAATTTTCTAGTGAACCAGTATGCATTGACAATGGCACTGAGTTTCAGCCAATGTTTTTTTGCTCCAGAAATGGAGGACAGCCTTTGCCTGTTCATCCTGGCAAACCACTCCAGTTGTAACATGAGGCCTTCACAACAGACTCTTCTTCACTCAGTCTGCAACCTTCATCTTATCTAGTCTAAAGACCACAATATCCAGCCAAAATGTTTAGATTTATTGTTTCTTCCCCCCACTTTACTCAATCCAATTTTGTGTTGGTTTTTTTTTATTTGATTTTTGATGCCTTCTGGCCTGATGAAGAGTTCTAGAGAATGTGAAAACTTCCACACTTTTGTGACATTTTGATCAGTTCTAAGAAAGGTTTTGGCTAACTCTGTTTTTTGTTGTTACCACAATATGGTTCCTCTATAGGTTCCAGCCCCAATCAAGACCATGACCATCTCTTCCAAAAGGGTGAGTATATATGTTTCTTCCTGGGGTAGTTACTAAATCGGCCCTTGGCATAGGTCAGAAAAGGAAAGGTGTTCTTTTTGCTAGGTGCCAACAGTGGCCATTTTGGTGAAAGGCCAAGAAATACGGAGTTCTGACCCCACCTTCCCTACCCCTGCTTTCTGACATTCTTTAGTTCTCTTGAGAATCTGCTATCACAGTCATCTCAATTCAGATATTACTGGGTGGATTGGAATGGAGATGTGGGTGAACTGGGCAAGGAGAGCTTATCCACCCATCAGCTCTCAAACCAAACCAAACATCCCTGCCTGCCTTTGCCTGAATGTGAGAGCAGAAGGACCTGCAGCCCCATTGACATCTGAATGTTACATTGATACCCAATAGCAACAGCTGTATGTGTCCTCGGCTATTGGACTAACACACCTGGCCCTTCACCGCTGTGATGTGTATGGAGAAGCCTGTGCTGACTGCTGCCTCGCTAGGGACCCCTACTGCGCCTGGGATGGCAAGTCCTGTTCCCGCTACTCTGCTTCCTCCAAGAGGTACTGTGTAGCTGGGTGGATGGCAGGTGGTAGACTTCCACTCCAGTAAGCAGCTGTCTGTTTAGAATGTTCTTGAAAGGTTGACTGTGGGATCAAGAGCCTTGTGGAAAATATGCTATTTCCAAGAAAACGGGGGTTGCTTTGGGTTTGTCTTTCATTAGCGATATTGCAAACCTTCTAAATAATTAGCTATGTTGACATAAGGTGGGATTATCAACACAACTTTGAAAAAGTTACTTTTCCAAGCTTTAATTCAGAGGTAGTCTTAAGATTTATGTTGGATGGTAGCCAATGAGCAATGCAGGAGAAATGTAAGCTAATGGAATTCCAGGCAACATTTTGAGCTAGTGTTAAGAATATAGCATAATTGTTTCAGGGCAGGAAATAGATCATGAGAAGGATTTGAGGTTGCCATGATTGACTAAAATTTACTCTAGGATTCGCTGTCTTGGGACAGGCCTGAAGAGCAGGTTGACAGTGAGTGAGAAGGAGCTTGTCACTTTGTGGTGTTTTTGCTACTGCTGCTGGGGATGGCCCAGTTTCCAACTTCTTACCCCCCTGCTTCTTTCATCATCACAGGCGGAGCAGGCGCCAGGATGTCCGGCATGGCAACCCCATTCGTCAGTGCAGGGGCTATAACTCCAATGGTGAGTGCCTTACGATCATATACACGTGCTGACTGGAGAACAGGGCATAGCGTTCCTCCTGGTCACAGCAGTGAAAGTCTCAGAGAACAACTACACTGGTTCCTCCTAACCCAGTGTCTACAAAGGACCATAAGGCAGAGCAATGCTGAGAGGTGATGCATTACAATGTCTTATCTTTCCTTTTAGCAGCAATGATTACCAAATGGTATCACCTGCCCTTTTGTTCAAAGTGACTAGAGTCTGGAATATTTTTCTCCCTACAGTGAGAATAGGATTCCTGCATTACATCCCACCCTCATCCCTGGCTTCCAGTTTGTTTCCTCTAAATTTAGTTCTTTCTTTTCTTCAGCAAAATCAAAGTTGGGCTGGAAATGCCTGGCTTCTTCACATGTTTAATAGCACTGAACCCTCCTGGGAAGGCAAATGGTACGATTTCTAGTGTGCTGGGTGCCCCATAATGTTTGATCATTTCTGGAAAGCTTCCTGGAGTTCTGCTATGTTTGTGAAGAAGCTGTGCATCTCCCATGTGGTTTTGATTTTTCATGGAGAGTGGCCAGCTATGATATACATGCATGCACACACATATACACTTGAGTCAGGGAGAGCTTTCTAAACCTGTAAAGTAACATTACTGGTACATAGGGCTGATAGTTCTAGATTTTCCCATTCCTGAGTGATGTCAGGGAAAAAGCACTGATTTTTGTAACTTTTGAGATACTTGAGCACTCCCACCCCAGAATGGCAGGAAACTACACAACTTTCTGAAGAAAGCAAAGGAACTTCCCAAAAAGCAATGTAGTTTTGGAAAGCTTCCCAGCTTTCCCACAAAAGCTATGGAGCTTTCCAAAAAGACAAAAGGAAAAAGCAAAACCCAGAATGTTTCACAACTTTAATAGTTGCACAACTTTAAAATGGGAATGGGAGCTACAGCCCCAAAAATGCAAGAAGCAGCATGTTGTTCACAAAATAAGCAGACAAACAGCACACTGAGAGAGACATTTTAATTTATAGTCTTTTGTTTGTATAGTTTTTATTTATTTATTTATTTATTTATGTATTATGTGGAGTTTTCTCATATGGTGAAACACAACATAGGCTCTTTTTTTTCTTGGAAAACTGTAAAGTTTTTGTTGTGCTAAGAACCAAAAAAAAAAAAAAAAAAATTGCCAAAGGTTGCAGGTACTTTCTGGGCACTATTTTAATTCCTGCAAGTGTTCCTGAGGAACTGGAAACTCCAAATGTTGACACCAATCAGGAAATTGTCAAATATCCATTCCATCTCTACTGGTAACACAGTAAAAGCTTTGTAACAATACTGATGCGGTGCCTTGCAGAAGCCTTTTTATTTTTACACGTTTTCCATATTTTTTTTGTGCTGGATTTAAAATTCTTTAGTTAGAATTTTACCACTTGGTGTACACAAAATACTCATCACTTTGCAAGCACAAAGTACTCATATTTTTATTGTGGCACAAAAGCAAACAAAACAAAACAAACTGGCACTTGACCCCCTTTGCCGTGACACATCTAAATAAGCTCTGGTGCAACCTACTGCCTCCAAAAGTTACTTGCATAGATGAAGGCACCCCACCTGTGTGCAGTTCCAATGCCACATAATCTGTGTTTCTGGGAGGTCCCAGAGTTTGTTAGAGGGCATAGTTAAACAAACAGCTTCATGAGGTACCAAGGAGCCAAGATAAAATTGTGCAGAAGTACGAACCAGGGTTGGGTTATTAAAAAAAATTCTCCAACTGTGAACATCCCCTAGAGCATTGTTAAATCTATCATCACAAACCAGAAAGATTAAGACTCACTTGTGACAGCATAGAAAAGATTGTCCATGAAAGCACAGTGATCAAGGGGCCAATAATAACTCTGAAGGAGCAGGAGGGACCTGCAGCTGGGGTGGGAGACACAATCCATGGGACAGCTATGACTTTCTATGAAGTTGGGTTTAAAGCCCATAAAGCCAGGCTTTATGGAACACTGATGAGAAGAAAGCCGCTACTGAAACAAACCCATATCTAAGCTCACTTAGAAGTCCTCCCCCTGCCCAATGCCTGGGACACAGCGCACACATGGTTCTCTGGTCTCGTGAAAGTAAAACTGAACTTTTTGGCCTTGTCCCAAAATGTTACATGTGGCACAAAGCAAACAGTGCTCAGAACCCTGAGAAGACCTCACTGAGCCAGGGGTGGCAGCACCATCTTGTTGGGATGCTTTTCCCTAGTAGGGACTGGGAATCTGGTCGGGGCTGAGGCCAAGATAGATGGAGCCAAATACAAGGCAATTCTAGAGGAAAACCTGTTTCAGTCTGCAAGGGATCTGAGAATGGGCAAGAGGTTCACCATGCAGTACAACAGTGACCCTAAATGCACAGCCAGAGTAACCCTGGAGTGATATAGCTAGAACAATTTTACGAGGAAAAATGGGCGAGATTCAAATGTACAAAGCTGCTAAAGACTTTCCCAAGAAGACTTACAGCTGTGATTGCTGCCAGAAATGCTTCTACCAAGTATTGACTCAGGAGCATGGACACTTATACAAACAAGTCTGACTTTGTTTTCATTTGCTTACCTTGTGTTTCACAATAAAAATACTTTGCACCTTCACAGTGCTGAGTATCTTGTGTGTATGAAGTGTACATCAAGTATGTTAAATCCATTTGAACTCCACAACACAATGTGGAAAAGTGAGTAAAAGGGAGCTGAATGTTTCTGCAACCAAAACTTTTTTTTGTAGTGTGTTCCATGCCTTTTTTCTGCAATCTGCATAAGTTTTTGTCAAAAATAAGTAGATAAAAAACAGATTATGTGTTCCAAACAGGCACATTTTACTTAGCTGAAGGATTTCTTTTGAACACACAGTGTGGGTTTGCTTGGTGTAGAATGTTGACTTTCTTGGCGTCGAATGTAGGCAGCCATGAGTAAAACAGGAAATGGCCTTTTTATACTGAACAGAAGGAAAGAGGCACTCCAAAAAAAAGCAGTTTGATGGAAGAATAAAGACACATTCAAACCAGTACTTTTGTACCTTTCCACTTTACTTGTTTCTCACAAAACATATGAAGTATCCACATTTGGCTTTTGCTAAAAAAAAAAATCTGGCAGAGGATATCAGCAACATTCTAATTGGCTCTGGCTGCACCTCTGTACACACTTTCCTGGGCATACGTCCCACTAAACCAGAGGTGGGAATCATGCAACCCTCCACCCTAGCCAATGATGGAGAATACTGGGAGTTGTAGTTCAGCAATTTCTGGATTAAGTTCAGCTATGCATTAAACTCAAGGGAGTTTACTTTTGAATAAGCACTAATAGGAGGCATGCCACACTGCCTGATTTTAGATAAAATTAGTGTCCAAATGAAAGGATGCAATTGTGCTAATAAGTCAAGTGGAGGAGTGGTAGGAAAATAGCCAGGAAGAAGGATAATATGAGACTTCTTCTGTAATTAGTGAAAATTTTTAATTGTTTCATGAAGTATGACCATGTTTGTAGAATGATTCTGTAGGACAAAATTATGGCAGATCAGAGAATGTGTTGCAGTGCTTCACGTGTTCACAGACCTTCGTATACCAAAAGCACACACACCCTCTTTACTTTACACTCTTGTGTAAAGTTTACACCAACAAAAAAAAACAAACACAGATTTCTGATGTATTCTAAAAGATGTGCATGCTGAATGATAAATCAAGAATTAGCCCACTGTGGAAGATGATTGTGTAAATAAAACATGACAGCAGTGATCCTCATTTTCTTTTAGCAGTGGTGTGGGAGTCATTTGGACATATTTTTCTAGGAAATTTGTGAAATGTAACTTGTTCTCATATGCTCTCTTCCCACCTCCAGCCAGCAAGAATACAGTAGAGGCCGTCCAATATGGCGTGGAGGGAAGCACAGCTTTTCTGGAATGCCAGCCTCGCTCTCCTCAAGCCACCATCAAGTGGCTCCTCCAGAAGGACAACAGTGACCGAAGGAAAGAGGTGCGAAGACACCACCATAACCATCACCATTGGCAGCATCCTGGGATTTCCAGAATGGTGTTTGGGGAAAGTGGGGTGGGAAGAGGAAGCTTTCCATCACAGTTAGTGACTGAGCGAGGTGTCTAGTTTGCCAGCCCCTTTATACTTATGCTTTTAAGATGATATCATGTTATGTTATATATCCCTTGAATAAACTCCTGGTCCAGAATGCCTGTCACTGGGAACCCCATTCCAACTTGAGCCGTATATATAGTTACTTCCCACCTCCTGGATGAAAGAACAGTAACTCTTTGTGATGAAAATGCTGCTAGTCAGGATTGTGGTGGGATGGGAGAAGCCCAACTAAGACTCCTGTAACAGGAAATTGTAAGTGAGAGGCAAGGAGAGTGAGGGCCAGAAACAATTTCACACTGAGGTTTGCTGAGGAGAGGGAAGAATTGTGCTGTTCTATGCATTCCAGCCCAGTTGTTTCAATATTCCTAACGGGAGTCACCCCCTTGGTGTTTCTCTCTCCTCCAGCTGCGCACAGAAGGCCGGGTGCTGAGGACAGAGCAGGGGCTGCTGTTGCGGTCCCTGCAGCTTTCGGACGGGGGCCTCTATTCCTGCACAGCCACGGAGAACAACTTCAAGCACACAGTGGCCAAAGTGCAGCTGCATGTCCTGAGCAGCGAAACCATCCACGCTGTGCTCTTCCAGCCGGAGGCCCCTGCCCCCTCTGCAGCAGCTGTGCGGGCTGGCCTGCCGGGTACCTTCAGCTCTCACTACCATGACCTGGTACAGTTGCTCACCCAGCCTGAGATGGGACTCATCAACCAGTACTGCCAGGGCTACTGGCGGCATGTGGCCTCCAACCACAAGGAGACTCTGGCTAATCTCAAGGCCAAGGAGCTGCACGATCAGAAGAAGCCCCGTAACCGCCGGAATCACCCACCAGAGGGGGATCAACAGACATGAAACTGACACCCAGAAGGGACTGTGTAATGACAGTGCTATATTTCCCCCTCCTCCCCATTTTAATATTAAAATATCTATAAATAAATATATATATATATAAATATATATATATATACATACATGCGTAGACACAAAGACACACAAGCACACCCTGACCCCTCTCAAGACAGTATTTATTTGTAGGTTGTACATAATCTGTGGGTAAACGCTGCCTTACCTTGGTGTGAGACAGCAAGGAGCTTGGAAGCATCCCACCGGCAGCTTGCTCTCTTCCCCTTTTATTTTCTGCGGTACTGTATAATAATGGACTGGTTGGAGGGGTGGAGAACAAGGGCAAGATTACTCCTCCACTCCTGTTGTCAGCTCAAAGCACACACCTGGCACCGGGCAGGTAGGAAATGTCTGCTGGCAGGTGCTAAGGGCAAAGTTCCTGCTGCCTTGACTCTCATGTTAACATTAGGGTCGCATTTGCTGAGTGGACACAGGACTCAGGTGTGGAATCCACAGATCCAAGATGGTGGAGGAGAGGTCTTCATACCTGGAGTGCTATGAATGTGGCTAAGACTTCAGACTTACTGTCACTGAAAATATTTCTACCTGATTTTTTAAAACAAGAGGCTTTTCGGAGTTTCCAAAGCATCCCCACCCTGATGTACATAAGCTCCTGCCACACCTACAAGGACTTTAGCACTTTCTTTTTCCCCTTACCCTTTCTTTGCCTCAGAGCACATTCTGGCAGGATACTTTCCAGAGCACAGTACCATGCAGGCTGCACCTCTTAAGAAGCTTGGACCATTTAAGGGAGAAGTATGCACTCCATCAAGGATGTCCACCCATGGACTTGTGTGATGCCACCGTAAGAAGATTAATCCTACCATTGAGTGGTCAAGGAATCATGTCATTATGTGATAAATGATTTAACCTATCCTGTTGGGCTAGTGAGATGCAAGAGATACTGTCTGTGAAAGCTGTGGTATAAAGATAGTGGCAATAGACAACAACCAAAAGAGTGGGTTTGGGGATCAGTGCGGTTCTGCTCATAGGCACCTGGCTCCTTTAAGCCAGTTTACGAGACGGATGCAAGGGTTATGCCAGGCAGGTTAATCCAGGGAGGTGTAATAATGTATATATGAACCAAAGCTACTTTCTTGAAGTGCGTGCGTCAGACACTTCTCAGGCCAAAGACAGCATGGGAGTGGACGTAGCAAGGAGGATTGGGCATCTTGGATAGATGCTGGGAGACCTGGCTTCTGCTCAGCTAGCCTATGGAGCCATGCATGTCTCTGTTTACCAACCTAGCTATTTATTATAATTTAATAATATTAGTCTGCTCACTAGGAGCCCAAACCCTGATAGCCACCAGCCTGTTTGCCAATGGAATACAAGCCAAGAGGGGGTGGGGCAGCCTGCTCCAGTGTGCTTGAATGTTCCCCTAAATATTTTTGTGGCATCATCATTACTGATCACCCCAGATGGGTGACTTAGGTGCAGGACAGGGTGGCATAGCATGCCAAGGAATGTTCCAAAGAAGAGGATCTTGGGACTGGAGAGGGAACTGCTCGCTGCCTTTCTGCCTACTTACAAGATAGCTTTCCAAAGTATGTGAGTGTATAAGCCTTTGGTGTATCCAGTGCAACAGGGATCATTACCACCACCACCCTGTTGATTTTCTCTCTGGTGAAGGCTGGTGGATGTAGAACAGCACTGGCATCACTGCACAAAGAAGTCTTTTTAAAAAAATTTCACCATGAAGTGGGTTTTAGGAGTTACAGACAATTGTGCAAGTGGGAATTGGGACAACCATTGTTTGCAGATTCATCTTGAGTGGCAAACAACAGCCTAGGAGGCAGGAGTTATTGTTGGTAAAGTCAAGGGACAATGGGAGAACTCTTGACACATGTGAGAAAAAAATAATCTGCAGGGGAGGTTCTCTGATTCTAAATACAGATATAATCAAGGATACTGGGAAACTTGAGGAAATCATAAATACGAATTAGAATGCAGCCTAGAGAAATATAGGATATGGTAACCAATATAGCCGAAACTTAACTCAAGCCAGGGTTTTTCAGCCCCCAAACCTACACTGCATGCTAGGACAATGGTGGAAAACAATACAGTGCTTCTAGGCATGTTCAGAATTCTTGCTGCTCATCTCTGAGTAACCATGCCTAGGACTGCAGAGGAGGGCCCCTGTGTCAAAGGCCAACTCTGAGGTTTGGCTCAGCCCTTCCCATTTGATCAGTCAAGCATTCTCTTGGATGTCACCTTCCCTCACTTCCTTTGGTTTCTTCCTTCATAGGCATACAATGAATGGCTTGCATTTGCTTTTCTACCATAGGTTTCTAACATAACAGAGGGCTTAGTTTTCTTGTCTCTTAGATTTCTCCTTCAAGGGCATGATTTTTATAATCTATCCTCCAAGGCAAATTAAGGCCAGCTTCTCAGTTCGGTTTCATCCAGAAGGTTTCAGTCTGCAAAGTTACACTGATCTACATCTGCCAAATCTCTGCACTTTGATTCCCTCTAGCAGTGACATTATGCACTGATACAAGGAAAATGCCTGCTCTGCCACAGATGGGGGTCCCTTTCATTGTGACTGGAGCTATCGCATTACTAGTAATGTGTAGCCTAGATGAGCTGGGATGGAAGCTGGGTTGTTTCGTGGACTTTTGCTTCTGTCTGCACAGCAAGGGGCAGTCTCCACAGAGCAGAGCTGAAGCCTGTAGTATGTGCCCTTTGCTGGCCGGGGCTGTGCTGCCTGCTGTTAACAAGAAAAGGGCTCACCTTTCATGTTTGGGGGCCTTGTACCCACCTCATTCACCCTCCCTGCTCCCCTCCCCCTGCCAGTCTGAGTGATGCACCTAGACTTTATATTGTAAATAGCTGTAAATTGATAATGTAACAAAATCTGGGGATCTGGAGCATCTCAACAAGGAGCTCCTTGTGATGAATTCAAGTGCAGAGCCACTTTGCGCCTGTAATGTGAAATTCCTGTGGATAGAACAAGCTTATAAACACTGACTTTGGTTTGGTTTTTTTTTCTTTTTTTTTGATGACTCAAGCCTCCTTCACCTTCACCCTCCTTCTTCAAAATCTTCTCCTTTCCCCTTTTGCCTCCTAGAGGAAGCCACATTGTTCTATTATTGCACTGGTTCAGTTTTAAATTGATGCCTCCATCTTATGTATGAGCAACTCACTAACAGAATGGTTCCATTAAATTAGATGGATGAATGCTTATGATTCATGTTACACAGTTCATTCTTACTGTGGAAGCCTATCCTCAGCGTTTATACATCATCTGTAACACTGCTTTGAAGGGGTAAGAAGGAAGGAAAGATGTTACTTGGAAAAAAAAAAAGATAATGGCTGGTAACTTTTGAAATTTTATTTTTAGTGTAATAATATTTATTCCTCACTCTTAAAATGTTGCCTTTGATGAAGTTTGGAGTCATTCCCCTAGCTGTATATGTATTTTTTTAAAATATCAGAGTAACAAAAGTAGCATCTTGTTTTTCAAACAATGACGAGTAGCAACAAGTTGCTTTTTTTTTAAAAAAAAAAGGAGAGTAACAGAATGAATTATTTTTGGAATAAGGAAAGTGAAAGTTATTCTAGGGAAAGTTTAAAAAAAAACACTCCTGCACCTGAATGTAACATAATTAAGGGTTCATATATCCCAGTGGCTTCACATATCCCAGTTATTTAGCTTCTTTGGCCTGGCTGTTGAATTCCACTCCACATTAGGAGAAGGGAAGTCTGGCAAAAACAGCAAGGAAGAGCCCTGGAGGTGAGAAGACTGCCATACCAAAGACCTCTTCTTCCCCTATATTGGCCACATCATCATCATCTTGGGAAACAATGCTAGAATACAACAACTTTAAGGAATATGATAACTATAAAGATACAACAACAAAGATTTTTTTAATAGAGTGTGGGATATAAATATTTTAATAAAAGTAGAATAAATATTTGATAGTCTGACAATTATAACAACCTCTAGTCCAAGGCTCATGGTGATCTTTCACTGGTGCCAAAATTTCACAAGTGTTTAGGTTCCCAGACCAAAATGACTTTGTCTCAATTAGACTAGCAGCCTTTCTCGACCTTATGTCCCCGGAAATTTGGGAACACATCATCTGCAACCACTGGCAATACTGGTGGGGATAATGGGTGCTGCAGTCCAACAATATCTAGGGTCCAGCCTAAACTGGAATAATGGAGGCTTTACTATCTAAGGCATAAATGCTAGTCCAAATCTGGAGTATACAAAATGCAACTATTCAACAAGTGAATTACCTCTTCTGGAAGTCTCTGGGAGCAGAAATTCACCTTTTAAATAGATTGCAGCTCCTCTCCATACACTGTGCAATTTTTTTTGAAGTTTTTCAAATGAGAAGTACCTGCTTCTAATTTTATATATTTGCGATTTGGGGCAGTTTGTGTAGCTACTAGGGGCAAAAAAATTGGTCCACAGAACAATCACTGTTGCCTATCCTGTTCTAAACGTGCAGTACTTTCATTAAGCCAAGCCAGTGTTGCAAAATATTATGCAAGCATTTGAATTCTCCAGAACTTTCCCTCAAGTGAGCAAATAAACAAAGCTCCTGAGAGTGAGAGAGAGCAGCTGATAGAGACATCATTGAATCTGTTTTAGATAGAAACTACAGATAGCATATAGGAGTTCAGATATTCAAGTTAGGCCATATCAGTTCCTGGAGTGATTTCAGATTTTGCCTAGGATGCTTCCAAGAGCTGCTGGGATAAAGAAACCACCAGACAATGAGTGAGTCCCTAGGGGAGAAAGTCCTACAAAATCCACCTGGTATTTGGAACCACCTCCATTCTGAGACAAAATACAGTTGGGCCTCCACATTTGCTAGGGTTAGGGGAGGCAAGACCTATGCAAAAGTGGAAAAATCACAAATATCAAAATGTGTGTGTCTGTGTCTGTGGGAAGGGGGTAGAGGCATGGGGAAGAGAGCAGGCACCCAGGGTCCAAACGAGGTTAGGGGGAGGAAGAGAGAAGGGGTGGATAGGCATGTTGACCCTGTACCTCCTCTGTCTTGCCCACCTCTTTCCTTGGGTGTGGGGAGGGGCAGCAGGAGTGGGTTTGTGGTGCTGAGAAATTGGGCTGTGAGCTATCCTTAGCTGGCCAGACAGCATCTGGTGGAGGAGGAGGACTAGAGGAAGGTTTTTAAAGGTATGCATGGCCTTATTGGAGCAGCTGGGAGGAAAGGTTTCCCCAGAAAACAAGCACTTGAGGGGGGCAGAAGTTGAAGAAACTCACAAATAATCAAATTCTTCTAGGGGAGGTCCCTTCTTACCAGGCACTCAGGCAATCAACAAGCGAATGGGAGGTGGCAGCCACACACCTGAAGAAAGCATACGCACATACCGTCTCCCTCTTTCCCATTTACTTGCATTTTGCCTGGCCATGCCGCCTTCTAGGCACCTTGGCAATAAGCAAGTTACTGGGGGAGGGGCAGCCGTGCGCCTGGAAAAGGTGCGTGTGTGCGTGCATGTGTGTTTCCCCCCAATTCACTTGCATTCCATCCAGTCACATTGCCTTCTGGGTGCCTGGGCAATAGGCAAGTGAATGGGAGCGGCTGATGACACAACTGGAGAAGGTACACTGTCATGAACTGAATTCACATGCACAAATAGAACAGTGCATAAACACTATTTGTTAGGAGCGTGATACATCGTGCAGAACTTCAGTGAGTGAACTGGAGGCAATTAGCAAAATACAAAACATAAAAGACAAAGAGTTCAACTTCCCGCCCACAAGAGACCTTGAAGTCCTGGTGCAGCCTGGCTATGCTTATCAGTGCATTCCTAGCTTTTTGTTTATCTAAGGATCTCTGGTTCCCATACCTTGTTACAAGCAAGCTACTACTTAACTCCTACTACATATCCCATTACTAAAATATAGAGGACTACCTGACACACACTGGGCTGCCCCTGCCATTCACTTGCCTTTTGCCCAGGTCCATGGAAGGAAGACATACACACCCAAGCAAAAGCCAGGGGAATGGGAAGGGGAGAATGGGGGGAAAGCAAGAGGGCACCTTGCAAATAATCAAGTTCAAGAAGGTCAGACCCACAAATGTGGGGAGGACTGCGTAACAGGAAACCCGTGGCTGTCCCTTCCAGCTGTGTGATTCTGTGAGGACAGAAACACTGGGGAGAGGCTGAAGGCCACTACGTCTGTAAGCAAGGTATCAGTGCTAGCACTAATGGGGCTCTGGGTGCTGTGTTTCTTGCCTCTTCCTAAAGGAGAAGCTACTGTGACTAGCATCCAAGTGTTGCCTTTAAAGTTGTCAGTTCACAGCTTGTTTTCTGTTAATTTATGGAGCAATATATTCCACTTTTTATGAAGCAACCAGGTAAACGATTTTTCTGCTGCTTCTTGTTTATGAGCAGACAGGTTAAGGGAGGGAGGGTGCAGGTGTTGGATTTCTGAGGCCTGGCAGGGCCTTCTAGCCCCACAGCCCCCAAACAAAGACTCTTTGTTCTGGTGGCTTTATTTAAAAAGAGGAGAATAAGAGAGAACAAGGGAAATCCTGCCTCTCTAAGGGAGGGCTGAGACAAACCGTTAAGCAAATACACAGGAAAACAGGTATGAGGGTCATGGTCTCATTTCCTTTCCCCTCCTGCCATGGCTGGGCCAGGAAGTTGAGGCACGTGTATGACGCAGTGTGGTCTGGAGAGGCAGAGACATCACAGTTCCTGTACCACTGGCCCAGGATTTGTTCCTTCCCTGTGTCACTTCAGCAGGATTTCTGGGCCCAGCAGAACTCTGAGGCTCTGCAGAGACTCCATACATGCCTCAGAAGTGAACACAAGCATATCCGGGTACAAAAGTATTCTATTTTGGTTGTTTTAAGAAGGGCAACCAAGAGAGGCCTGTTTTACTGAGTGGGTTACGGAACTCAAGGAGAAGCACTTGGTTTCCTGGGTCTATAAGAGTCACCTTCATGCAGAGACTTCAGCTGGCTAAACCTCACAATAAGTATTCAGCTGGTAGCATGGTGGGCCATGCTGAAAATAATGACTTGTTTTTTCCTCACATACTGCTTTCAGCCTCATTGTTTACAGTATATTTGTGTACGATACTGCCAAGAAGACTTACTTCAGGTATGAGACTTTTCTGAGAGTCCCTCCTATTCATTCTTGTGTATTGAAGTGCTTTCACACTACACATTTATAATAGTATGATTCCACTTTATCTGCCTGGTAACATCCTATGGAATTCTGGGATTCTGCCTTCATGCTAGTCTACATGTCATATTCTGGTTGTAGTCTTTCCATCTGTACTTCCAAGCAAAACAGATAACTGCACTTGTACCAATGACAGATGGAAATGACTAGTTATTGACCTGACAGTTTATTTTTAAAAGTCCTCATCCAAAAGCAGATCCGTCCTTTTCCAGCTCTGTTAGCTTGCTGTGTTATATGGGTGCATGAAGCCAGGAAATAATGAATAATGCTAATACATTAATTTCCATAAAAGGTAAACATTCACTGTGTATGGTGGGGAGTGGCAACTGTGTTAGTCTGCAGCAATAAAAGCAAGGAGAGTCTTGTGGCAGCTGAAACACCATCCCCTCCAACTGTCTTGATGTAGCAGAGGCAGTCCTGATTAGTTCCCTGTTGTCCCACTTTTTTTAGCTGCTTTTAAATTGTCCCGGTTTCTTTCTCCTCTCACTTTAGTGTTTTGTCTTCAGCTCACTTCAACTGGTGAAGACTGTATTTAAAGTGCAAATGTAGTTTGCACCGGATTGCCTTAGGGTGGGAGGAGGAGGAAAGGAAGGGGAGGGGAAAGCTTGCCCTTCCCAGTAGCCTCAGGCAAAAAGAAACTGCTGCAGACTCTTCCAGCATGTTTGTTTTTATTCATTTCATAGCCTTTGCTATATTAACCACACACTGATGTTGCTTGGCCACATATGCGTTGGTTGTCATCTGTGACATATTGAAAAGTATGAAAGACTAACAGTTTCACTTGCCATTAAGTTTGTATGGACTCTGGCCCGCTTCTGTGGAGGCAGGTCGAATGGCAGTCATAATGGTCCATTAGAAGCCTTATTCTGAGGGCCTTTCCACACTACACTGTTATAGTATTATTCCACTTTCAACATCCTGGGGAAATTCTGGGGTTTGCAGTTTACTGAGGCCAAAGAGCTCTCTGGTTGAGAATTCTAAATGCTCCTCTCTAAACTGCAAACCCCAGGATTCCACAAGAGGTTGAAAATATAATAATAGCATTATAACAGTGTAGTGTGGAAGGGCCCTAGGTGTTTCGCTAAATCATTGTTGTTGTGTGCCTTCAAGTTGTTTTTGACTTATGGTAACCTTAAAGTGAACCTATAAAGGGGTTTTCTGGGGCTGAGAGTGAGAGCCCAGTGTCATCCAATGGGCTTCCATGGCTGCACAGGGAATTGAATCCTAGTCACCAGAGTCATAGTCCAATGCTCCAACAACTACACCAGGCTGGCTCTCTTTTGCTAACCTAGCTAGCTGCAATGACCTTTCCTTTGCCTTCCCTCCCTCCCTGCTTCCCCTTCCCTTTCTCTCTGCAAGAGAAACATTTGTAGTGATCATTCCCCCTCTGGTGACAGAATGTCACATCCTTGCTTGAAAGAGGATGGATAGGAGAGCCTACTTCTCCTGCCGTCAAGTACTCCTCCTCGTCTCCAAGTGGTGGTGAAGGAGAAAGATTCCTCACAACAATTTTTTACCTCTTTGGATCCTGGAAGGCCTTTGCTGAAAATGCCTGAAAAGAACTCAAAACTATGGGCTGTTGTCATTGGCTGGATCTCTTCTAGGGAATTCCCGCTCTGACATATTGAGGCTCCATCTGTCCTTATCCTTAGATTGCTGAAACAACTGTACCCCACAAGGATCCAAAGCTAGCTGCCTCATTCAGCAGGTGCCAGTCTTTTTCTCAGCCTCCCCTCTCTATCAGATGGATGCCAGCTCATGTTGAAATGAATGAAAGAACAGAACCAACCAAGTTGATTATCAGACCAAGAAAGGCTCCACCTCAGCCAGGATTCTGTTTTCAATAGAGATTAGCCAGATGCAATCCATAAGCTCACAAACAGGGCACAAAGGCAACAGCCCTTCCTCATGGTTTATCTCCCAAATTTGATGTTCAGACATACAAGTAAACCAAATATAGAACAAAATGTTGCGGCATATCCTCAGCTTCTGTTCAGGGCTCCTGCTAACCAATGGTGTTACCCACCTGGCTATTGCAAGTGTAATATTCAACTGCGTCCCTTCCTTTTCTATTTTTATCTTCCAACTTATTCTCAATATGCCCTGTATGCAAAACACACTGAATGCTTATTGGGCAATTCTGCCCACCGTCAGGGGGCGTATAACATTTGTTTTGTGTTTATTTCAGCCTCAGTGTTTTGCCATCTTGTTTCTCAACAACTCTGATCCAACCAGCACTCATCACTACAGTCCTCCTCCCACATTCGTGGATTTGAGTCTCACAGGTTTGATTATTTGAGATGCTGCTTGCCTCTTCCCCATTCTCCCCCTCTCATTCCCTGATCTTTTGCCCAAGTACCAGGAGGGGGAAAGATTCACAGCCCACAAGACTTTCTCACTTAACTCTCCCACCTGTCCCAGGTGTGTCGGCAGTGGCAGGAAGGAGAGTGCAGGGAGATCTTGTCCCCTGCACTCTCCTCTCTGTCACTGCGGGTGGGGGCAGGTGGGAGAGGGAAAGGGGGGGCAACCTTACTCCAGGGAAGAGAGAGTGCTCACAGGGAGGGGGGAGTTATTCATGGGTTTTTTAAATTTTGTGGGGGTCCTGGGCCCCATCTCCTGCGAATGCAGACGGCCTACTGTATATGGTTTTGCTGTTAGTGGGAAATATGAAATGTACCTGAAGATACCCAGGTTGATGTTGATGAATTTGCTGATGATTTGAATAAAACAAAGGTTCACACAGCAGTATTTACAATCCTTAAAATTTGTTTCACACCAGGTTCCATGCAAAATAGACCAAAACCAGCAATTTTCTTTAAAAAGAAAATTTGTCAATCAGTCCCAAACTTGCACAAAAATATTTGAGATGTCAGACAAAATGTAAATACCAAGTTTTGTTAAAATAGGCTTGAACAAGTGCTTTCTAGAGGAAATTAGTGCAGACTTTCTAGAATAAAACAGTCTCAAGCATTTGCTAACCAAAATAATTGACAGATCAGGTGCAAAATTGTGTTACAATTTTCATTTTTGATAGCATAGCAAGTATGGTAACTCTGTCATGAAGCATGTGGATTCGTTTAGCATAACAGACAAACTTCCAGTTATAGTATAGATCATGATGATGGTGATATTTTATTATTTTATTATCCCTCTTTCTGTCAGTAATGAGACTCAAGACGGCATTGCTTCTGAAAAAAGGAGGGTCCAGTGAGTACCCAAAAATTTCTGCTGGAGGTTCCAATGAGCAGTACAACAAAATCTGTTGGTACTTGGAGTGTCAATGTTCTGAGTGTCACACAAGGATGCCTCTTCTCTGCCCATTAAATAAATAGGAAGGAGCTTGGTATTCTAAGGATTACTAGAGAGCTTAGCTTGGCACTGGGCTTCTCTGTACAAACTGAAGGAGTACTACAGCAATTGTGAATAATATGGCAGTTATGCTAGTATCTTTATTGGCTACCCATTCTTGGTCCTTCTTTAACAGTTTTATCAGCCTCCTTATTTTGGTCCCTCTTGCTGTCCATCCTTTTTTCTCCAGATGGTGTGATGTATGACAAGGGTGGAGGTGGGGGATAGGAGTTGGCACACCCCAGCTAACTCTCCTCTTTCATGCTGTGATCACTCTTTCAAAGCCAAACTAAGACTGAAGTGCATGTATCTTCTGCAAACCTGTCCCTGTGTCACACTCTCTGCCTGCAAAGTAGCTGGAGCGGGGAGTCATGGCTCGCAGGGAGGGCTGTGGCTTTATCAAGGGCTAATGCTTCCCTCCAGGTTGCAAGCAGATGGGAGATGGAAACTGCTGAGTTTAGCATGTGGGGGGATTTGAGGGGCTTTATCTCAAGAATGGCTTTAAGCTGCTGCTGAGCAAAGCAAGTCCAATTAGATTAAGGGGGAGGCCCCATGGGTGCCCAGTGCATTCTACCTTGGCATTCTTCACCTGCCCTTCAGATTGGGTCACTTTGAACACCTGATTTTCATGAGTCGCAAAATCCCCCTGAGCCAGAAAGCAGCTGGTGCTGGAGAAGAGAGAGGGACCAACTTGCAGGAAAGGTTAACGCACCTTAAGGGACAGGGACCACGAAGGCTCTGCCTAGGATAAGGCTAGGCCAGACAAAACAGGCTGGATTAGAACAAGGGCACTGGAGGCCCCAGAAGGCTTTTTTGAGGATTCTCCTTTGCTTGGTGATTGTAAAGGGCAATGGGAGCAGGAGCCAGTGCTGAGGAAAAACATTCCCGTGAGCTAGAGAAGAAACTGAAGGAAGATGGGGAAAAGGATGCCCGAACAGTCAAGTTGCTGCTTCTTGGTAAGTGTACCCACAAAGCAAATCACCATTGTCAATAGTGAAAGTGGTGTGCCACTTAGTTGTTTTGCTTTGCCCTTAGGTGTGGTCTCCCTTCTGGGCTTAGTGCTGTGCCTGTGGAACATTTGGCAAAGGGGGCAGGTCAATTCCCCCTTTGAAAATGAGGAAGTCTTCAGTTCAGTGGTCTTACAACCCTGCAAGAAATTGAAACTAGGAGATATATGGACCAGTGGTGTATCTAGCCTAATCAGCACTTACTGCAGGCGTGGAAGCTGCACCCCTACCTCCTTAATCCTACCCTCACCCTTACACGCACAACTTTTTGTGCCTCTCTGGCATTGGTGCCCAGGGCACATACCCTACTTACCCCACCCTAGATATACCTCTGGTATGGACTGGTTAAAAAAAGTAAAACAGGCGGTGCTAAGATAATGTTTTTTGTGTCCTTCTGGGAAGACCATAGTGGCATTTGTTGATGTTGTTGTTAACTGCTGTCAAGTTGACTTTGACTTATGCCACTCCTATGAATGAGAAACCTCCAGACCACCTTATCATCCACTGCTCTGCTCAGATCTTGCAGACTCAGGGCTGTGGCCTCCTTGATTGAGCCTGTCCATCTGTAATGTGGTCTTCCTCTTTTCCTACTGCCTTCTACCTTACCAAGCATAACAGGGGGCAGGGAAATAACTACATCTTACAGAAAGTAGAAGGAGGATCTTCTAGTTTCATCACTGGAGATCTTGATGACTTTGTAATTGAAGCATCTAATTTCAGTTCCTTCTGTCGAGATTCTTACATTGATTCCCTTACACATTTAAGACCTGTGTGTTTTAAAGGTGCCTGAATCTTTCCTCCTGAGTGGTTTTACACATGGGATAGTATGATCCATGTTCCTAGTTGCTTTAAGTGTAGGTGGCATACCCTGCTTAGAATTAGGTCAGGGTGTGAGTATGACAATTGATTCTCAGTCATCCTCCCTATCTCTGCACAGGAGCATTTGTGACTCAGCTCTTGAAGACCCAAGGAATGGGTGACAGTTCAGGAGAGTAGAACCCTAATGATCATCTATGCCTCCCCTTCTAACAATAGAGATAGTTCTGCCTTTCAGGCACTTTGTCCTAGAATACAGAATCCTCTATTCATTGGCTATAATGGGAAGCAAGAATTCTCTTCTCTGCTGTTCTTTTCCATATTCCAGTGGAGTGTTCCTCCATGGTATAACATCTAAAGCAGGAGTGGGCTTCTGCTGGAGCTGCATGCACCCCCTTGCTGCAATTATTTTTTCAGATCCCCCTAGAAATTCCTTTTTTCTGGCAAAGTCTTTTGGAAAGCCCCAGGAGGGACAGTTTACCTTTTAAAGGGGTTGCAGAGATCTCTTGCATTGTTTATCATGAAAAAAATTCTGTTTCTAGAAATCAGATTTCTGGCCATATCCATTTTTGTTTTGTTGTGGCTGTTTGGCATATTTGGGCAGCCTGTCCAGTCAGTGTGGCATAGGGGTTTGAGTGCTAGACTATGACTCTGGAGACCTGGATATGAATCCTCACTCAGCCATGGAAAGCCACTGGGTGGCCTTGGGCAGGTCACACTCTCTCAACTGCAGAAGAAGGTGATAGCAACCACTTCTGAAGAAATCTTACCAAAAAATTAAAAACAGTTAAATGTTCACCTTAGGGTTGTCCTAAGTAGAAACACACACACACACACACACACACACACACACACACACACACACAGGTATATACACAGGTACACGCACATGCACAGAGAGGTTTGCCTCAAGGTTGCAATAAGTTGGAAACACACAACAGCAACAGCAGAACTGGAAGTCCCAAAGCAGGAAACTGATTCCTGGAGTTATATGTTGCATTTTTGTAAAACTGTGTGGCTGCATTTTGAATGTGGAGGCATTGTGGCTAACGGCCCAGATCTCATTATCTCAGTCATGAAGGTAAGCAGTCCTTCAGTAGTCATATCCCAAAGCTTTTCAGGCCAGCTAATCCTCCACAGCTCCCTGGCCAGCTGGAGCAATATCTAAAGGGAAACTATTAGCACCTGGAATAGGTCAGGAAAGAAAAGAAGAGATAAAGTAGATAACTTTAAAGTAGATAATTCAAAAGGCGAACTTGCCTGCAGCTCAAGAAAACAAAGTTGGTCTATTATGATAATGAAAGACAGAGTGGTGCCTGCTGTTGTCCTACACAGAAGAGTTTCTTCTTCCCCTGCTGTGATCCCTGGCCTTTAATACCTACCTGCTAAAGTCAGAGAATCTAAAAGAGATGAATTTAGAGTTGCCAGCTATGGTACAATAGAAAATACATCCTAGCCTGGCCATCTCTTATTACTAGATCTATGGGTCAAGGTCACCATAGCATGGTGTCTGCACATCAAGCATCTATTAAATTTGCAGCTACACTGGTCAATTTTTTGGAAAAGAGAAATCCGATACTTAAGCATCCCCCCTTTCAAGGGATGAGTTCCCTTCCTTTGCGGCTTCTTACTAAAAGTGTGGAACAATGGAATTGGTGCTCTACTTTTTACAAAGGTTATTCTTATCATGTGCTAAATACTTAGCCACTGATGCATGTCATGATTCTATATCTGAAAACTACTAAAATAAACCAAGGAAGTTCAGAGTGTGTTGTTCTACATATCCACATTCTCAGTTTCCCAAGTTTAATTTTTCTTATGTTAATTACCATGAATTATGTAACCTGCAAAGGAGTTGAGATGTAGCTTGGTGTCAGACCTCAGTTCATGCCAGATATCTTTCTTAGCCTAACAACATTTTCAAATAACCCCGGGGGGTGGTGGTGGATTAAACACTTTGTAACACTCTAGAACAGAGTTTTCCAAACTTTTCGTGCTAATGACACACTTTTTAGACATGCATCGTTTCATGATACAGTGATTCAGTAAGTAATTTAATAACTGGAGGCAGACCCTCCATCTGAACCTGGCCTGCCACCACCACCCTTGCCAGGGTCTTCCTCGGCCCAGGGTGGCAGTGGTGGGAGAGGCAGCCTCTCTATCCGTGCCTGGTCCCTGCCACCACCACCGCCTTCACTGGGGTCTTCCTTGGCCCAGGGTGGCAGTGGTGGGAGAGGCAGCCCTTTCACTCAGGCCTGGCCCACTGCAGCAGAGGGAGGGGCAGCCCCTCCACCCATTACGTTCACGCGATACACCTACACACTGCAGGGGATACACTAATGCAGTGGTTCTCAACCTGTGGGTCCCCAGATGTTTTTGGACTTCAGCTCCCAGAAGCTCTGAGGATTGACCATAGTGGCTGGGGCTTCTGGGAGCTGAAGTCCACAAACATCTGGGGACCCACAGGTTGAGAACCACTGCACTAACGTGTCACAACACACAGTTTGGAAAGCTTTGCTCTAGAAGCTAACATTTAGGTTTTGTCAAGATCTGCAGCACAATGAAGTGACATACTGGGCTGGGCCACATCAGACTGTAAAGGTCTCCCCCCCACACTGTTTTTAAAAATAATTCCCTGATTAATTGTCTCACTGCAAATGAAAGAAAATTGACATGTTAGGCAGATGGGTTCTACGCTAGGTCGCTCTGTGCAAGAAGTTGGGAAATTACTTTTTAAAATAATTTTCCCACAATTCATTATAAGCTCCCACCCATTAATCTGTTGTTGTCACTGTTGCAAAAAAGAAGATGCCCTCAGTACCGCAAAAAGCAACCCATTATATTTCACAGTGTTGCCATGACATGTTGCTTCCAAGGTCATCTCTGTACAATATTACTTCTCTAGCCATTCTCTAGGTTTGAGTGTTGGACTACAACCCTGGAGATCAGGGTTCAATTCCCCTCTCAGCCATGGAAACCTACTGGGTGACCTTGTGTGTGTCACACGCTCTCAGCCCCAGAAAACCCTATGATAAGTTTGCCTTAGGGTCACCGTAAGTCAGAAATAACTTGAAGGCATGCGACAAGAACAAAAACTGGAGTGAAGGTGTTTGAACCAAGTGAACACCGAAAATGTGATTTCCCCACCTACCCTCCTTTGTACCAGCGTATTCTATTGTGCTTATAGAGTGAGCCGTAGATGTACTGAATGGGATAATGTGGAAATGCTACAAGATGGTTGACAAGAGATCTGATGGTGCTGAGGAAGCTCTTGATAAGGACTGTCCCTAAAATGAAGTCCAAAACCAGAGTTTCACATGAAGAACTGAGGTACTTTAAATATAATTAACGCCTTTTAAGAGCATATAAGGGGCTTATGTATATTGACTTTACACCCCAGTATGTCATCTAATTTGCTTCCGGGTCTTTGCCCAGGGCCATGCCTAGCCATGGGCCTTCAACTGAAGGTACTTGAGGCTCCACTTGGAAGCTTCTGGACAGAACCTGTGTGCCTTGTCCCTGGGCAGTGGCATCTTTTGTCATTTCTGTTGGAAGTATAGCAAAGGAAAACGTATGGGCCAAACACATTTTCAGGTTCTCATGTAGATTTTGAAAAAGTGAGTTAACAATGGATTTCCATGATACTCACCTGCCAGTGGCAGCTGGTGACCCCCATGTTAGTGAGAATCATTAGCTGCCACAGAGCGGTCACTCCAGCCTTTAATCCAGGCTTTAAAAGAGATTTTCAGGGTGCTTAACCTGGTTCCAAAAGAGGTCCAGCATTTTGGACAGCTCCTTTAAAGCTAGCCAAAACATGAAATGGATTCATTGCCCCACTGATATGGGAGCCACTAGTTGCCACTGAGTCCTGCTGGTTATCTGGTGTGTATTTTGTATCATTCAATATATGGCATAGGCAGAACTCAATTTTGGAGATAGATAAAAATTGATCTCTTTTCTTTTCCATTTCTGTTTCCCCAGGAGCTGGAGAATCTGGCAAAAGCACCATTGTCAAACAAATGAAGTAAGTATTTGTAAGACAGCGATTACTCACAGTTTCCTACAACATTTCATAAGGGACAGTGGTGAAACTATACTAATAGGAATAACTTCAAATTGTTGCTGTTGCTGTTGTTGTTGTTGTATGCCTTCAAGTTCTTTTCTGACTTATAGTAACCCAAACACTTCACAAGGTTTTCTGAGGTTGAGAGTATGTAACACTCCCAAGGTCACCCAGTGAGTTTCCATGGTCAAACAGGGAATCAAACCCTGGTCTCCAGGGTCATAGTCAAATGCTCAAACTAGAATACCAGGCTGGCTCTCTTAACGTGCCAACTACTATTATAACACTACAGCATTTCTATCTAGAAGAGACTAATAAATGCAGTAGCACCATACCCTCTGCTCTGCAAAAAAAATGGATTGTTCTGCGTTACTGAGCCACTTCATACAATATATTTTATGGTTTCCAGTCAATATGATTTAAGTGTACACCTGGAAACATGAAGTGAGTGTTCAACCAAATGCCTGTATCATTAAAGGTACATAAGTCAGGTACATGTACATTGGTTTTATTTTCTGTTTTGTTGGTATGTACTTTGAAAACTTTTAATACATTTTTTTTTAAAAAAGTCAGTCGGTCAGGGAATTCCCTCTACAGCAAGTGTGGACAATTGCAGCTGATACAAGGACCAGTTTTTGGTCCTGTAGAGTTACGGAAACCACTCCAAATAACAAAAAGCGATCAGGGTGGAGGAACTAAGCCAGAATTGTCCACTCCCGGAATTTAAAAATGTGTATTTTGATGCCAAAGTGGGGAGGGCTGGACTTCTTCCAAAGGTGAATTGGCATCTGAGAAAAGCTTCCAGGAAAGGCAATTTGCCCTTGTTTTGACCCCAAGTAGGGCAGCTGGGGGAGGCCACAACAACAACTTTGGGGGGCAACAGAAGTCCAGGGCCACTTTGACTCCCCTTGCTGGGCAGTGGGTGCTCCCTTCTTGTTAAGTGTTCTGAAAGCTATCCTGCCAACAGGTAAGACAGTGAGCCAGGGAGAATTGCCACAGGGAAAGAAGATTGGTTGTCTTTGTCCTTTGCTTCTCTGTGTAGTAATACTGTGTGTCAGAGGGAGAGGGAGGGACAGAAGGAAGGTGGCAGAAATTGTCAGCTCTTCTGTACTTGGAAGCAAGGAGATGCTGCTGTGCAGCTGAGGGCAAGGATACACTGTGCAGCAGCTCTGGCCAAGGGAAGGAACTACAGTAAGGCCAGCCAAGAATATCTCCTTGCAACAGTAGGCTGGAAGAAATCACATGGTATTTTCTCTACAATGGTGTGCTGTGATATACAGTTGGCCCTCCACTCATACTGGGTTTAGGGGTGCAGGGCCCCTGTGAAACTGGGAAAACCACAAATATCACAAGCCCCCCCATCATATTTAAAACACACACACACACACACACACACAGAGAGAGAGAGTACCTGTAGTGTTGGGGTGGCTGGGTCTGGTCACATGTGTGTTTCCTCAGGATGGAAGGGGAAGGGAATGAGATTGGGGAGCAGAAGGATCAAGAAAGGGCACATCCATCCCATCCTCTTCCAGCCTGAGCAAGTAGGCAAATGTGTGTGATCTCCCTCCTCCTGTCCCATCCCCTTCCCTACTCCTGCCCATACGCATAAGCAACGGAACGTGTACGCAGCCAGGTCCAGCCATCCAGCCAGTTTGATTTCCTCCCAGCAACGCGGGTGCTATCTTAGTCCCAGTTACAAATGGCATAAGGCAGCAGTGGAGGTAGTGGCAAATACAGGTGCCCTCCACATTTGTGGGTTTGACTTTCACAGATTTGATTACTGGTATTTGCAAATTTCTTCAACCCCTGTCCCCTCCCCCAGCACTTCTTTTCCAGGGGAACCTTTGTTCTCATGCCTCCAATCAGGCCATGCAGCCTTTTGGAAACCTGTCTCTTGTCCTCCTCTACCAGCTGCTGCCTGGCCAGCTAAGGATAGCTCACACCTAGATTTCTCAGGATCACAAACCTCACACACACCCAGGGAAGGAGATGGGTATGAGAGAGGAAGTACACCAATTCCCTACCTTCCCTCTTTTTTCCTTTACCTGGTTTGGACCCTGGTTGCCCATTTTCCCCACTGTGCCTAAGCTGCCTTTCCACAAACACACACACTCACACACACATTTTGATAGTTGTGATTTTTCCACTTTTGCAATCCTAACTCTAGTGAATGTGGATGGCCAACTGCACAGTAATCTGCGAATAATCAAATCTGTGAATGGCTAACCCACAAATGTGAAAGGTCTACCATATCTCATTTCCCCTTCTGCTGTTGCCCCATGCTTTTCCTCTATGAAGAATAGCTATAGGTCAAAGGCAGCCACAGGCCTATCTGTTCCTGTCTATCTGACTGCAGTGCCACACTATTTTGGCTACCTGACTTCCTACTAATCCTGCTGCAGATTTGAGTCCTAAGAGTAGCCCGCCACAGCCCTGATTTTCTGGGCTGATTTTCTGCTCCTGTCTTCCTCAGAATCATCCACCAGGAGGGTTACTCCTTGGAAGAGTGCTTGGAGTTCATTGCAATTATCTACAGCAACACCCTGCAATCCATGCTGTCCATTGTGAGGGCCATGGGCACACTCAGCATCCAATATGGAGACCCAGCCAGGCAGGTGAGTTGCTCAGGAGTGGACTTGGTTCCATGTGGACTGTCTTCATTGTCTTCCTCCTCTTCTGCTTTGTCTTTAACTTCTTCTAAGTAGCAGCCACGTTTGTTCTATAGTATTAATTAATGGAATTTTATAATCATTTCCAACAAGATACTGTGCAGTATACAACACAAAGTCTAGAAAGACAGAGAACAAAATCAACAGAACTCTGCCTGCAGGCTGACAATTGAAACTGGGGGTGGACAGTAAATAGTCACTATCCTGCAGGTCTTTTCTGCCTCTGCTGGGGTCTGCCACACCTGGGATCTGCCACAGCAGAAGGTGCCACAATTGTCTAGATTTCAGTGATTCTTCTGGGAAGCACAGTACCCACTTTCTACTTGCCATGTTTCTGAGCATAGAATCATAAAGTTGGAAGAGATCACAAGAACCATTGAGTCCAACCCCCTGGCATGCAGGAATACACCATCAAAGCATTCCCACCTTTGGGGGAATTGCTGTGATTTTTGGCTGCAGCTCTGGAAACATGGACAGTGCAGGAGGAACGGTGACAGGAGCCAATTGGGCAGCAGCAGCATTCAGAAAATGAAACAAGATCCCCATCTAATGGAAGAAAACAGAGGCAAACCAACTCTTTAAATTAGAATGCTTCTGTTAGTTGGAAAAGAAATGTAAGAGTAATGTAAGAGTGCTACAGCATTCATGAGAATGGGAAGTTTAGATGTGTTTATTTTTGTCTATTGTGCATATTTTAGAGTGGCTGTCTATTGGTTTTCAGCCCAGTTCAAAGTGATGCTTTTGGCCTTTTGAAGTGCTAAATGCTTTGGAAATACATCGTCAGAAGAACCATTTGCATGAACCAGCTCAGTCATTAAGATCAACACTCCAGTCCCCTCATCTCTGGGCCATCAGCAAGAGCCATGAAGGTGACTGCAGCAGGGACACACCAACACCAGCCCTGTGGTAGCCTCAGGGAGACAGGCATGGCGTTATTGCTGCTGGCAATACACACAGACTCACACTCACATTCTATCCCTCTGCAGAATATGCATTTATTTTGGTCTGTGCTTTGTACTTAAAAATTCCCTAGCTGCTCCTACTGCATATGCTGCAGCTGCTTCTGCTGGTGTGTGTGTCTGTGTTTGTAATTGCAATTTCATGTTTTGCAATTTTCTCAGCCATCTTATCAGGGCATTGTGCTCTGAAAGCATGTTAAAAATCTTTTGAATTTTTTGTTAAAAACAATATTGCTGTGAATCAAGCAGTGCCATCTTTGGTCACAACAGACATGCTCCCCTGTCAGGTCCTTTTTGCAGCCAAACTGGGGGAGTGGGGAATGACACTTAGAGGTAGGAAATCTCTCATCTCACTGTGTTTGGTCTCCTGTTCTTGACTGCAGGATGATGCCCGTAAGCTGCAGCACCTAGCCGACACCATTGAAGAGGGCACCATGCCAAAGGAGATGTCCACATCGTCTGCCGACTCTGGGAGGACACAGGCATCCAAGCCTGCTTTGACAGGGCCTCAGAATATCAGCTGAATGACTCAGCTGGCTAGTAGGAGCTCTTTGCTTGAACTATTATTGTTAAAGGAAAATCCAAAATCTGCAAAAGAGTGATACCTTTATTGGGGCAACCAAAATGCAGAAAATAAATGATGCAAGCTTTCAAACCTTCATTGGCTTCTTCATCAAGCAAAGATTTTTAAAATCTTACAGGAGAAGAAAAGTGGTTATCTTAAAGTCCCAGGCCTACATTTTGTCTTATGTGCTATTTCTGTTGTCAGTTAAGATGGTTTAGACTGGGACCTCATTGCAGTCCCATTGCTCCCCTTCTTGGCCATATGGGGAAAAGGGGCAAAAAAAGATAGGTTATAAAATTTCAACTCCATTAGCAAAAGAAAAGTAACTTCTCTTGAGAACCAGGCAGTCCCCACTTACATAAAGCTAACTGCCTCTTTCTTAGGCAGAGAACACTGAATTTCTCAAGAAGTCCTTGTACATCTGGAAAAACATTTAGGTGTTCTGTAGGTAAAATTTGCCAACTGTAGTCCAAATGAAATAGGCTACATTTGTTGGAGGAAAAAAACTCCTACAGAGTCACAGTTGTAGGCTGACATTCTGTGCTGCAGTTCTAAATTTTTGACTTAATAAAAACGGTACAAATTAAAAACTCTACACAAGCTTCAGTTAAACATAGAAATATGAGTTACTTAAAAAAAAGTCTGTAGAGTTAAAAGCGTTTAAAATTAAGCTTGACAGAGTAGGAAAGTTTTCATTTGCCAGCGGAAGAAAAGCAGGGGGTGGGCATCCTAGCTGCTCTGGGGAGGGAATTCTGACATCAGAGAGGAACTGTTGAGAAGGCACTCTCCTTTGTGACAGAGTCCAGGGCTTGTGTTATAAAATACTAATGGGTGTGCAAGATCTTTCTGGGCTCAATGAGTATGGCAGAAAATGGGCACATGTGGAGGCACACATCTTTTTCCACAGATACGAAGTCACTGCTTGTTTGTATATGTTCTTTGATGTCTATATCTCTCCTCCTCTGACACTGATGGAAAATACAGGGAATCCTCTTGTTCTGTAAGCAGACAAAGCAGTATAGAAAGCCAGGCAAGAATGGCTGTGGCTGACAAGGTGCCTTCTCCTCCTGCCATGAGTTGTGCTAGGAAAGTGGCATATGAGAGAGAAGGTTCAAGAAGAAGAAGGGGCGTATTGAGATCAGGAATTCCTACAGCTGAATTGCAGACCTTGAATGTGTTACATTTGGAGGGGGAGGCACAAGTGTGTGTGTGTGTGTGTGTGCAAGTGTGCATGTACACACATGCACCTTCAAGGCACCTATTGACTTATGGTGACTCCATGAATTTCATAGGCTTTTCTTAGGCAAGGAACCCTCAAAGATGGTTCTGCCAGTTTCTTTGTCTGAAATATAGCCTACAGCACCTGGTATTCGTTGGTAGTCTTCCATCTAACCTGGGCTGATCCTGCTTAGCTTCCAAGACCAAATGGGATCTGATGCCTTTAAGATATTTAGGGCCCGGCAAAAGAGTACTCCCTGTGAACCTGTAAGCAGCACAGGGTGGCTGTGCTTGGACATGAGCAACTGCATCACTCATTTTTCCAATTTAGAAAGGCTGGATCTCTTTGAGCGCCTACACCCTGCTATATACCTTGAGCAACACACTTTGGCACAGGGAATATGACTGCCCTCTCTGAAGGCCAGGGGTGTCCAAGAGCTCATTCAGGCAGTAGATCTTATTGTACTTCTCTGTGTTTGCAGTTATCTGAGTGACCTGAGACGGCTAGTAGCACCTGGCTATGTCCCAACAGAGCAGGATGTTCTTCGCTCCAGGGTAAAGACCACGGGCATCATTGAAACCCAGTTTTCTTTTAAGGATCTCTACTTCAGGTACAGTATATGGGTGTGGGAACATATCTACCAACAAAGAAGATTACAAGCTTGATGGCTATTGTGCGACTGGTTTCATAGCTGGTGCCCTTCATGTATGACATTTTGATTAAAATTCATGCCTTCTTACCCAAATTCATCTCAGTTAGTTGTTGGATGGCTTCAAGTAGACCAGCCTCTTTGTCTCAGCTCCACCCCACACTTCCACATCTAGCAGCAGAGAAGAATGTAATAGCAGAGAATAGTGTAATAGCTTGCTTTAAGATGGAATGCTTGAGACCAAGTGCAAGATGGACTTGTCTGGGAAGAATACAGGAATGGGAGCATTGGCAAATGTTGGTGAATTGGAGTAGGATGCTCTGGCCCCCATGGGGTGAAAGTAAGGGCCACAGTGCAATATGCAATAAGAGGCTTGCTCTTGTTCTGAAGTCAGGCTTGGCTTTTTTGAAAGTTGCACCACAGTGTAAAACTTCACCAGTGCTACTTTGCCTATCACTGCTGCATTGGGGTATGGGCAGCCTCCCTTTAAAAGCATACCTTGGGAACTGACAGAGTCACACCACGAGGTACACTGGTTGCTTTTGTACATCAAGGAAAAAGTAGGGACAAGGAAGCCGCTTCTGCCCCCTCCACTGACTGAAACCACTGACAGTGAGCAGGCAGTGGCTGCGGAGGTGAAGCAATGGGGACGCAAGAGCCTCTTGCAAGAGGCTGCTCGCACGATCCCTGCACCGCAGCGCCGGGAACAAGTAAGCTGCGGAAAGGGCCTAGATCATGAAACAGACAGTCTGTAAGCACTGTGGTCCTTAAGTGCTTATTACTTATTAGCGTGCTTCCTGTATCTGCACCAGAGTCCTGTGGCACCTTAAACACTAACAAATATAATATATTGGCTCAGTTTGCATCATGTTAGTGACTTGCAATAGCATAAATCGAACATATACTTTCATAAGGAGAGGGAGGCCCAATCTCAGATACCCCCAGAGGGTAGGACCAGGTCTAATGGTTTAAAGTTACAAGAGGGTAGATTTTGATTGATCATAAAAGGAACTTCTTGACAGTGAGAGTGGTTTAGCAGTGGAATCAATTGCGTAGAGAGGTCTCCTTCTCTGGATGCCTTCATAAGGAGGCTAGACAGCCAACTGCTGGGAATGCTTTAGCTGGAGATCCTGCATTGAGGAGGGGGTTGGACGCAATGGCCCACAATGCCCCTTCCAGCTCTATAATTCTATGGGGTATTTTTGGTGGTGGTGGGGTCATTGCTGAGGTCAGAATTCTCTGCTGACCTTGCACAATTACTAGCTTTCCCCCAGGACTCACCTGCAGTCAGGTGCGGCAGCCCCCATTCCAGGGCCACCTAGTGGCTGGTGTGGGGGAATCAGAGAAGTATCTGGCTCTGTCCCTCTAGCCAGATGCAGAACAGTGACCTAATCTGCCAAACTCTCTGGGAGATTCCAGCAGATCTCAGCAGACAATATCATTGTTCTGTGACTACCTGTGTCTATCTAGAGGGACACAGCCAGACACTTCTCTGAAACCACCACCACCCCTTTCTCCACCAGCCATTTGATGGCCCTGGAGTGGGGACTGCAGCACTTAACTGCATGTGACTCTTGGAGGGTATGAGAGGGGAGACATAGCATAATTCCACCAGTGGAACTTTCATGCTGTGCTCCATGATACCAGCTTATGACTCCAGGCATTTGTGAGTTGGGTCCCAGTTCATCAGCTGCAATCGACAAACAGTTACTCAGTTAGATGGTATGCTGACCACGCAGTCCCATCAACATCTGCTCAGTCAGAAGTAAGCCTCGCTGTTTTCTATGGAGACTTAGGTTCAATTGCAGCCTAGATGTGTTGCTGCCAGAAATGATGGGTGGAGTGACCTCCTTGTTCCTGCTTTGTCTCCTTCATATTTTTGCAATTTACTTCAAGTTGTGATGTTGAAACATGTCTCCTGACCCGAGATCTGATGTAGGGCCAGGACGATGGCCATGCACTATGACATCAAAGACCCCCCAGGGTGAAATGCAGTACAGCTTGCCTTGGGAGCTTGATGTAAGGTTACCCTGAGAACTCAAGGCAACAGTGTGCCTCCTGTATTTTCCTTCAAAGACATGGGTTCCCTGCTGCTACAGTGCCTGAAGAAACCAGTTAAAACAGGAAGATTTGCAGGGGGTCTGGTGGGCTTATGCTTGCTGGGCCTGCAGACAGAACTGACACATAACTATTTGATTGGTGCAGGGCAAAAAGCAGAGGAAGACGGAGCACGTCCATGTTGCCCTACCCTGCAATTTTGTATGTGTATCTACCAAGGAGGTCAGGGCTGCTACTTCTTTAGCAGTACATTTTATTTCTATCTGTGAGGATTTATCGCCCTCTAAAGACACACAGTGAAAATAACAAACTTCCAATACTGCAAAGAGCTTTCCCTACATCAAAGCACCTTTGAGTATTTCCTCCCATCCCCAATCACTGAGCTACTAGTACAGTTCTGCTAGTACAGTTTCTGTGGTTCTTCTCCAAAGGGGAGGGCGGGGGCTTTCTCCTGAAACAGTGGTTCTTAACCTGGGGTCCAGGGATCCCCAGAGGCCTGTAGAGCCCTCATAGGGGATCCGCAAAGCCTTGCTGCTGGACAGCAACAGCAGCAGCAATAGGGGCATGGTGGCTGGGGGGAGCTGAAACTGCTCCTTTATTTGCAAATGAGGGAGCAGTTTGGGCATGCGCACACCCCTGCTGCCAGGTCACTGACCAAAGGGAACATAGCAGCAGGGGTGTGTGTGTGTGTGCGCGCGCACGCGCGTCCAAACTATAACTCTGGAGTCCGAGGTTTGAATCTGGACTCTGCCATGGAAACCCACTGGGTGACCTCAGGCAAGTCACATTCTCTCCGCTTCAGAGAAAGGCAAAGGCAACAAATCTTGCCAAGAAAATCCTCATAATAGGTTTGCCTTAGGTCACCATAATTCAGTTTTCAAAGGAGAGACATGATGGCTAGAAAGAACCTTCCCCGTCAGTGGCACTTTGTTGTTATATGAACGTATCACAAGTCTTTTTTTTTCAAGAGTAGTTCAGAGGGAGTTTGTCTTTGCCTTCCTCTGAGGCTGAGAGAATGTGACTTGCGCAAGGTCATCCAGTCTCTAAGGGGAATTTGAATTCTAGTCTACAGAATCCTTTAATATTTGAGTAGATATTTGAAAATTTAAATAAATATTTGAATATTTAAACCTAAATTTAAATATTTAAAACTTAAGTCTTGGGAGTACCTGGCAAAAAATTATATCTGCAGGGGGTCCCCAGTAAAGAAAAGATTAAGAACCACTGTCCTAGAGAATTTATCTAGCCTGGGTTTTCATGTTCACCCACTTCAGATCAGTGCCGAGGTTCTAGGCTTCTCTTCAGAGGTTCCATCAGGGGGAAAAGCTATTCAGAGGGGCCTCTCTTAACTTCCTGGCAGGATGTTTGATGTGGGGGACAGCGCTCAGAACGCAAGAAGTGGATCCATTGCTTTGAAGGAGTCACTTGCATCATCTTCATCGCTGCCCTCAGCGCTTATGACATGGTCCTGGTAGAGGATGATGAAGTGGTGAGTACCAGATCCAAATCACTTTCAGCCAAGAGTGAGAACCATGTGGCTTTCCAGATGTTTTTGAATTGCAGCTCCCAGTAATGGTTGTCATTAATTGTGCTGCTTGGAGCCACTGGAAATTACTGTTCAACAACACCTGGAGGTCATACAATTGCCACTCCTCCTCCAACCTCTTAGATGTTGACTGTCAGTATTTGGAAAGCAAATGGTGAGATGTGAGTCACAGTGTTGGGCTGGGACCAAGCATTGCTGAGTTTAAATTACCAGTGAAATTTGAGTTTTCTAGGGATCTCAATCCACTATCTATCTCTGTGCCAACCCTAACAGCGTTAGTGGGAGGATAAAAAAAGCAGGAGGGGAGTCTTATAAATGCTTTCATGTGTGCCTAAGAGGGAAAATGGGGTATAAATTAAAATTAAGAAATAATCAGATTGGCCCAGCTGTTCCATGCAGCACTGTAGAGGTAGCTGAAGTTTTAATGGAGAGATCTGAGATGATAAGTTACAACATGCAACAAAAATATGATTCAGTGGATGAGGTAAAAAGACTTCCTGCCCCATTGCAATTGAGAAAGATAAAACATACAGTACAAGAACGCCTCTCAGTTATTTAGAGTAAGGTTTAAAAAGGCAACAGTACTATTCTCAGAAGTGTTTTTTTTTTAAGTCTCTAAGAATGTGTATAGGCTGAGGCCTATCTTACACCAGGGAAAGTGCTGCAGAAGACATGACCAGTTTAACACCAATCTGCAAGCTATGTGTAATGCACAGCTTGGAATTATAATGGAATCTACTACAGCCATAACCACAGGTTCACTCTGGAATCTCAGGAGCATCTTTTTCTTCTGCTGAGGCTCTCTCCTAGAAGTTCAGCCACAAACAATGATAAAAGTACTTAGAGAGAATGAGGGGTAGCATTGTCAGATTCAGTACAGAAGATAACTCCTGCAGCTTTACAAAGTTTTCAGGAAAGAGGTAAGGGTGTGCGCATATACACTGCCACCCACTGAAGGGCAAAAGAGCCCCAAATTGCATTTAAGCTTGGCTCAGCGTACTGGCTGAATCTGAACAGAGCCATTTGGGTTCCCTTTCTCCTTCCAGAACCGCATGCATGAGAGTCTGCACCTCTTCAACAGCATCTGCAACCACCGCTACTTTGCCACCACTTCCATCGTTCTTTTCCTCAACAAGAAAGATGTTTTCCAGGAGAAGATCAAGAAGGCCCCTCTGAGCATGTGCTTCCCAGATTATGATGGTGAGTCCCTAGCATGCTGCATGTACACTTATGTGGACACAGGAAAGGTGTCATCTTAGGTCCAAACTTGTAGTAATCAGAAATGAGATGCTAGCTATCAAGAAGAGAAGAGGGGTTGTTTTTCCCCTCCTGAAAAATATGTTTCAGAGAGATTAGAGGCTGCACATTAAATGGTTGGCTGGTCTTGAAATACTCTGGCAAATTTTTAAATTAAATGAGCATCAGATGAAAAGTTGCATACATTTAGATAAATCAATAGAAGGAATAAATGAGCAGTGACTGAACATCCATGCACTCGCTCTCCATGCATCTTCAGGAAGGCTAGTAGCACCAGAAGAGGGCTGTAATCTACTGTCTAAAAGGCAAAGTTTGTGAATGAGCTTGCCTGTTTGTCTGTGTCAGGCAGGCAAAGACCTTATATGATTGGCTGTGTGAGGCAAGAAGACCTCATATGATTGGCTGGCTGTGAAGATTCTATGGAATCCTGGGGTTGGCAGTTCAGGGGGGAGCCTTTAGAATTCTCAGCTGAAGAGCTCTGAACAGTCTGGTTGCTATGGAGATGAGGCCTAGCAGCAAGTCCCCTCACGAACCCAACCTCTGTATGTTAACAACTCTGAATACAGACTGGATCGGAGAATATGGGCAAAAGTTACAGGTACAAAAAGTTACAACACAGTTTGGGGAATTAGAGACACAGGATGTCAAATCTGTGTATTTCAACCGCATCTAACTCCTAAGGTAAGGTAAGGTCATTCCTAAGGTATTTCTAATAGGTGTTACATATGAGAAAACAAAATCTGGGCAATGCTGGGTAAATACACTAGTGTCGAATAATTCTCACTTGTCATTTTTCAAGGACTTCCTGTTATCGTCTTATGGGGTCAGCCTCCCTCACTGCTTGCTTTCCAGATCTGTTAGAGTACAACTCCCATCAGGCCAGACAAAACAACTGTGTTGGATGAGAACTGTAGCACCCAGGAAAGCACCCAGGAAAGTTAGGAGAGCTCCACTGTCAGTAGCAAAGGATAATCATTTATCATTTTTGTAGTGTGCTTAAACTTGTGCTGTTACAATCTAACTATGCCCATCTTTATGAGTTTCTTAACCTGGTAACTTGTTTGGATAGATGCTGTAACCACACTGAAGAGTGGGAGGGCTGTTGCCAGAAACTGGTGGAGCTGGGAACTTGTTCTCCTGATGGAAGACTTTGTTTGTTTGGTCCTACTGCACACATTTCATTACAAAGAGAAAATGGATGGGAGTTTATTATTTGCATCTTTTTTTGATGAGTGGAACAAGTTACCCAGGACCTATCATACTAATCATTGCCCTATTTCTCACTAACCAGTGAAGACATCTGGCAGTGCAGAAGTGGCTGTTTGGGGCGAAGTGCCTTAAGTTGCTTTGCACTTTAGGAAACATAACACCAGGGGGCCTCAGTGCTCTGTGAAACATCACAGAGTTTCCTGCCACGTAAACCAGAATTCAGCTTTCTTCCTAGGGTGTGTGTGTAACTTGGGGATTTTGTGCTTTTCCACCTGCCTTTTCCTTTACATTTTTGTAAATAATGGCCTCTGCTTTCTCCCCCCCCCCCCGCTGAATGAGGGCACTGCAGATGCTGTCTGGTTGGGACAGTCGTGGTAAAAACTCAGTGTGGGGCAGCCACGTGCAACAGTTTCCTATCATCATTCCACTCCCCCACCCAAATATTGCAAATGGAGGAGATGGTGTCACTTAACCATTTCTCCTCTGCCCCCTTTTTTTGTTCTTGTTCACAATTGTCCTGCAGGCCGTTGAAAAGATAATAGAGCCCAGCGGAAGACAATATGAGTGACAATAGCAAAAATTTTGGTACTGTTGTTGTTTTGTTCTTTCAAGTCATTTCTGACTTATGGTGACCCTAAAGTGAACCTATCATGGGGTTTTCTTGGCAAGATATATTCAGGGAGGTTTGCCTTTACCTTCCTCTGAGGTTGAGAGAGTGTGACTTGCCCAAGGTCGCCCAGTGGGTTTCCATGGCTGAGTCAGGATGCAAACCCCCTTCTCCTAGAGTCCTAGTCCAACACTTGAACCACTATACCACATTGGCTCTAAATTTGGTACTACACAAATTGTATGTGTAAAACAGAGAATGATGTGTGTGTGTCCACATGCACTATAATATTTAGGGAAAAGTACGTGCATGCGTGAACTGTTCCCTTCTTTCTCTGCTCATATTTTTCTCTTCATATCAGCTGCTACACTAGACTTGAGTTCAGTTAAAGGAAAAGTCCTTGGAATGAGATTCTACAGGGAAGTAAGGGGGACTGAACAAAGACTTGGCTTCCCTAACCCACGCAGCCCCTTTGCCTTAGCCATTGAACTCCACTACTTCTTTAATAAGAGAATGGATAAGCAAGAGTTTAAACGAATGGTCCTGCCACTTGTAATTTGCCCCTACTAATTTAATTTATACCCCTGTCTTTCTTCCAAAAGAGGCACTCAAGGTGGCTGACAACAACAAAATACAAATTTAGAACAAAAATCTTATTTAACATGAACAATTTTGCATGCCAGGAGAACTTCTAAATAAAAAATCTGTTTGCCTGCTGGTGGAAGGACAACAGAATGGATGCAAACCCAGTCTCGGGGAGTTTCAGAATCTGGGAGCAGTTATGACGAACATCTTCTCTTGGCTTCCTACGTGCATCTGCAGGAGATGGACTTTGATTAGGATAAAGCTTCCATTTGTTCATCTTTATTCAATCCCTTTCTCCTTTCAATTCAAAATAAGGCCAGCTTGCCTGATTTAGATGGAAAGGAGAGGCAGCATTGCTCAGGGCATTAAACTATTAAATTCCATATAAATTCTCTCAGTATTTTTATATGTATGTTAATTAGCAAGTGTTACACAACAGAACCCTGAGGGATCCCCACAGGCCAAGAACCATGGCATCAAACAGCAATCCAAAAAAAAAAAAAAGGGCAAGCAGAAACTGGGGAGTGACTAAGGAAACCTGCAGAAGAAAATGGAGGCATGTCTCAAGATGCTCGGAAGATGGTTGTGCTTACTAATAAAACACCATGCTTTGAGCATCTCAAAATGTGTCTCCAATTTCTTCTGTGGATGAAATAGGAACCCTCCAGCCTCACCTTTTGAACCTGCACCTCCAGGAAGGAATGGAGATGCTGTAAAATGGCCGCAGCATGGTGGAGGTGTTGGGAGGAGGTAACTCCACTAGAAATCTCTCAGTTTCTTTCTCCATTAGTCTTTCCCTTTTCCTTTTAATAGTCTTTATTCAAATTTAAAATTATATATTAAAAATCAAAATCTCCATTAGTCTTTAAATGTTCAGATTTAAATTCTTTGTATGTGTTTTAGAGTTTTGCAAGCTGTCTTCAGTGGTCATTTATACCGAAAAGCACGCTTAACATAGTTTAAATAAAAAAGTAGCTTGAGATCTTCCTTCATAGACTTTGAACTACAAAGCAGTTGTGACTACTTTTCTGACAGGACGTGCCACCTGGGAAGTCCAGCATGGGGTCCTTTCCCACTGTGCAACAAGTCTCATAGTGCTCTGGTGCCCACTGTGTAACAGTCCCAATAGCACTCTGATGCGTACTGGGCAAGGGGACCCACACACAATAGTCATGCTGTTGGCTCTGTTTGTACAATTGTCCTAGTGAGGGCGCTACAGCTCTCCTCCTCTCCTGAGAAATACAAGTGCTGCGCCACATCAGAATTCACCTTTATATGATCATTAGTCAGTTTACAATGACATAAATGCTTAACAGGATACCAGCCAGTCCTTTTATATCCTCTCACCTTTTCAGCTTGTCATATTTGAAAGTATGGAGAATTACTGGAGCTCCACTAGGTTAGGAATCCCCAAACTTAGGGTTTCACCACTGAATGTCCACAGCACATCTGTCAGCCTCTTTAAGCACATGAATAAGGGATCTTTGGCCATCGCAAATGTTGCGTGATCACAATCCTCATCATCTCTGACCATTAGCCACACTGGTTGGAGCAGGTGGAAGATGGAAATCCAGCAACACTGGAGAACGTTGGTAAAAGGAGTGGGACTACAAGAAGGCCTTCCCTACACACAGCAAAAGGCTACATCCTTTCTACAGATGATGTTCTCTGAAGGTAAATAAATGTGGTGGAAATCTCAGAACATAAAAAAAAAAACCCCTGAAGGAGCTTCCTTGACCAAGATTAAGCAGCAAAGTATTCCTTAAAAGAGAAGATCAGGAAAGAGACATTTTAAGGAGAATGTTAGCTATAGCAGCTTCTGGTATTCAGTGATTCTATCTGATATTGATAATTTCTTCAATTCTGCAAATCAGACTAAAATCTTATGCCAGGAAAATTATCTCACAGGTCTTAGTTGTATCAAATTCTACTTCAGGACCACATTTCTCTAGAAATAACTGGTATTCTGCTTGGTTTTATGGATGTTGTGATATAATGGTTAGAAAGTTGGACTGGGAGATCTGGGCCATAGATGGATTCACAGAAGCCATGAAACTCATTGGGTGACCTTGGGCTAATCTCTCTCTCTCTCTCTCTCTCTCTCTCTCATTCAGCCTGAGCTCCTCTCACAAAGTTCTTGTGTTGTTAACGTGGAGAGTCAGCAAGCAGTTTATGCAACATTGAGCTCCTGAAGGAAAAATGGGAGATATACCTATCTCAGAGATAAATAAGCATAGAATGAAAACTTTTCATCAGTCCCAAAAGAATTAACCTTCCTCTTCTTATCACTTGTGCTGATGCAGGGCCCAATACATATGACGATGCAGGTGCTTATATCAAGTTGCAGTTCCTGGAGCTCAATATAAGACGGGATGTGAAGGAGATCTACTCACACATGACCTGTGCTACTGACACGCAGAATGTTAAGTTTGTCTTTGATGCTGTCACTGATATCATCATCAAGGAAAACCTGAAGGATTGTGGGCTCTTCTGAGCACAGGTGTTTGTTTTTGTTATCCCATACTACCTGTAGCAACAGAGAGGAGATACTATCCAAGGGCCCTATTTGCTCCACTCTCCTAGTGTACAATGACACCTCCAGTTTTGCAAGACTTTGGGAAAAAACTGGAAAAACATGAATAACTCCCCCCCATGCTCCCCCCAGTTCTCTTGCGTTTTGCCTTTGTGCACATTCTCCATGCTGGGGCCAAATGCATGGGAATGGGAAGGGGGGGACTCCAGAGGGGAGAACATGTGCACGCGCACCTCCCACTCATTCTCTTGCCTTTTTCCCAGGGCACCTTTGCCTCCCTCCTCCATGCTTGGCGAAATGCAAGGAGGAGGAGGAGGAGGAGAATGGGAGTGGGGAAGGCACATGTGCTTGCAAATAAATTCATGAAGGTCAAATCCACAAATATGGAGGGAGGGCTGTATATGGTTTGAAGTCAGGGACTTATTATTATATAGCCCATGCAATGAGAGCTATAGACTTGTCATTGCTGTTGTGCAACGGCAAGAGAGGGCCTGGAGGTATCTCTCAGGGGCAGAGCACAGATTTTCTATACTGAAGACCGCAGACTGCAGTTCAGTTCCTGGCATCCTGTTTGGTAGTAGGTGATGGGAGAGACATCTGCCTGAGACCCTAGAGAGCTACTGGCAGTCGAATAGACATATTGGGCTAGAGATGGGCAAACAACCTGATCTGGCATCTTAGAGTGTCCCTCTGATTCCCTGAACAGCAAGGAGAAGGTGATTGCCTTCAAGTCTGGCTTGAGGGCTTCCCTGAGGCTTTGAGAATTAGTCATGGGGTGGACGGAGGGCGGGTTGCCAGCCAAGACAGATGCCTGGTCTGATGCAGCTGAGCTCCTGTGCGCATGAGATGGAGGCAATGAACAGTGAGAGAGGGGAGACGCCAAAGTAGCAATCCCGGAAAAATGGCTTACATGTAGGTCTTACTTCCTAATTTTGTAACATGGCAACTGTTTTTCTCTACAGGCATTCTTGCTCTGTCTGAATAAATGCAGCATTGCCAATTCAGCCATGTGAAAGGAAAATGATCCTGTTACCAAAGCTGATGCAATCCATTCTCATTAAAAGGGTGCTATTTTTAGTAGTGACCCACCCATACAGAAGCAGTTCCTTCCTCCTGAGGGCTAGGCCAAGCAGAAGCACAAGGAGCATCCATCTGCTCACAGGCATTTATTGGAACCTCTGATTGACTGGATACCTCTGTCAGAAAGCCTTCTAACTATCCCTGAGAAGGTTTGACCTCTACCTTTTCTTCAGTACCCTGGGTCTCAGCACAAGGAACATTTACATAACTTTGTCCTGGAATCTCTCTTTCTACCTAAGGCACTGCTGTACCTCTCAGGTGTGAAAAGCTGCAAACCCATGTGGCCTTTCCTCTTGCAATGGCATCACTTGCTGAATCCTACCATTTTTACTCAACATCTCTCTTGTCTCTTTGCCATGGAGTATCCCCTGCCTGCTCCTGCTTTCTGCCTGCAGCACACTGCTTCCTATGAACAGTGGGCACATGCCCAGGTTATTGAAGATGTTGGACTGGAGTGCCAGAATTCTATCCTGCCTCTGCCAGAGAGGACACGGCAGTTGCACCAGTAGATACAGAGATTCTGATCTTTACACAAGATGGATTTTGGAACAGTTTTCCTGCAAAAAGCTTTGAACTCTTGGTCAAAGCAAGTCGAAATTGTAAAACGCTTCACGAGAAAAGGTTTAGATTTCATTTCTTCCTACAAGGCATGTTCTCAGCATAGTTTTCTCCAGCTCTGTTTTCAATACCAGGTATATCTTCACTCTGAATCCTTCATTCTTCAAAATATGCAGGTTCTGCACACTGACTGGATGACTTATTCAATTCCCTATCCATCCTCATAATAAATGCTAGTTTTTTTTAGAATGAGCTAATTCCAAAGTTACTCTTATTCAGACTCACTGAAAGGAAAAGAACTTGTTACTCACAAGTAAGTCCCACTGATTTCAGTATTACACTCTACATAAGGACTAACACTGAATTTAGACCAAAGGCCTCTCCGCATGTGTTAACTCCCATTAACCTCAGTGTTCATATGTATATTCACATGTACAAGACCCTCTGTCACTAGCTATACCAAGCAGTGGAGTTGTGGTTTATTTTACAATTACTCTTACATTATTTTCAGGATGAAGTAAATATGGACTTTCAACTTAAAGAAAGAATTCATTTGTTGGCAAGTGGGCTAGGACATGCATGTGCTGACATTTCTTCTGCTGGGGAATTACAGTGGTGTAACTTGGAACTTACACCATTACAACTCACTTTTTTAGTCAGTGTGTATGCTGGAATTCTGTTCTGACCAAGCAACGACCAAAATCTTACTCAAAACCCACCTTGTAAGCAGCACTACCTTCCCTCCCGCAGCTGTCTCCTTGTTGTCAGAGCAGGGGGGGATCAGTGGAGATAATTACTGTTGTGGGCCTACAGTGACCCTAAGGCAAACCTACCCTGGAGCTTTCTTGGCAATATTTATACACAGAGGGTTTGCCCATGCCTTCCTCTAGGGCTGAGCGAGCGTGGCTAGCCCAAGCCAGCCAACGCGTTTCCATGGCCAAGTTGGGATTCCAACCCTAGTCGCCAGACACATCCACCTATTTTTCTGTAACTGGACACACAGTGGCAGGCATCTGTAGGATCTTCCAGAGTCCTCTGCAGATTACGTGCTTGCAGCACATCCTGCTCCAGGAGAATAGCTGGATGTCCCCATTGGTCAACTTGCTCTCTGAAGACACAGAAATGTCCACGCTGTGCAGCTTACAAAGCGAGGTTGGCTGGAGGTAGCACTGGAAGCTACATGAAACACAATGCAGACATATTTAGTCTAATCCCAAACCCACTAAGTGGTCTCACCTGGTACTCCTCCCCACAAAGTTCTTCCTCTAGGCATGGCACCAAGAAAGAGGACCGTGAGTGCGGCTGAAAAGGGCAGAATCCCCTGCACATTTACAGATGTATAGTTCCTTGGGGGTCTGTGTGTTTTTCAGAGATCTGCCAAACCATGAACTCAAGCATGGGCTCCATGTTCCTCTAAAGTAAATAAAATGTATGGTGGTTCTAGGCTATATTACAGGAGGGCTGCTGCATGTGTCCAGGGACCAAATCTTTGCCTCAAAACCCTCCAGGGGCTGCAGAGACAGTCCTCTCCAAAACAACAACAGGTGGGCAAAAAGTCATGTCTACTTTTGAAAAACTTTTGTTATTTAAAAAAGAAAAGAAAAGTGCAGGGAGGAGACCCCATGCAACCTAATTAAAAGGCAAAGTGTCTCTTTCTTGGGAGTTTCCAAAAGAGGCAATTCATCTCTCCCCGCAAAAGAGGGAGCCTGAAGAGATTAACAGCTGCAAAAATAGCCACTGGGGGATGCATGTGGCCTCAGGGTCCCACGCACTGCAGGGTCCCATGCATCTAAGTCACAATTCATCTTCCCCTTGCCTGCATTTACTAAGGCTCAAAAAACAGCACGCTTCCTTCTAAGTTCCTTCAACTCTTCATGCTGTTTCTGACTTTGGATTCTGACCAAAAACATGGGAGGTTAAAAAAAAAGAGGCGCATTTGAAACTATGAAGAATTTTAATGGAATGCAACAAAGGGAGAAGACTGGATCTTCTCTGTTTCCATTGATCCTTTTGGTTACACAATAGCATAGCCCCAAACACAAAGAGAAGTCTCTGCCTCAGAGGCTGGGGAACCAAATGTTAATCCAGCTTTGGCCGTCACAGAATGGAATACTGTGGTCGACAGTCGGCGAGCCAACCAAACCACATGCAAACACTGAGATACCTGAAGTGCACATGATGCCAGGTTGACAGAACAGGCCCTGAGGCCATAACAGTGAAGCCAGTGTTTCTTCTGTGCCATGCTGTGTTCTCACAGCCCCAGTTCAACGCAGACACTGCCTAGGAAATCTATTTGGTGTGCAAAGGAAATTTACCATGCTGATGCACAAGCCCACACTGAGCCATCACGGATATGTGCAAAGGCCTGGCAGAGAAGCAGCGCAAGAGAAGCAAATGCAGTGCAAACAACAGAGCTTTCTTTCTACTTTTTATTATTTCAAACCATGTGAACAAATTTGGTAAAACATTGTGATAAAAGCTAGGCTGCGTCTTGATGGTTACTAATGGCCCCAGTGCCCATCGATTGCACGGCAGGCAGGCAGGCAGGACCGCTTACATACAGCAGTGTTTCCTCAATTGACGCTACAGTTAGAGCTAAGAAAATTCTTTAAAATAGACCTGACATTACAGCAACCTCAGGATCACCCTCCAGGCCCTAGGGTGGGGCACAAAGGAATGGAAAGAAGTTGACATTAACATTGCTTAGTCCTTAGTGGAATCTTAGCCCTTAGGAACCTAATCCTGTGGCCAGGAAGAAACATGTTTTAGATCCTTGGGCTCTGCCCCCTCATAAAAAACTTATCCTGGACCACAGCAGAAAGAGAGAGAGAAGGGCTGGAAAAGGGGAGAAATGCGGGGGTGGGGAACCTTTCTATACTAATCTAAACACAATGCACATTGAAGCAAACTAAGGAACAGATGTAAACATACAGACACCCTCAAGGCACAAAATTTACTAGAGAAGATGAATTCATATTGGGCAACTCAAACATTAACTATTTGACATTTTAAATAAGGTCTTTAAAAAGGTTTCCTTTAAAAAAAAAAATAAACTGACTTTTCCTGCACAAATTGGCTTCTTTGAGGAATGTTTTTGATTTCACGCTGGTCTGTGCAAATTACAGAGGTAGGGGCCGAGAAGTTTGCTTCATAGCAAGAGCTCCCCCTAACAGAAGATGAAAAACAAATGGACAATGGATTGCTTTGGCAGAGCCAGACAGAGGGCTGCTTGGGCGAAAACAGAAACAGACAAACAAAAAAATTCCTTCAGAAGTTGTGTCTTTCAAAATGTGTAGGAAAGAACATTAAAAACATATCCAGCGCCCCTTGACCTGCTACCTTCTGCACTTTAGCTTAAAAGGAAAGGAAAAGAAAGGATATACATGGAAATGTTACAGCTATGGCAGGCCACCAATCATCGGTGATTTCAGTAAGGCTTTGTGGACAAAGGGAAAAGATAGAAACGGCCTGCAAGAGGCACCTGGGACAGCACAGAGCGGGAAAAGCAATGGGACCTGTCCCTCGGACAGGTGGAGTTGCCAAAATTTCCTCATCAGGAAAATTACAAAGGAATGAAACAGAAACTTAAGAAGCAGAAGTCATTAAATGGTGCAGTCCTCCCTTCATCAACACCAGCCTCTTCCTCATATGGAGCAGTTCAAGTAATCCTGCAACGGGAAGAGAACAGAAAAGTCTATCAATGTTCAAAATTCAAACATCCATCCAAAGTATGCATTAGCTATACAGGCAACAGAGAACATCTGATGCTGTTTCCACAGCTTGCCTCCTCTGATTTTCTGCATAACTATGAGAAACACGCATGTATATGCTGAATGGTATATGCCTATTTAGATATATCTGGACACATCACTGTTATGTTCAACAGCCATAATAAATGCAAACTGCATTTAGCTTGCACCCACCTCACATGTGTAACCTTCAGCTTGGACACTATTCAGTCCTTGAGCTAAATACTAGTTGTTCATACATCTAGGCAAGTAAGACTACGAAAAGCCTTGGTCTTACCTTTCAATGCTTTCTAAAAATTCTTTTACAGGTTAGTACAGGATCTACAGAACAGAGAGTTAACATGTTGCACACTCATTTATTTCTCAGAGAAGAAACAGACACTCCCAACTACACACACCCTGGTTAAATGGGCAAACATGACATTATCTGTATCAAGCAGCCATGGGTAACTTCATTCCCTCAGCAATATCTCACCTTCCTATGTTCCTCAGTAGATGTCACCTGAAGAGCTAGAAGAGCCCACAATCCTTCAGGTTGTTTTTGATGATGACATCAGTGACAGCATCAAAGACAAACTGCACATTCTTGGTATCAGTGGCACATGTAAAGTGGGTATAAATTTCCTTGGTGTCCTTCCTCTTGTTCAGATCCTCAAACTTGCTCTGGATGTAGCCAGCAGCTTCATCATATTTGTTGGCGCCTGAAAAGGAGGAGGAAAAGAAAAAAGAGAGCAATCAAGAAGACTATACCACACCATGACTGGGTTTACTGATCTGTATGTGTGGAGAGTTCAGCCTCTAATGTACTTCTAACAGAATTAAACACAGGTAGTTTGGTGATGGAATAACTGCTCTAGTTCTTCAAGAGGCCAGCATATGCTGTGAGTAATGCCAAAAGCAATCCTGAAGCCCCTTTAACAGAACAATGTGATGCAAACCGAGTGATACACTCTGGCCCTTAAAGAAGCTTTGTCCTCCTCTTCTGGCAAGTACTTAGTAGCACTTGGCTTAGCTTACAGCAAAGACAAATCACCAATAATAAAGGGAAATGCATCATCTCACCAGCTCCTCCCCATGGAAGTCAAGAGCAAGGAGCTCAGCTTTACAAACCAATCTGTAACACCAAAACAACCATTGTCCACTATAGTTCGCATGCCATCTTCAAGGCTGGAGAAGGAAGTACTACAACAGGATGCGAGAGAGACCTCTCACTACAAAACCCCCAAAAAGCATCTGTGTTTTTAGAAATTTACAAAGATGCATCTGCATTTTTACAAATTCATCTCAGATTTCATCTTACTACAAAGTGACTGATCCATTTCCCTTTCTTGTGAACTTTTATTCTCCCAAACCACCTGAAAGAGGGTTCCAGGAATAGCCATCCTCATACAGTGGCATGCTGTTCACATTCCCGGCTCACTTATGTGCTTCCAGGCCAGCCCTGTGACAGTTCCTCTCTACCAGCAGGGCTAGAAATACTAGAAACAAGATCCAGTTTGGCTGCAGAACTGTAAAATAATTCATGTGATAAGGTTTCCTGAAAAATAGTCAGTGCTAAATTCTCTGCACCGATCTAGATGTTAGCTGTCATCAGCTGCATTTCACTTGAAGATGTACAGGGTTCAGCTACTGCTGTCTGCAGCATGCCTCACATATCAGCCTCCCCTAGGGTGGTGTCATCTTCCTCGAATATACTGGACTACAACCTCTAGAATCCCTTAGCCAGCATGAAGCGGCCCTGCATCTTGCCTGCTCCCTCCAGCTAGAAGACTAATGTGTTCAAAGGAATAGCTTTGGCATAGTGACATGCCCTCCAGAAACCTGAATCTTAGGAGGAACAGCAAATTGGTTGGGGGAGGAGAACTGGCAGCTGACAATGTGTCACCTAGGCTGTATCACTGAAAACATTCAAGAAATGCTGCCCTGGGCACGCTCTTTCCTATTTTTTTTTCCTACTCAGCAGCAGCCCCACAACCTGGGACAGGCTTTGCTCAAATGGCTGAGGAGCTTATCAGCAAAAGTAATCACCACACTTCCTGCCATGTAGAACAAGCACAAAAATGAGGACAACGCCTTCCTTTCTTGCTGCAGAAGCAAAGAATTGGGTGTCCTGACATCTAGCATTTAGCAAGCAGTAATTAGCTAAAGTCACACTGGTGAACCAAAATGCAGATTCCTGAATTTCAGTTCCACAGCATGCATCCCATCCAAGGCCATCACCTTTGCTCTCCACCTTTCTTAAGATCCAGAGTTGACTGTCTCTCAGCTGCAGCCCCCCCACTCTACCCCCACGTAAGAGATGTCTTAAAAACACAGGTGTGAAACTCCCAAGGGAGACTTGTAGTGTTTTAAAGAATAAAATATTTATTGTGGCAAACCACAAAAACAAAGCTTTGCCATAACTCATCTGATGGCCTTCAAGATGTTGCAGGACTCTTTTCCCATGCTTCCATTCATTGAAAGGCTAACACGGTGACGATTCAGCAACGTAACTGTATGATAAACAAGGACTACTACACCCACAAGTATGCATGGGTGCACAACTGCTCTTGCGCGAAGAAACAGAAGTGTTCCTCAGAATCAAAACATATGTCGCACACAACCTGAACAGGAAGATTGCTGCTCATTAAAGATACTAGTCACACAGCCTCTTATCCTTGCAAAGCAGAAATGATATGGTGAGTCATAATGATTCTGCCAGAAGTTAGCATAACTGGTAGTGCAACATCATCAATCTACTACCAAAAAGAAACTGTCATGTACATCAGTGCTTGTTAAACTGTGTGGTGGGAGGCACTGGCACCTAGTTTTTCCAGTGTACTAATACTGTATTTGTGCCCACTGGCTACAATTATTTTTCCCTTTCCTGGAAATTCTCTGGGGACTAGCAGCTGCTAGCTCATGGATGGGCACTAGTCCATGAAGCACTTTTCTGAGCAACACTGGAGTACAAAACACAGTTACCTGGGTGGTTGCAGCTGAGATAAGAGGATAGAGTATAAGTAGCTTAACACAACTCAATACCCTTCAGAAGGCAAAAGCTATACAGTTGGTGATTCGGTGGGATCTCATGTGTTTTGGAGCAGAAATCTTCTGGGAGTAGGAAGTCCAAGCACAGGATTAAATATCAGGAGGGTCACAAACTTCAGCTTGGTTTATTATCTTGAGCCTGTATTTTGTCCTTTTCCCTCAACACATGGTAAGCAGGGATTTCTCAACCTGTACAATGCTATGGTGTCTCTCTTGATATTTCTCCTTTTTTCTAGATCTTTGTGGAACTAATGAGCTAAGTCCTTACATTTCTTCCAAGCCTTCTTTGCTTATCAGAGGATCTGAGAGGAAGATGCAGCCTTATCTCACTTTCACAGATGTCTGTAAAAAGGGAAGGAGAAGAAGAATCCTGCTCTTACTCCCAGAACACTCTACAAGAGAGGCAGATAAAAATTCCACCTCTTTCTGGAGTCCTCTGGATAGTGAAAAAAGCTTAGGGTAGAGAGGGAATTTTCTGACTTGCAGAGTTCACTCTGGAAAAGGGAGAAATGACAGGAGAGATTCCTGCTGCCCCAACCAATATCTGGATGAAGTGCCATCCAGAGAGAAAGTTGAGATATAAATTTATTTAATTAACAAATAAAATCAATCACATGGCATGGTGAGAGGATCTTAAACAGAGTGGAACTGTGGACACCTGGGGTCCATTCACACTACAGAATTATAGTATTATTAAGCCACTTTAACTGTCATGGTTCTACACTATGACATCCTGAGGTTTGTAGTTTGGTGAGTCACTGGTGGAGAATTCTAAATGCCCCTTCATAAACTGCAAATTCCAAGATGAAATTCAAATCCCACAGCAAAAAACCATGGCAGTTAAAATAGAATAACAGTGCTCTAATTCTGTAGTGTGAATGGGCCCCTGGTGAATACAGAATGCTGTCAGCAGGGTGGTAACATTTTCCTATGCAGTTGCTTGACTCTCTATATTAAATGCAAGTGTTGTTTAAAATTTTTGTGCCATGCATTTTAATGCATGTTAAACAATGTTTTACCAAGTGTTATGACCTCCTCAGATGGCTCTGGCTCATGAGGTTGAGCAAGAAAGGTATTTCCCCAACCTGCAGAACTTAACTACTTGAACCATGTTTTATAAAGATCAGGTTAACTCCCTTGCTTCCCTCTGTCAATTTATTTTTAGATTTCAAAACACCAAGTATTCTTTATGTATTTTAACTGATTTCAAAACTTCCATGATGCTTTTTTCATGATGATTTTAATCTTCAGTGTTTTGGTACATTTGGGCTGTGATTTGTCTTCCTTTATCAAGAAACTGTACTCCAACAGCTATTACTGTGAGTGTTATGTATTAAAGGTATGGAGCTGTGGTTGTGGCATCTATGATTTATCTTGTTTTAGTGTGAAAAGTAATGCAGAACATGCAGTTCCTTCAATTTCCCTTCCTCCATTTTTTGGAGTTAATCACACACTTGAACATAGCAAAGTATGTTGAACATAGCAAAGATTTTTTTTTAAAAAAAAGTCATATGAAAAAAACCAAAGAAAGGTAAACACTACTTTAATAGCATCGCATATAAGCATATAAACTGCCAAGATCCCCTATGCTTGTTTGTAGCATAAGAGTTCTGCATGCAAGACTCTGTTATGGCTCGCTAGCACTCACCATGTTGCCACAACAGTCCCCTCCTGAGTCATTCCTATATGCTGGTGTGTGTGTGTGGAGGGGAGGGGAGGAGAGGGGAGGGAAGGGGAGGAATCGGGAACATACAGCCAGATGCAGGCTAAGGTCTTCTTCTGCCAAGATCTGCTGAGATCCTCTAGGGGTCTCAACAAATGCTGTCTTTGGTCTCCATCTGGCTATGGGAGCACAGCCAAGTGCTTCGCCAGTAATGGAATGGCCACTGGGGGCAGCTATCACAGCGACATGGTGACTCTGGGCTGGGAGAGGCTTTGGTGGTTGCTGAGGAAGGAAGAGAATACCAACCACTGCAAATACCCCCCCCCAAAAATACGTGTGAGAGTTTGAGGGGGGAATTACACTTGCATACGTCACTAACAGGATGCTGGCCGCTACTTGGAATCCAAGGAAAAACATTATCATTACTATGAATAAACATTTTACAATAATAAGCCATCTACTTCCTTAAGCAAACAAACAAAAAACCCTCATAAGTAATGAGGAAACAGTGCAGCAGCACAAGGAAAAATATGTAGACCTCATGCCCTCACTCCATAGCAACAGAATTGGGCAGTAACCTCTGAGATGGAAGAGTAACTATAGAATTGTTCAAAACCAGCCACCACAGAATTACACAGAAAGAAAAAGAGAGGGGGGGAGGGATTTTCCTGAACAATAAATTGGTTGTTAATATTCATTCATAAATGTCTCCTATCACACACTAGTTAGAATTTATATGCTGGCAATGTGTATGATATGCCCAGGACCACAATCTTTCTGCCACCAGCCCTCCATCATAAGATGGAAGTGTCATTAGAAATGAATATAGACATCCCCCCACCCTGCAAAAGACATGCTGCCCCTAGCCCCAAACCACAGAGCCTGCCTATCTCTGAAATGTATCTTGCCCCACAGGAAATCTCTGCAAGTTTAGTCAACAGCCCTGTTACATACTACTGCTGATGTAAGCAGTTCAGAGTTAAATACCCAGGAAAATGTAAAACTAGATCTGTCCTGGGCACTGTCTCCCATCAGCTTTTACTTCTAAACAGAGAAGGGTGTTCTCACGCCAAAAACAGTTCATGAATTCATAAGTACTCATGTGAGATGAAGTTAACTGTCCCATGACAGGGGAGAGGGGGTGGCACATGTACCTGTGTATTCTGGGAAGCAGATGGTCAAGGGGCTATGAATGATCTTCTCCTCAAAGAGATCCTTCTTGTTGAGGAAGAGGATGATGGATGTATCAGTGAACCACTTGTTGTTGCAGATGCTGTCAAACAGCTTCATGCTCTCATGCATCCGATTCTGTTAAGGCAACAAATACAATAAGCCAGGAAATATGTTACGAGAACAACGAGGGACAATGGCACAGAGGGACAAATGTGTTGTAGACGGGAAGTCTAAGCTAAGGTTCTGTCACCATATACTGGAACTACCACTAGCTAACTGAGGCCCTTTTCACACCCTACCGTTTTCTGTCACTGTCCCGTTGCAATCCCAGCAGTGCCACTGCCAGGATGGAAGCATGACCTCAATGCTCCCCTCCACACCCGGCCGGCTGCCTGTGGAAGAACAATGGGAGGGACATGCGCCTTCCTTCTACAGTACAGCTGGCCACTTCTCGTGCTGCACTGGGGAAAGAAGTGCATAGATTGTGCTTCTGTCATTTCCACACAGCCACTGACAATGGGCATGTCACATGATGAGGGGTCATTACCGGATTTTTTTCGAATAATGGAATATCCCACGATTGCAACAGGTGGGGATACGCTGACAGTGGGACTGCGACAATGTTGTGCAAAAGCACGACTTGCGGACTGGAAGCAATGTATTCCCACTGTGAGACAGTGACGTTTTACGGAAATGGCCACAGCTGAATTTACCTCTGTCAGTGCAGACCTTGTCTACCTAATTAAGTTAAAATTCAGACAATATTAGAACAGGCATATTTAGGATTCAAACAATGGGCTGTGTTAAGATTATACAAGGAAAAGGTTTATAGGATTCCTGTAGCTCAGAGGCAGGCAATCTGGTGCCTTATACATTGTTTGTGCTATGACTTCCATAAGCCCCAGCCACTATGGGAACTAGCAATTATGTGAGTTGTAGTTCACATAATCCAGAGGTACTTCCTCTGCTATAGTTCATCTTCAGAGAATAAACAAAAGTTAGTTTTAAAACAACATATATTTCTTCTATTAAACTACTAACCCACAGACTACAGAGAATATGTTAACATGTTTTGGTCAGTTTTGCTAGCCTTTCTTACAATTGCTAGAATCAAAAGGCTTGTTCATACTTCATTCAGAAAATATGTACAAACTGCCAATACTGTGCTGAGCTATTTCTTGCATATCTGTATAGATACTTATTCACATTCAGTAAGCTATATACAGGAAGAATTAATTTTTTTCCAAGGGACTGATCAACTTGGCTGACCCCTGCCAGCACAGGAGAGTTGCTTCAGTGATGCTGATTAAATACCTACTGAAGCAATTCTCTTTTACTGACAATAGGGCAGGATATTCTGGATCTATTTCAGTTCCTGAACCAATCTTGTGCTGAGGTGTAGAGTTAGAAAAAGAAACAAATATTAATGATATTTTCCTTGTCAGTGTCTTGCTTTTTTAAACTTCAGCTCTTTAAAGCTGAAACTCCAACTTCTGTATCAATTGAGTATTAAAATATTTAATAGTTCAGAAGTTGCTGGAGCTGGGGAGGGACACAGATGGGCAAGAAGGTTATCCCCTTCTAGAAATCTGCACACTTATATTACCCTGGGGACAAAAGTGGGGAAGAGATCTGACAAAGGCAGAGCAATATCTGCTTGGGAGAGCTACACATGGTCATTTCAAGAACTAAACGTGGAGGATATTTTTCTCATGAAAAACTGAACATATGTATCTAACACTCCAAAAGAAGAGAAATTCAGACAGCACCAAATCTTCCAAAAGTATAAACTTTAAGATAAAAATGTAGGTCAGTTTAAATAACCCAAACCAAGAATGTCAAAGGGGACCAATTTTCATCCTAGACAGCCAACGTAACGCCTTGGAGACTGTACTATTAACATGATTCCTTCCTTACCATCTCCTCATCTTCAGCCAGGACCAAGTCATATGCACTGAGAGCAACACAGAAGATGATGGCTGTCACTCCTTCAAAGCAATGGATCCATTTCTTTCTCTCTGATCTCTGGCCCCCCACATCAAACATCCTGCAAGAAAGAACTCACAAAGTTACTGAGGTTGGATGCTGTAGACATTACAGCAGCAGATCATCACTCAAATGCAAAGGGAAAGCTGCAGTTCATCAAGCCCGGGAAAAACCAGGTACAAGGGCCTTACAGTGCAAAACTGGAGCTCTGTGTCTGCAGGAGAAATTTCCTTCCACACTGAATGCTGCAAACATTTCTGTAGGGCACTTTGAAATCTGGCAGAATGTCCACCAAACTGAGTTGGACTTTCACCTTTTCTTGGTCTGATTCCCTTGGACAAACTCTTCTGAGGAATTCTCTTTGACCATGGGAAACACAGAGAAGAATTTTTGGGCTTTTAGGAAATCTCCGTTGTCTAACTAATGTTATACTGGGAGCAGTACAAAAAAGAATGGATGTTTGGAATCTGGTTTCCAATTACTGAGTGTCCAACTGGGAGACTTGGATTTGGGTCAATACACTCTTTTCAAAGCCAAGAAACCAACTGGTCACCCAGCCAACAGGAGTGGACATGTCTGTAGTTTCTGAAGACAGTAACTCAATGGATAATAATCTAGCCACAATCATGGTGCCTTGAAACCCCCTGCCTCTCAAAACAGAAATCATCTGGTCCAGTCCAATGCAATCTGCCAGCTGCTGTGCAGTATATATGGACAGGCTTACATTTTAGGGTTCTGAACAGATCAATTCTACACAAGGTAATTATGTTTTTATTCAACTTTAATGGTAATTGAAGTCAGAATCACATTAAGCACAGGGCTATCACCAAAATGCCAACCATACATTACTCTTCATCCAATGTGTGGGGTACACAACATGTGCGCACAACATAGCAATGCCTGGCTATGTTAGCCTTGAATTGAGGGGGGTGGGAGGATGAACTGCATTTCCCATTAGTGTTCTCAGTGGCACCCCCGTGCTTAAGGTGATACACTCTGGCCTGAGGCACAGAAACTACTTCATTAATTACAGGAGATCCACCATCTCAAGAGAAACTGTTTTTGGAGGGCAACTACCAAAGGCTGCCATGTACATTAAGCCTTTAATGTGTCCCATATCAAAGCAAGCAAAGGTCACACTTTAAAAAATGAACACAAGTAATTTAAACATGCATATGTTGATAAAAATAACTAAAGCATCTTATATCAAAAGCACAGCAAAGCTTCAAAATGCACGCTATAACTCTACAGATCAAAATCTGCAAAAAAAGCAGTGATCACAAAAAATATACTAATTTCAGCAGTGAACTGTTATTTTAAAAAGAGACAGAATAATGTAAAACAACTGAAGCAGGGGCCAAGAAGCAACCAGACTGCAAAGTCCAAAAGGCCTTTTTATAAAGCCAAGTTTTTACCCAGTGTCTGGAAGCACAAAATGATGCAGATATGTTTGTACCATCACTGGAAAGGCCCTGCTCCTTGTTCAGGGGTGAGAACCTTTCTTTATATTGAGAGCTGCATTTCCCTATGGGGGATCTAACAGTACTTCATGTCAGAAGCACAGAAGATGAAGCCAGAGGACAAAAGTAGGCATGTCTGTCATTTTTCTCTCTGCTTCTTCATTTCCTTTTTTTGCTGAGTAACATTAGACAAGTCTGCCACCAACTGACTGTAGACAAATTTCCATTAAGTAAAATTAATTAATCCATTTAAAAAACAGAATAATCACAATACACACAGACTTAATATTCATGCCAATTTGTAGGTATCTAGGTTTCATAGTCTTTGAGGTCTGCTGGAGACAAACATGCCCACAAGCATTTTCTTTTATTATTGCAGTGTGTCCTCTGCAGACGTGATCTCAGCACACACAAATACAAGGTCATGTGAAGTCTCATGTCCAATGATCATAAACAGATGTGCCAGGTGAGCACTGACACTAGCACGTGTGCATGCCTGTTGTGTCCACGGACGATAATGGGATGGAGTATTTGCATTTTTGTTTTATGCGAGGGTTCCTAGAATGGACCGGCTGCATATATGGAGGGCAAACTGTATAAATAGCCAGTATACATTTCCATGTTGCCATTTTTGGTAAATTGCAATGAAGAGTGTCAAGAACACCCTACATATCATACCCATAGTGATCCTTCTTCTATGCTGTTCTCCTGAGGATACACACTGATGTTAACAGGGCCTAGTTTGAATGTCAGTCATTACCTAATAGTGGTAGCAGAGATTTTCCTGAAGCATATGCTGGATTCAGATTTTTACCCTGCATAATCAATTTGCGGACTGGTGGGAAAAGAGGAATGGCCCTTCCTGTACTGAAGGAGCAATGCCACGTGCGGGCTACAGCATGCAGCAGGAGACGACAACAAACCAAATAATATTTTCTGCATTGGAGGAAAAACACCTTAATCTGGCTAACACAGCAAGGAATCATTTGACAGCCCATGCAATGCTTAATGATTGGTTAAGCTACCCAGCAAGATCTGAGGAAGGTCATTAGTGGTACTTAGAAAGTATTTTAAAATAGCAGGTGATTTCCAAATAAAGTATGTACAAATGCATATTCTAAAATGGAGACTTGGGCCCAGAATTCCATTATTGCAGCTAAAACATGGAAACTGCATCCTCTGACATTATAAGGAAGTTTGCTATGATTAATTCTGGTAAAAGACAAGCTCTGGGACAGAGGGAGACACTAACAGAAAAGCTCATATTGAATACCCAGACACTAGCAGTGATAAATAGAAGGAAGACACAGAGTTCCAGAATAAGCAAGGGCCACAAAACCACTCTCTTTCCCTAATCTCTCGACCTCCATGGAAGAGTAAGTCTAGTTTTTTTTGTGACATTACAGCAAATTGGCAGAAAAAGAAATGTCTATATATGCCTAAGAGGTCATAAAATTCAGACACTGATGACGAGATTTTTTTAAAAAACAGAATTTTATCATTAATGTCTCACTCATTACTGACAAAGATCACCAGCTTAGCTATAATTTAAATCTTACTTGATGGAACACATGGCTGCATCTGTGAAAGTCTGACTGGTGCTACTCAGCAAAAAACTAGTATTTGTTTAAAAGGGTGCAAAGAAAGAATTATATAGAGTAGAGCAACAAACTGATTAGTAAATATTCATTAAATACAATAACTTTTTGCTGAAATCGGTGGTGAAGAAAGTTCTGACAGATATTAGAGGAAGCAGCAAAGTTTATATTGGGGTGGGGAAAGCTGTGCCCCCTTCTGCAGCTGTTGTTAGACTCTATCTTCTCTCAGTCCAAGTCAGCACGGCTAACAAGTGATGATGCAGATCCCTGGAATGCTGCAGGTTGTTCATTTCTGATTTATATGAAACAGTGGTACCAAAGACTGAGTAGTTATATATTAATAAGAATGGCTCCAGTCTATGTGTAACATAAATGATATAAAGTAAAGATAAAGTAATCAGTTGGTGAATGGTGTGTTAGCACTTGTACAAAGCCTTGGATTCAATGGATCTACTCTAGTAGGGAGTAACCACTGTCATTCCAGAGAAATTGATTATTATCCATTTATATTAATTTATTCTAATTTATGTTCCATGTTTCCACTGTATCACTCAAGATGTCCTACAATCAGAAGAAAACAAAAACGGAGACATCTAACACAGAAAGAGAAAAGAAGATCTATCCATCAGGATAAGGCATTAAGAGTTACAGTCCGTAAACATTTCTAAAAACTAACATGAAGATGCTGAACATAGCTGGGAGAGATATAAAAAAGGCAATCAAAGTATGGAAAGCTATAACTCAAAGCAATCCTTGATCAAGTGTGTACAACCATTTCAACACTCTAGGACTTCTTACTAATTCTGCTGCTGCTATGTTTTAGTGCCCATATTTACATGACAGTATCAGGAGTGAAATGGAAATCCATTAGCAGACTAAGGTTTGTATGTTAGAACAGTAAAACATTACTAGAACACTGTGATTTTAGAGAGAAAAAGCAAAATGACTGAAATGTCCCCAGGCGTGAAACTGATGTGTCCTCAGTGGCACACACTCAACTAAGTGCAGTTAAATATAAGATTTCGTCTAACAAACGTCATAAAGTTCTGACTTTCTTTTGTACATGCTAATTACCTCATGTTTGCTTTAAAATAGGCACCTGAAATTTGACAGCATTCTATATCACTTCTTTTTGAGAAGCATCCATATTATTGGCAAGGTATACATTTGCTCTTATTCGTTATTATATGCTTCTTTTTGGAGCAACAAAATGCATTCAATACAAGTTAGTAAATCCTCCTTTCTCTCCCTTTCACTGAAAAGGAAAGCCAGGACTCACAGAGGAGCAGTATCTCCCTATCATGAGACAAGCAGATTAATCCCTTAAATCATAAGAAAAACTGTTTCATATTTTGTTTCTTTATCCCAGATGCCCTGTATTTTCTGCAATGAACTGTAGGTTTAACCTTCTTAAAGAAGGAGCAAGAGGACAATTCCCTTCTGGCTCACAGTGCATCAGGAATAACAAATAGTGACAATTTCCAATAGGAGGTTTTGTGTTAGTCCACAGCACCAAAAACAACAAATTGTCTTGTAGGAACTTAACCTATAACACATTTATTACGGCACAAGCCTCTGTGAGTTAAAGCCACTGAAGGGAGTCCATAAAAATGCAAGTATAACCTCTCTCACAGTACATTTATCTATTAAATCTTCTGAAACCACTTTCTCTCCAGCATTTGTAATATCCCGTCTTATCATTCCAGTGACAAGAAGCACAAAGTATTCTTCACGCAATTTCTTCCAAAGATTTTGCAAATAACATTTCTCTACCACTTGATGATGTCTGAATCTATCTTATGAGGATACACACTGTAGAAATCAGAATACAACTTATGACACACTCTGAATTATTTCCAGAAGAGAACATCTCATTTGTTTCTTAATGCGAGAATATAACATTTCGCATGCCAATATTAAGTAAGATTAGGAATTCTGTACTTGCATTTCCCCACTCCATGCTGTTGTTGTGTGCCTTCAAGTTGGTTCTGACTTATGGCAACCCTAAGGTGAACCTATCACGGGGTCTTCTGGGGCTGAGAGTTTGTGATGCACTCAAGGTCACCCACTGAGTTTCCACGGCCCAGTGGAGAATCAAACCCTGATCTCCGGGGTTATAGTCCAACACTCAAAACACTACATCATGTTGGCACTCACGTCCACTCCATCTTTACCCCAAATAAATAAGAAGATCTGACATAAGGAGTAGCAAATACTTCATAACAACAGGACTCCATTCAAGCTTTAGGATCACGCTACTGGAAAATATTGAGTTTACAGCAATCCATCCTGAATTTTTCAAAGTGGCCTTGGGAAATTCAATGCAAATATGAGTAGGAAGTATTTTACATTCTCAATATTCTACATCTTAATACATATCCACTATCAAGACTAAAAAAAAAAATGCTGCAAAGCAAATATAAGCAATTCACAGATGCATACAATGAAATAACAATAGTAATTCTTAACATTCCTCATGTCAAACAGATTTATCTGTATATTTATATAGTTAAACTATATTTAAACTATATTCAATTTAAAATATGCAGGGTGCTTCACTTTAAACAGACACACATAACACACAAAGAAAATGTTACATGCATTGATCTTTCAATGCACTATTTTCCTGTGCATAATCACATATACTCTTTTTTGGGAATCTAAAGCTATGTATAGGCCAGAATTTTTTGTCCCATATTACAGATGGAGTCAGCGCTAAGATACCTGGCACTCTTAAAAGCATTTAAAGGAGTTCTCTGGTAGGATCAGGACTGATGGCTCCTATTCTTAACAACTACACTACACTCCAACCTGCACACTTTATAAATACAAGATACAATTAGACTGTAAGCAAAACTTAAATCAAAATCCTCTGGAGCCTGTAAGTGAAGTAAGAAAGTTCTTTAAATATCAAAGCAGAAATGGCACGGCCAAGGTGCTCCATGACAGCCTGTTGCACTAGACTGAGAGAGACTGATTTCAGGATTAATTTCTATCTCTGTGTCTGTATGGAGGCACCTAACCTGCATTATTTTCTTTGCAATTAAATCTTGATAAATATTCTGCTGCGATCTAGTTAACACTTGCACATCTCAGTAAACGATTAAGCATGTCTTAACTGTGCTAGGATCTTGTCTATCCCAATTTGCGATTTCTGGTTGTCATCCTCAAATGATTTCTGGTTGTCAAGCAAGGAAATCAGAAGAAACTACTGCAGCATCAAAGCTCTGTATCTCAGAACAAAGAGCAACCAGCTTTTTACATGTGTCTATGATTCTCCAGAAAGTGCTGTAGCAAAGAGAATATCTGATTCTGACATAAGGAGGCAGCAAGTGGGGGGAGGACCCATGGGTTCAAACCCCCATTCATCCATTAGGTTTAGGGTTGCCAGAGCAGAAATTGGAAAAAAGCTCCTGTACTTTTAATGGCTGTGTAGAAGGGGAAATTTCAGTAGGTGTTGTGTTTATTATCTTGTTTTGTGAAAAGCAACACCTGCTGAAATTGCCTCTTCTACACAACCATTACAGAGGTACAGAAGCCCTCACCAGTTTTCAGTCTGGCAACCCTAATTATGTTCCCTGAGGGACCATAAGCCGGCCTGTCTCAGGGGGGAGAGTATGTGTGTGTGTGCGCGCACGCAGGAGACAGACAGATTGCTATTTAGAGGAAAGACAATATGTCAAAAGTGGTTTTGAAGTACTATCAAAGACACTCTGCACAGCAATTGCCTCTCACTCTCTGTGCTGGAAAGCGGCTCTAAGAGCTGCCAGAGAAGCACTGCTGTGAGTGAGCTTCGCTTCTCTTCGCTTCTCTTCCCTCCCCCAACTGTATTAATTTGGTGCAGCCGGAACTAGTGGGAACTAGTGCTCTCACCCTGGCTGGCTGCCAGGCTTCCTCGCAAGCACACATGGGCTGCTGAGACAGGCCACCAATGGACGGGAACAGGCCAAGACCTCAGCTGAACAATGAGAGGAAGCAGAATGGGAATTCCATCCTGAGGAAAAGTGGAGACAGGAAATCAATGTGACATGTAAGCAAACTCTCCCCATAAAATGCCACATAGTGACACATCCGTGTCTCTGCGAAAAGCCAGGCCCGCACTCTCAAATGCTCAGTAACTCATCTCTCAGTAGTCTTCAACCTCTTTCCTGCCTTTAATTCACTCCCTTGGGGGTGGGTGTAGTGGCCTTCAAGGAAACACTCTGTAGATGTCAGCTCTTCTGTTCTCCCTGGCAAACATTTAGGTTTTGAAGTGTCTTCAGCAATTCCAACTTCTTCCACTGGGAAAGACGCTTGAGGGATTTTAACAAAACCTAAACCTATTAACTGTCTGGGAAAACGGACAGACAAAACTCAAACAAAAACAAAAACCCAAACAAAAACCCAAAACAAACAAACAAACAAAAACTGCCTGTTTTCAGTGCTGATTCACACAAGTATGTACCTCATGACTTCTCTTGATGACTAGCTCCTGAATGTGCAAACCAATCCCAATGAAAAGTATGACATCTGAGGCAGAAGAATGCCAATTTGCACATGTAAATAATGGCCTCACAACACTGTCAAGTGATGGAAATGCATGTACACAACACACAGGAACATAAAGTAGGTCAGGACAATGCGCCATCTACCCAGTACTGACAGTGCTGACTGGCACCAGCTCTCCAGGTTTTCAGACACGTTCCTTTCCTAGCCCTACCTGGACATGCTAAGGATTCAATCTGGGACCTTCTGTGTGCAAAGCACGTGCTGCACCACTTAGTTAGGTCCTTCTCAGGACAGAACCTGAGCCCCCCTGACGGTCTTTGATCCAACTGCCAGGCCAAATCCTACTTATCTTCCAAACCCAGACAAGAGTGGCATTGGAATCCAACATCCCCTCCACATAGCATAAATATCCGTATGAGACAAGCTACACTGGCTATATATAGTTCCCATTCAGAACAGCAGCGCTGTGCAACACATGTCAATAACTGAGCGCTGCTTTGCAATGCGTAACTACAACATGCAATGTGCAACTGCAATGCTCAACTGCCAAGTGAAATGTTGCTGTATGCACAATTTCGCTTCTACCGTTGTCAGCAGGATGTATCTGTTGGTGAATCATTCATCCCGCATGCATACAGTTGACTAACTTATGCATGCATATGTCACTAACAGAATGCCACCTTGGGGGTGTTCAAGGTGGCAACGTACTGATCCTTTGAAATGAAATTATGTAATTTTAAAAAAAAATTGAGAAAAAATGAAATGAAAGACTACAATAGTCTTTCCCAACTTGATGACTTCCAATATACTTGAACATACTAGGATTGGAAGCTCTTTGAAGAATTTCTATGACACCTCCTAAGCTAATCTGCTACATGTATAGCAGACATGTGTCTGGGTCCCAAAACGAATCAAAGCTTATAAGAAACAATTCTGTACACGCATGTTGAAAAATCCCTTTGCACTATGGGAAAGAATCACATTCTTTTTGAAAACCAGACTTTTCCTTTTGACCAATTCTTGCCACAAAAACCCTGTGAGAGGTTTGCCTTAGAGTCACCTAAGGCAGAAATGACTTGAAGAGAGAATTGACCCGAAGGCACATAATGACAACAATAGTAATCAATTGTAATGATGTAAGAGAAATCGTCACTTCTTAGTGAACCTTTTAATGGTTTGAATGGAAGATCATTCACTTGTAAAAATGCAAGGTAACCTTGAAAAAGTAAGAAAAAAGGGAGGCTTGCTGTTATGGAGTCAGAAAACTTTAAGGTGGAATCTCCCACCTTCCACCCTATGGATTCTTTGGTGTTCAGACAAGGTTCACATAGCAAAGATGGGGAGCCAATTCCTCCCCATTCCTTCACTGATGAGTTTGCATCACTGTACTTGTGCCTGACCCAACAGTTTCCATTCATCTACATGTTTATACAAGGGACAACTTTTAACTTGTTGAGTTACACAGGCCGACAAATGTATGTCATGGACAAAGAGGACAGATTTTTTTTTCAAAAATGCACTGTCTATTTCCTCTCCAGTCATGTAGTGATCAGCAGTAGCTAGAGAAAAAGTGACACCAACTCTATTGGAAATTATATAAATTGACTTCCAGAGACAACTGTGTTCAGGGAAATGACCTGGAGGATTATATTTGGCTTAAAGGCAGACTATCCTCTGGAGAACAATGACCCAGAAAGAATCATGTTACTCAAAATCCAATACACTGGAAGTAGAGGCTTTTCATTACAACAAATGCTGTGCTCTGGGGACAACCTATGTTCTGGTTCTCCTAGTATTCCTCTTGTTCAGATATCCATAGTGATAAGAGAACAGAGAAGGAGTAGTTGCAAATTCTCCAGTTGCCTTAAGAAAAGTTGAATTTGACTGATAGCTAACACCACCTTTACAACATGCGCTGATTTTCTGCAGACCTGGATTGCTGTCAACATGACAAGGGCAGCAGAGAAGTAAACAAAAAGTAATTCTGTTGAAACATGCCTGTCAGCTATCCATATGTACATCCTCGAGGAATAAGGCTGCAGCCTTCCCAAAGCGTTTTTCCCACCTGTGCATGAGAAGGGATTCTATATGCTTGCAGGTGAAGGTGGTAAGTCTCCAAGACTGCCCTCAAACAGCATGGAAGGAAGCATGGAGAAAGGGAAATTGTGGCTATACTGATGAACTATATTCCAAATATCCTTCATTGTTGTAAAAACTGGCTGGGTCAGATGGGAAACTAAATACAACATCTGGACGGCCACAGTTAACTCAGCTCTAGTGTAAGGACACAAGCAATGTAAACAGTAAAAACTCTTAAGCTGTCACACTTTTTGAAATGGCTGTGATATGAAGGACCCCCATGTTTATTGGTGCTCAAAAAATCTGTAAACAGTTTTGACACAAAGTCTGCTCTTGTGTCCCCCACAACAGTTGGCAAAGGCTCTGTGGTATATGTCACTGTTTTTCTTTTCTTTTGCTTTTTTAAAAAAACACACACTTATATTTGCTAAACTGTTTGGTTGTCTGCAAGAGTATAAAATGTAATTCAGTTTCTTGCAACTGCCTTTCTGTGTTTAGCTGGTCAACTGAAAGCAGCAATTGAAAGCAGCCAGAAGAGAGCTTTTTCCAAAGGAAAAATGTATGCCTTACAATTTTTTTATTGCACACCACTCTCATCTGAATGTAGAAACCAACTTCTCATCACTCAAAAGTACAAAGCAAGAGGTAACTCTGTTCAGAAGGAAAAGTAGCAGCCAACCATGTGCTAAATCACAGACTGCATCAGTGGTGTGTCACCATCCGCATCCTTCCTTTTTCTAGCCAATCTGCACTACAAAGCTTGCTTCTTTGACTTGTTTTCCTTTTCTTTCTTTTTCACATTAATAACAGCAGATGACACCACCAGGCCACAAAAAAGGCCTGGCAGTCAAGCTGCCAAGAGGAATATAGCACATATGCACGTCGCATTAACATTTCTAATTTGGAACAGTTGCATTCCAAATCATTTCTACGGTAGTGGCAGTGTGTGTTTTAAAATTCTCTTTGTTCACTTTTACCCACGTTGCTTGTTGCCTCTTCTATGCTGGGAATGCAATCCAGACTGATGGGTTAACTGTAGCATGGCGTTCCACAGACTGTTCTCTCAGGTCCTATTCCACCAATGGTATGGTTCATATACCTTGATTGGTAGTTCTTTGTCCTGGATGGGCTGCCTTTGACCATGAGTCCCACAGGGATGTCAGGAAGAGTGAACAAGAGATGCACTCCCACCAGATGACAACATGGCCAGAAGACTGCCATATCTGGAATGTGATTATATGTCATAATCATGCTGGCCCTTGACATTCCCTGGGGGAGGGGAGCAATATTGATGGAGTCAGGGGCCAATTTTGTCTCCCCTGACCTCAGTGGCCCATACCTGCCCATTTTTCAGAAACCTGACCTTTGCATTTCACACTTACCTTTTTTTTTCCTGTGTAAAAACTGCCTTCAGTGGGTTCCACTGGCCATTCAAATGCTATTTTGTAAGCACCCACCAATTTTAGGATCCAAACATGCTTTCTAAAAAACTGGAAGTGAAAAGCTTAGCAGGGCATGATCGGCCATTTTTATTATTTTCTTTTTTCATGGAAAGTCTTGGAGAGCACAATTTGTCCAATCCTACTTTAGTGACCCTAATAGTGGTGGCATGGTAACTGTGGCTAACCAGTTTGTTTGTTTGTTTAATGGATTGATTTATATCCCACTTTTTTGCCTCAGATGGAAACTCAAAGCACAGTTTACAATATAATTTAAAAAAGAACAGATAAAACAATATGGAGTACATAAGTTTTTAAAAAGTATCAAGTCACTAATCCAGTTAAAACATTATTTCTAAGACATTCAGTAAAAAAAACAAAAACAATTAGAACGCAGGAAAGACGTATATATATAAAAACAGCGCGTCTTACTGCACTTCCCTCTACTCTGATCAGTTAAGGTTGAAGGCCCCTTAAAACAGGTAGGTATATGCTTACTGGAGAAAAGACAAAAGGGAAGGGGCAAACTGAATCTCCTTCTGGAGCGAGATATATAGCCTAGGAGCGGCTATCAAGAAGTCCTGTGTCCTCACCAGAAGTGCCTATGATGGAGGCGGCACTAAGAGAAAGCCTCCCCCACTCAAAATCATAACAGTCAGACAGGCTCATACGGTTCTCCCTAGGGTAAAGTTGCCTTAGCACATCTTTTTCAGAAATGAGAACACTTCTGTAACTGTAGACATTATTATGATTGTTAGTAAGCGCTGTGGCACCTAGAGAAAAGTTACTACCATTTCCCCACTACATGATTCTCATCAAAACTCTGATAAGACCTATGATAAGCAACTTCAAAGAAAATGGTGCTGCTACTACTACTATGGAACAGGGGAAGTTTTCATCACAATGAACTGACTTGAAGCATCAAAACAAAATCACAAAATTAAAAAGCTACTGACAGAGGTCTTAAAGCAGAGAAGGTCAAAATGTAGCCCACAGGCCAAATGTGGCCCCTACAGCTGTTTTTCTGACCTTCAGGGGTCAATTCTTTTACTTTTTTTTGCCTCTGACGACATGGAGGCATTTTCACCATGTTACTGCCCCTCCCTTACCCCCCAGAGGTCTTTTGTGAACCAGCAAGTGAGCAGGAAGTGACTCCTACTCATTCCGTTGTTAAGAATGGTCTCTTCCTGGTACTAAAGTGCTCCAGAGGGGCCTATCCCCCGTATCATCCCTAGAAGGTGCTTGGGAGAATTTGGAGGCTTTTTTTTTTTCCAGAGGGGGCTGCAGTGAGACTGTGGTCTTCCAACGTTTCCTAGGAGCTCATGTGGCCCCCTTGCCTTCCACTGTTGCCCAACCCTGGTTTAAAGGGATCTGCCTTGCTGAAGAGAATGTTGTGACAAGAAGAGTCACGTGGAGGAGAAACCAGCCTGGCCTCCGCTAGGAGGTTCTGTCTTGCTAGCGGAAACACTTAAAGAACCTGCGTGTGACTTCAGTGCTTATAACTACTTGGAAGTTAAAGCTTTTCTTTTTTACATCCAAAAGACAGTTTATGCACCAAGCAGGCTTAGCATAAGAAGAAAAATCAGTTCAGTCAGCATAGTGTAGAGGTTAAGTGTTTGACTGTAACTCCAGAGATCAGGGTTTGAATCTCCATGGAAACCCACTCGGTTACCTTGGGCAAGTCACAGACTCTCAGCCTCAGAAGACAGCAAAGGCAAACCCTCTTTGGACAAATCATGTCAATAAAACCCCATGACAGGGCTGCCTTAGGATCACTGTAAGTTGGAAGCAATTTGAAGGCACATGACAGTTAGATTATTACTGTCATATAAGTATGACCTCAAACCAAGCTATTAACCCCACACCCTCTTATATGCCAGTATTCCAGACACTTTTGTTTTTAGCACTGTTACATTTTTTAAAAAACCTTGCAAATGATTTTGTCAATTCCCATACCACACTGCTATCCATTTGCTCCCCTAGAAGCCATAGGAAGAAAGGTTCATTTCAAATACAACTATCTCTATATTCTTCTCTCTGTTTGAATGCAGCTAGCTAGCAGTGACCTGAATTTTGTTAAAAGATCATGCATTATGAAATGTTTGTTTGCTTGGAAATACTGCAGGAGAATCCACTAATTTAAAGAGAGATGATGCTACAACTCAAATCTGTGGCTCATTTAAAAAACCATCCACATTCACAGAAACCAGTCAAGAGTCCTCAACTGGATGAAAATCAGCGACATTTCCAGCTATACACATCTTAGTCTGTGAAGTTCACTGGCCGCTGAACTGACTTCAAAGCGGGAGTAGGGGAAGTGAGGCCTCCAGTTCTATTTCTGGAATTCCCTAAATCACTGGGATTTTAAAAAAAAATTCCCAGGCAATTTTTTACTCTAAATTGCCCTCAACTGTACAAACCCACTCCAAACATAGTGTTTTTGTACGATTCTGTCGTCATGACCACAAACATGCATGTGTGGGCTAGTAGGGGGATGTAGGGGTGAAAACTCTTCTCCCCATGTTGCTTCTCACTCCTGCTTTAAAGCAATCTTTCCTCGACATAAAATTGCTGGCTTATTGGTAGCATACAGATGTCTAAGTTTCTGTGTCCTTTTTCACATGCTGCAGAGGTTATTACTCCCTTCCTCCCTGCCGACTTACCATGCAGCCTCTGAAGCCCCCCTTCTCCCACTTGGCCATGCCGTGACTCATGCGGATGGGGTAGGATTAGGGAAGCATTTGGCTACGTCCCTGTAGTCAGCTGCAAAATTATTATAGAGGCACTGAGACCCCCAGAGGAGCCTGGAAGACCTCAGCGTTGATGTAATCACACTGCATCTGGCTACAGAGACACAGCCAGACATTTCTCTGACCCTCTCAACTCCCCATGAGGCATGTATAGGTGTTGGGGGGGGGGCTTCACAAGCTGTACTGTTAGTGGTATATGGGGTGATGGTAATATGGCTCAGCCTAACGTAGATCCACATGCAGAACTACTATCCTCTTCTGAGCCATACAGGACTGTTGCCAATGTGTGTTACTATTATGCAGGTAATCCTTGATACTTCACACTCTGATCTTTTCCTTAAAGCATTTTAGTGTATTTCAGTAGTACATGGAGCCTTGCCAGGGAAGCTATACTCTGGCCACAACCATTCTCACCCACAAAAATGCTGAAGGCCCCAAAGCCCTCAACAAACAAGATGGGGACTCATTTACCACCAGCACAACACCACTGAACATCACCTCAACCATGAAACCTTCCAGAAGGAGACAGTACAGTCAACCAAACCAGTCTCTCTCATCCTATAGTCTTCCAGACAGCAATTGTTCCTCTTGGGCTATGCAGAACTAACAGAGGAAAGAGTAAATATACCAGCTGGTCCGTGTACAATTAAAAACTCTTATTTGCTAGCTGACTCTTATTTATGAGGATCAAATGGCACTCCAAGTTTTGTAAGCCTGAAGACTTTTCTTTATGTAAAGCTCAACCAAGCTTATCACTTATGTCACTCATCATTTGGCATGGAACCCTTCATTTCTTTTGTGCAGAAGTATGCTGTCATTTTTGGTTTCTTGCAGGGTAATCCTAACTTTTACAAAAGGTTTCCACAGTGATGACTTCTTTTTGCATTTAGGGATGACAACTGTCAAGAGGATTATGTTGGCACCACCTCAACTGGACATTCTTATGCCAGAATCCCACTATGGCTCAACTTAGTGGCTTTCTGCATCATCCAACTTCTGCTCCAGTTATGATAGGCCAGCATGCTCTCTCTTCTAATTGAGCCCAGGGGCAAGTACATTCCTGAGGGAGTATTATAAAACAATTAAGAAAAAAAAGTGTATCTTTCCTTTATGCAGGCCACAGAGAAAAATAGAGAGAGAGAAAACAGGTGCCTGTCAAAGCACCAATAAATTTTTGATTGAAAATTATTCCAACTGTAAATTTGGCTCTTTTAGAGTGTTGGGATGCATCATTTCTTTCTAACAAGTCAGCAAATTCCTTTGTTGAAAAGTAGCACTTTTTAGAATAACCACATGCAGGGCAGTCTGAACTGTTCCATCTCTCTAGTGTGCAACAGGGAAAAAACAGCAAGCGATATAATTCTTGCTGTGCCAGCAGGTAACTGAAACTGCTGTCTTTCACATTATGATTAACTACTCACAAACGGTGACATAGTTCTAGAACTCAGAAAGCTACTTTTTAAAAGTAGCTTATTCTTGTTACCTGTTACAGCACTTGGAAAGCAGTTTGTTCCTGTTACTCATTACAGCATTGAAAAGATAATTTGTGTGGGCTTACCCGACTTACAAATATATTACAAGGCAGCAGGATTCACTTGGATAAAAGACTGGATGAATCTGCATGACATGAGAATGCTGGCACTTGAGGGAGTTGACTTAAGAATGGGTTGGCATGCCTATATGTTTTATGAAAAAGCAGCAGTGGACAAGGAATTTGCGCATCATTATGTAAGAAAATCACTATTAAAAATATGGACAGATTAAAAAAATAAAAACATTAGGCAGCTACCTACATGGGTTTCTCCTCAAGAGGCATTTTTTGGAAGATGGACAGAATCAGATAAGTGGCTGACTTATGAGGATATATTGGAAAAGATTAATTTGAATACTTTTAAGATGAAAACAAGAGAAAAGTTGGAAGCTGAAGGCATAAAATTAAATTGGTTTCCTTACAGACAATTAGCTGAGAGATTGCAAATGGACTTTAAAACTTATGGAATAGAACAAAAGGAGCAAGGTGGAGTATTGAAGCTAATGTGTGAAAATCCTCCTCATTTATTAGCACATTTGTATCATGTAATTCTACAACAGGAAAGGGAAGAAGAAACAGTTAAATTGGCAATTATACAGTGGGCTCAAAATATAGGACATTCTATACAATTAGAACACTGGGAACAGAGTTGGCAACAGACACAGAAATTTACAATAGCTCAGAACTTAAAAGAGAACTATTACAAACTTTTCCATAGATGGTACATGACACCAGAAAAATTAAAGAAAATATATAATACTGGAACAGGGCAATGTTGGAAGTGTCAAGAAAACGCTGGTACATTTTATCATATGTGGTGGTCATGTACCAAGGCAAAAAAATACTGGAATGACATTCATAATATGATATGTAGAATATTAAGAATCCAACTTGATAAGATACCTGAATTGTATTTGTTAAATATGAATCATATGTTAGATGGATCTGTAGCAAAAAAAATTTACTTTATATGATTACAACAGCTCGTGTTGAATATCCAAGGTTATGGAAAACTGAACAGATACCTACAGTGGAGCAATAGTGGGCAACATTAATTGAAAATTGTAATGCAGACATAGTTGGTCAGAGATTAAATGGAAAATCAGATGATGATATCTTTAAAGAATGGTGGAATGTATTAGATGTGAAGGGGGTTTTGTCAAGTAATAATTCATTATCCATGATAACAGGTTAAATAAAAGGGGACAAACAGAAATATTATGGAACATGTAAATTGGGTTTGAAATGCAGGAAATATCTTGATAATGAAATCGATTTATTGCAATGCATAAATGTAACATGACAATGATAGAAAAGTTTATGTAATCCGGTGAGGAGTGGGAGGGAACTGTAACAGCTCGGTAAATGTACAATGAAGAATGTATGTTTTATACATTGAAATTATAATAAAATTATTTAAAAAAAGATAATTTGTGTTACTTATTATCTTCCACTGCTTAAAACAAAAACAAAAACCCTGGAGATTGATGAGAAATTGGCATAAAAATATTTCTAATAATGCCTAGCATCCTTTAAAGGCAACTTTAAAAAGAACTAGGAGTCACTACTAGTTACACTAATAGGATAGCTTCACCCCCGCTTGTGTTACTTTTGATGTTTGATTTTATGTCCTTATTTCCCCAAAAGAAAATAATTTGTCATATTGTTACTTGTTATCTGTTACTTCGATCCTCTGTGCAGTTCTAGAATTACCCCCAATCTTCATACTATCTACAGGAGCTGTTCTAGAGAGTGCTACTGGAAGACTCCTCTTCCACACCATGGCAATTAGCAGTAGGGACCTACTAGGCTCAGTCTTATCCACCATGATGTTTAATACCTATAGACACTTGAGCTCTTTGGGAGTTTGGGGGCTGAATACTATCAGTATGCTGATGACATTCACCACTATTTCTTCTTGCCTTTGGAATCAACTGGAGCTATGCTGATACTGGATGAGTGCCTGGATGTTGCAGCAGGCTGGATGAGAGCCAATAAACTGAAGCTGCATCCTCTTAAAATGGAGAATCTGTGGACTGGTGGTTCCCTGGTCTAACAACTGTATAAGCCACTTGCTCTGGATGAGACTGTATTCACTCAAGGGAGTAACTGCATAGCTTGGGAGTACTCCTGGATCTAGTTTTATCACTGGAGACCCAAGAATGCCTGGGGCCAGCTTCAACTAGTTCATCACCTATGGCCTTCCTGGACAAAGATCGTCCATCCACAACACTCCATCCACTACTAACTTCCTCTTTAGGAAATGCACTTTATGTGGGGATATCCTTGAAGATGACTTGGAAGCTGAAATTGGTGTATCTCAATACTCGAAACAGTTCCTCCCTGTTTATATGACTAGCTGAGAACCAGATTCTGCTGGATGAGTCCTCCTTCATGTATCACCAATGGGAGTAATATACTACTGGAGAACACAGTAGAAGGATTTCTCTGCTGTGGCACTCCAGATGTGGTACACTTTCGTTTCAGAGGCCCAAATGGCACTGAAGCTGGCTTCATCTCAGCAGCAAGTAAAAACAGATTTTTTTAAAAGGTTTTTTATTAAAGCCTTCAGGGTCCAGTGGTTTCATACTATTTCTACATGTGCATGGTTTTAAACTGTCATAAGATTTAATCAGACATTTATTTATTTATTTTCATTTATATGCCACTTGTCTCCTGATGTGGGACTCAAGGCAGCTCACAGACAATAAAACAAAATGACCTAAAAACACAGCAGCTCAGGGGTAGCATAACTATCTGTTTAACTGTTTAAATTAGCTTTTACTTTTGTAAATTTTTTGGAATTCTTTTGTATGGTTCAGACTGATATTAATATATCTCACTCTGAGGTCTTTTGATACAGAACTGGAGAGAAAGACATACATGCATAGATACAATGAGTAGCAAGGTTGAGGAAGGCAACAACAACAACAACAACAACAACAAATCTATACGTGTAATGCCAAATGCCAGATACCCAGATGGACTTGGTATTTCCCTGTGTTTACACCCAGATGCCTCCCTTTGGATTGCCCTTCCCAGAGGACTGTCACTGTAAATGACATCCTCTTCCTCCTCCTCCTCCCATGTTTATATGGTCCACTGTTCATTTCATATTGCTTCCCCCTTGTTTTCTCTTTATTTCAAGGCTCTGTTCCTTTCACCTCCACACAAACAATTCTCTGGTAGCTTTTCAGAAAAGACTACTCCCCAACAGCTGGGTGAGTTCCAACCCGTTCCAACACATGTGGACAGATTTAGTCATGGCTAATTTCTGTACAGCAAGCTGCATCTGATAGTTGTGAATAATAAAAAGGGGTCCTCCGCAGGTATTGACGTGGGGAAAAAGTTAAATCGCTTCAGCACGCACTAGTACAAAAGCAGGGAACTACACAGGCCTAGGAGGTAGAGCACAGATGGGGCAGGCAGAGATTTTACTGCTTCCACCTGCACATTAGCAGAAATACCTCCTCTCATTTCATAAGAAGTGGGGACAGCTGTCCTGTTGACTGCTCAACTAGCTTTCAGTGGGAGGAGAACATCACCTCTCAAAAGAGCCTTATTTAATCACTGAACAGCTTGGCCTGCCCCAAACTTTGCCCATCTGTACATAGCTAAACACCCAAGACATGAGAATATCAGTGCTAACTCGGCAGCTTTTAGCTGCACCATGAATAGGCAGAGTAATCATCCTGTATCTAAGCTGACATCCCCCTTTTTTTGTACAATAAAAAGAGAAAAGAAAAGCAGACTGGTGCTTCTTCAAGCAATGATCCACCAATCTATACCAGCTGGGATGCAGTAGGCTATATCCGCTGTGGGCTGCATCCGTGTTACATGTGTTAATAGTTGAAATTCTCGTTTTATCTATCTTGAAATAAGTATTAGCTAGGCAAAGTTACATCACGTAGCTTATGTACTTACTTGAAATGCAAGTCCTTGAAGGTAAAGTGAGTCTCTACAATGCCTGTAGTCTTCACTCTGGTTCTCAGCACATCTTGCTGGGTTGGAATGTAATCCACTCTGGCTATCCTCTCCAAATCATTTAGGTAGCTGCAGGGAGAAAGGGGTGGTAGTGAAGGTTACAAAGTAATTTAGAAGAATGAAATGAAATGAAAAACGCTGTATTGCCATTATTTTTCCAGGACAAACTTTCTCTCACTCATATGCTAGCTACACTTAAGAGGACAAGAAAGAGGAAAACAGCACATTTTTGTCATACTAACAAATCTAATGAACACGCATTTCGAAATGAGCAAAAGCTAATGGCTAAGCAACCTGATACAGAGACATGCTCGTACTACTTAGGAAAGTAGAATAGTATATTTCATGTAGAGGTTTTCAAATAAGGGGCAAAATACTCTTTCTCTGAACAGAACATCGAATGATGTCACAGTAAAAAAAATGCACACATCTTGTGCGTTAACAAGCCTATGAACAATATATAAACATAACCCAAGGATATTTTATATTGAGAGGGAGTAGGCACTGAACATCTACTTAGTTTAGAAGAGGAGAGCTGCTTTGAGAAATCTGATAAATGTCATTTGATATGCAGGCCAATCCCCTGCCTGTTCTCCTGGTAACAAGTTCCTCTGTATTCACTAGGGATTTGATTTGTGTAAACAGACAGAAGATTACAGCCTGAAAACTTGTTTTCTAAATGCAGGACAACTGACTTCTGCCAGCATCGTTATGCACTTTTAAAGCCAGTTGAATTTCTAATTCCCTTTGGAGGGAAGGGGCAGCTATTCTAGCAAAAATCCACTTCCAGCCAAAATAACCAAGCAAGCAAACTAACAAACAAAAAGAATTATGTTATTAAAAGTAAACACTCACAAGGTGGTGATATTTTTTGCTACACTATTATACTCTATATTCTGTCTAACCATCCATTCATCCATCTATCGATCTTTTACAAGAGGTGTGTGATGTTTGGGCCAAAGGGGATCCCTTTCTATCATTCACAACCACCAGGTGCATCTTGCTGTTGAGAAATTAGCAATCAGTACCTGTGGAGGACCCCTTAACCGATGCACTACTGATGTATGTGCTAAGATCTGCAGCCCACTCAAACTCTGTCATCATTTTAAGTTAATCACGGCTGCACAGTTCCATTAATACAATGCAGTTCTCAGGAAAGAGGAAAGTATTCATCACTATGGCAACAAACCAGAGGTGGGGGGACGGCGGGTGGGGGAGATGAGAGCGCCTGTGCAGAAACCACTTATGGTTGCATGCCATTTATAGTCAAAACACTCAAGCCCTCCTTCCTGGGGAGGAAGAGGGAGGTCTTTGGGGAGGAAGGAGGAGAAAATCAGCAGGGCTGCTTGAGGCAGAAAAGATCAGAAGAAGGCAAATCCTGTTTTAGATGCCAGAAAAATCTTTTACCATGTTGGCCAGATTCCTTCCTTTTTTCTCTCACACAGCCAGAGAAAGAAAAGGCAGGCCCACAGAAAAGAAAGCACAGGATACACCATGTGGGCAATCTACCCATGAAGAATATGCAGCCCTAAAATGAGTTACCAAAAGATTGGCATGGGCTCTTTAATTTGATTCTTTCAGACTGTACCACACATGCACACCGGTAGTGTGAGATTTCTACTAACCACAGCATGGGCTCATGGAATACATCTTTCAAGACAGGGCCCTTACAGCTAACTCACTTTGCCTTAAGATGTCTGTCAACTTTTCAGAGGGCAAAGGAAACCACCTCTCCTAGTTGAGAAGCATTTTTTCCCCCTGGTAAGGCCTACCATATCAGTTCTTTTCATATTAAAAGACGGTGGCATGTCAGGACTTGTGGTGTCCACAGAGATCACGTTTTATTTTAGAAGGAAGTGTGACCACAGATGCAAACTCGTATCTGGCCAAATACAGGCCAAATGACACTCGCTAATTTTGCAAATCCTGTCTTGGATCTTTCTAGCAGTAAGTGACAAAACGAAAAGAGTCAAGCTGAGGAGTTTAAAAGCTAGATAACAATGGCAAAATGGTTCAATCCTAAAAGCCTGAGAAAGACAGCCACTGCTTGTGAAGCTAGGATTCAGTATTTTCACAGCAAAAACATGAAGGCAATGGGTACTATACCAAATAAACCATCAATTATAGTACCTATTGTGCACATATTTTTAAAAATCCACTACACATTTCAGAAAATAAATTACCATAAATCAGAGGAATCAAGAACAAGAAAGCAGGACAATATGGCTGTTTCCACACTACACTGTTACAGTGCTATTATTCCACCTTCAACATCCTATGGAATCCTGGGGTTTGCAGTTTAGGGAGGGGGAATTTAGAATTCTCAGCCAGAGAGCTCTTTGGCCTCACTAAGCCACAAACCCCAGAATTCCACAGGATGTTGAAAGTGGAATAATAGCACTGTAACAGTGTAGTGCAGAAATAGCCTATGACAGAATCACAAAAATTGCTGTCAGATTCTATCATAGCTCTTTTTTGCACAGGTACTCAACCAGTAGACTAGGACTGTCAGAAGCCATCTTTATTCCTCCTCTCTAAACAGCCAGCAATCAACCAGTGATTTTTAGTGTCTTACAGCCCCTTCCTCTGAGACTCTCTTTTCTATGCTGCAGCCGTTAAGCAGCCAACCCACAATTGGAATTCTCTGGATGGTTTTCAGGATAGATTTGACTTTAAAAGTGCAACATGAATACGAAGAACAATTAGACTACTGAGAATAACAGATCACACCACATTTTAAAGGCCGGAGTGAATGAAAAGGGTTTTTGCCTGACGGACACCAAACAAACAAACAAGCAAGCAAGCAAGCAAGCAAGCAAGCAAGCAAGCAAGCAAGCAAGCAAGCCTCTCTGGGAACACCTTCCAGTAAGTCCAATGCTAATAACAGAAAAGTCTCCCCCCTGGTAGTCCCCTACCACACATCATCTGGCAAGAGAACTCAGAGTAGAGGATCTTAAGACGCAGGTTGGTATGTACAACAGAAACCAGTCCTCCAGGTAATCTCATACTAAACTATTTAAGGTTTTAAAAATAAAACAATGTGGCCAACATGTTTGGTTCCAGTTAGAAATCTTGATTTTTTTTTCTTGGACTTACTGAAGTTTCTGAACCATTTTTAAGGCAAGGACACATAGTCTAAACAGGAGGTTATTGAATCACAAGTAGACATAGCCTAACTATCCCCATCCAGACAAGGCTGTGGCTGTTAAAGCTGATAAAAGGTGCTCCGACCCACAGAGCTCACTTGAGATCTAATAACAGTGCTAGACCAAGTGAGGAGGATAAGCTAACAGCCAAAAATACCTCTTTGGTCCTCACTGAATCTCAGTGTACTCACCCTCCTCTAGTCCTTTACTATGCCAAAGCCTCACCTGTATCTAACGAAAGAGTGAGAAGAAGTTGGGTGTCACATGCATACTGTAGCAGCTCAGACCAAATCTATATGTGATGTCTCCCAGTGTCTTCATGCAGATATTAAACAGCACACAAGAACTAACAGGACCCTCTGCTACCTCATAGCATGACCATCAGTTAGTTGAATAGTAACCTCTTAATCTTGCTTTCTGGAATCATGGTCATTCAAATAGGAATGAAATTCACATTTTTTTTTTTAAAAAAAAGGTCTTCCACACCTTGTCAGAAGCCTACAATGGTCCATGGAATTGAAAGTCAACAGAATTATGAGAGGATTACTACATTTACACTTCCATTGTTCTTCAGATAGAGACCATCCCGTATTGGCAACCCTGGCAGCTTCCATGGTTTGCAAGCCTTAAACCCAACTGAAATGATCATCCTCTTCTTCAACCTTTTCACATTACAACATATGATTCTACGCTTTTTGGTGCATCTGTGAATTTATGAGTGCCTCAGCTCTGCAAAACCAAAAATCTTCTTGGCCTTAGCATATATCCCTATACGTGTGTGTGTGTGTGTGTGTGTGTGTGTGTGTGTGTGTGTAACAGTTAGAAAAGAATTCACAAATGTTATGTTTTATTGTCTTTCATAATGCTATTTATTGAGCATAAATATTTATATCCATCCACATTAAATAATCTTTTCTAATCACAGATGTAGTGCTTTGCTCAGCATGCTGTAAAAGATCTGGATGTTTGCATAGCTCTACTCCATGCTGTCAGAATTGGCCCTTCTCAGCAGGATGACTGTTGCACTCCACAGTGTCTCTTTGCATACACAATAGTCCAGTGACCTTAAGTTGTTTTCTTGTAACCACCTTCTATCAGCTTTTCTCTTTCAAGACCATTTCAGCCCTAGTTCCTTTTCACCATTGTGCAAATGCTGGTAGTTCTGGACTAAACTGTTTAGCAGACAGAGCAAAATCCAGAAATTTTTCTAGAGAAAACATTATCAGATCAACCACATGATAGAAATCTGTTAGGCTAGTAGCAATGTCAATGTCAGTATCAGTACGTGTTACTCTGAAGCTAGGCTGCTTAATAGGATTATTACAAACAGGCATCATTTAAGCAAATTATAGCTAGGCTAAACCAGGGGATTTGCAGTAGTGTGGCATGCCACGATGAAGAACGTATTCCAGAAACTGAAGCTCTAAAGAAAAACAATGACCAAGATATTTTTCATGCGAACTGGAAAACCCTGAAAGGAGCCACATCACTTTTAATACATGTTGATTCACCCAGAAGAAGAGAGGGAACGATACCACCTTCTACTCTACAAGAGGAGAGCTACTATGGCCAATTATGACAGATTGTCATTATCTGCTCTGATTTTTAAGATCATATATTGAACCTGAATGATGGCAGATGCAGGACAGATTAAAGGAAGACTTTCTTTACACTGTGCACAATAAAACTGTGGCATTTGTTACTGCACAGTGTAGCAGCGACCACAAACCTGAATGTCTTTAAAAGTGGATTAGAAAATTCATGGAGGATAAGACAAACAATAGCTGCTACTCAGAAAGCTATATGTTCCCTCCAGTGTCAACAGCCACGTGCCTCTCCATATCAGTTGCTAGGGAACACAAGCAAGAAGGTACTGTTGTAATGTGTTCCATGTGGGCGTCCAACAGACACTAATGGGTTGGCTACTGCGGGAACGTGATGCAGCATCAGAGAAGTCTGATGTAGCACTGGTTTCGTTACAGTTCAATTCCAAATCTCAGCAACAGAAGTCCAAGCACCCTGGTCATTACCTGCTGCGCTCAGTTCTTGCAAACACAGAGCCATGGCCTCTTTGGCTGAATCAACGGATCTGCAATGTATTTTTTTAACTTGTTCTACTGCCTTTCATTTTGACAGGCATTATCAATTCTTCCAATGAATCATGCCATCTCACGTTATATCCAAAGTACAATAAGCCTCAGTTTAGCCATCTTGACCTCTACCGAGCGTTCAGGTTTGATTTGACCTCTAATGAGTGTTCAGGCCCATTTATTTGTCTTTTCAGAGGCCCATGGTATCCACAGAACTTTCCTCCAAGACCATTTCAAATTAGTTGATTCTCTTCCTATCCAGCTTTACAACCATACACAGAATTCAGAAATATTATGGCATGAATGATCTTGACTTTGATATTCAGTGATATATCTTTACACTTGAGAAATTTTTCTAGTTCTTTCATAGCTGTCCTTCCAGTCTTCATCATCTTCTGCTTTCTTGATTACATTTTCCATTTCTATTGATGTCTCAGTCAAAGCACAGAATTTTTTTTAACTGTCAAAGACCTCATCATTTACTTTTACATTATGTAAATATTCTGTGCCATTATTTTTGTTTCTTAATATTCAGCTATAAACATGCTTTTGCATTTTTCTCACTTTTCTCAGTAGACATTTCAAGCCTTTGCTATTTTCTATAAGTAACATGAGGCCATCTGCAGATTTTGAAATGTTTTATACTACTGACTTTCCTTCCTCAAATTTTCACACCTCAGAGTTGGATCCTGCTTTCCACATGGTAGCTGGAATGTGTCCAGAGGAGGGTGAACAAGATGGTAGAAGGCCTGGAAACCATGCCCTATGAGAAGCAGCTTAGAGAGCTGGGTAAATTTAGCCTGGAGAAGAGAAAGTTAAGAGATGACATGATAATTATGTTTAAATATTTGAAAGGAGGGATGTCATATGGAGGTTAAAGCAACCCTGTTTTCTGCTGCTTCTGAGACTAAGACATGAAGCAACGGCTTCAAACTTCAGGAAAAAAATTCCATCTAAACATCAGGGAGAACTTTCTGACAGTAAGAGGTGTTTCACAGTGGATAGCTTCCTCCAAGTGTGGCGGAAGCTCTTCCTTTTGGAGGTTTCAAACAAGAGGTTAGATGGCTGTTCGTCAGGAGTGCTTTGATTGTGTATTCTTGCATGGCAGGGAGTGGGATTCAACACCCCTTGTGTTCTTTTCCAGCTCTACGATTCTACAGAGTGGGTCTTCAGTATGGGCTCCAGTTCCATGGACTGCAGAAATAGCACATGCACGCACTCTGTCTCTGTCTCTCACATACACACACACCTGAGATCTAGTGCAACCAGGCCAAGACAGGGCAGGGCAGCAGCAGAAGAAAGGCTCACATTCTTACACCTTGTGAACCGGGTTGCTCACAGGCTCCCGGGAGGCAGAGGAGAGAGATGAGAGTTCCTATTAATACAGCAATATGGTGTAGGGCAGCAGTGAAGGTGGCGGCAAACCCGAGCTGGCAGATACACTGCAGTCATGATCCCCTGCCCTAGCACCTCACTTCTGCCTTTGGAACAAACAAGCAAAAGTGCCTTTGAGGCCCTGCTGTGGTGCTTATGGTGCCATGGTGCTTTGAGGCCCTGCTGTGGTACTCTTCTATGCCAAAGGAGGAGCAGGCAGCTGGCATGGTCCCTGAAGGTGCAGAAGCCAGGACCTGTCAACACTACCACTGCCGCGTGCATCCACCCACCCACCCACACACACACAAATCTTGAGGCTGTTGTGTGCAGGAGATTTTTCGACAGAGCACAAGAGCAAGAGAATAGTCCTCTGTGCCCTGTCCAAAAAAAGATTTGTGTACATGAAAGGTACTAACAGGATGCTAGTACTCAAGGCAGAATCAGGTGGCTGGCATGCTCCCCAGAGTTGGGATAGAGAGATGTGAATGCAAGGCTTCGGAGAAACATGAAGACATGTGAAATGGTGATAACCCAAGCATTGTGCTTGGTGCAAATCCACACTTGCCATCATCTCAGAGATTCTCATGTTTCTCTGCAGCTTTGTGTTTGCATCCCTCCCCCACCTACATCGACACGATTTTCATGATCTAAACAATAAAACATTTTGCTATATTTTCTTCTGAGATCCTACGGTTCACTCCATTATTCAATCTATACTTTGAATAAGATCTTTAGTGCTTCTTCCTTTTCTGAAACCCGCTTCAATATCTGGTTTTTCTAATCCATATTATCACTTTGATTATAAAATCATATTATCACTTGAACATCACTTTGTTTCATGGAAGATTAATGTGTTGGTCGAGTGGTTACTAAATCCCTGACGTCCCTCTCTTGAGAACTGGAATAAATATTGAACATTGCAAGTCTGTGGTCCATTGTTTCGTCTTCTCTATTTTTATTTTTTTGTTTTTTGTTAAAATTAAAATGGATTCCATCTCTACAGTCTGTAACAGCTCTTTTGGTATGTCATTTTTCCTGGTAATTTATTTCATCCAAGTGCTTTGAGATCAGCTTCCACTTAACTTTCTAAAACATAAGGTTTTCTTCAATAGCTTCTTCTTTGAAGGAATGTGTCACTTTGTCATTTTTATATAGTTATATAGTTTTTCAGTGTATTGTTTCCACAATTTTTTATGTTGTGCTGATCTTATGTGTTCCCCTATTGATGACACAGTATCTTCAGTCTTGGTTCAAACTAAATTTTATTTCTTGGATCTTGTGGAAGAAGTCTCTTCTTCTCCCTTTTTTGTTGTCTTCTATTTATTTGTACTGATTATTACAATAGTTTGTTTTATCCCTACTTAAAACTTGCTGAAAAACCATGCTCAAATTTCTGTGTGGCTTCCTTGAACTGAAACTGACTAAGAAAACAAAACAAGACAGGCATTTTCAGTTTACAAACTTAGAATTAGGATCAGGATTCTTGTCATGTTAAAAGACTTTTTTTTCATGAAGTCTTATTATTTTTTCATGAACTCTTATTATTTGGTCAGACTTTACATTATAGTACCTGACCACTTTTTGTACTTTTCCCCTACTACTCATGCCGCTCTATTTCTTTTTAGGTTATGTAATTATCTGACTTCAATTTTCCTATTCCCATACACTTTAGCTTGCTCACCCCAATTACAGGCATACCACTGTTAACAAAGCTTCTGACAAAGAAGCTTCTTTTTAGAAGTCTTTTTTATACCCCCAGTCACCTTTTTCTTCCTTGTCCTTTTCCTAGCCAAAGATTTTTTAGTGGCATCAGCCTTGGGAAGATGGTAAAGTATGGCTGGAGAAACATATATTTTCAGTATCAGAGTGCAGCAGCGTGTCCATACTGAACAATGCAACAAAGCCTGAGCTAGAAAAGAGCAGGATTCTGCTAGAGCTGATCCCACTGTAACTGTGTGTGCCTGCCCATGACAGGCAAAAGAAACAGCAATTGTATCCAGAATCTCTTACTGAATAAAAGTCATCCCCGGGTGGGTTTTTGGAAGAAGCCTTCAAGTGGTCAGTAGCAGGCCCAAAATGTTTTTGTTTACTTATGCAAGGCTTACCTAACCTGGTTGTTTCATTTCACATGTGCATTTGTATTCAAAGTTCACTGAAACATGCTGAATTGATCTTCTTTGTGCTGTAGGAATCTAATCCTATTCTCTTCACATTATTTCTGCTTCTGGTACTACATTTTCTGTTAAAAAAGTAATACCAGGAACACATCTACTTTGTTAACTGAGGTTATATTGCTATACTCATACACTGCATTCTTTGTTTCACAATTTCTAGCTTTCCCTAATACATGTTTCTCTCAGTCCACATTCCTATTATGTGTACGGTGCAGCTCTGGTCTTTTCTTTGACTTCTGAGCAGAGATCCTTGTGACCATAACTAAGCAATGTTTCCTAGAGCACAGACATGTCCAAAGAATACAGATAATGAAAAGTGTCTGAGATCTGTCTTGAACCAAGGCAGTCTAACTTTGGGGTTTTCTCAATATTTGGAGTACTCTACAAATGAAGGGAATCTGCTGCATCAATCATCTTGGCCAGGCTAACCCAGCCATTACTCCCTCTTCAGCTCTTTATGGAAATTACTGTTATAGAACAACAGACCAAAATGACTATGCAATCACACTAGAATTATGCACTAAAAATGCCAGCTTCTGTTACAAGATAACTCAAATGGAATGATAACAGGGAGAAGAAGGTTGTAATTTATACTTGCTGCCCTGTAATCTAAGAAAATCTCTAGAAGCAATCCTCATTCACAATACAGAAGCAATCCCCACTGGGATTCTGGAACCTAGAATGTCTGACTGCTGAGTCACTGTTCAAACCAATCTACTCAGGTACATCCTGCATGGGCCAATCCAGACCCCTGAGGAGAGATATCCTCTAATTGTTCGAGTGACAACATTACTAATAAAGAAGACACTAGGGCTATTAACAACCATAGGTCATTCCAGCCAGGGTTTATACACAGAACTTCCTCTCCACCAGTTGTAATTGGCTAATGCAGCTGAGGTGCTTGGCCAGTTTTGATAGGACATCAAGGGAAACAGAGTTAAGGATGCTACATTTACCTGTTCCCCCAGCCCTTGATTTGTTCTGGAAATAATCTCCTCCATTGACCAAGTTTTCAAACAGGCATTCTTTCCAAGAAAACCAGCTAGCCATTGCTTAGCCTCTGACTTGGTGTTAGTTCTGTTTCTCTTTCCTCCCACCCTCTTCCCTCATCTCCTTCCTACATCTATATTTATTATTTGTGTATCACATTTGTTAAGGTCCTTGGGTATGCTTATACTTGGGAATGCTTATACTTCTCCTAAAAGTTTTTCAACAAAAAGCCTCAGAATATACAAAAATAACAGAGACCTGCATGAGTCCCCCTAACCCATTGTTCCCAATCACAGACTCACAAAACAGCCTCTGAACCTTGAAATGAGAAATATGTATAGACGCCTTTAAGTCACCTGCTGATTTACATCAACTCCATGAATTTCAGAGGTTTTCTTAGCAAGAAATACTCAAAGGTGTTTTTGGCAGTTCCGTCCTCTGAAACATAGCCTACAGCAGCTCACTGATGGTCTCCCATTCAAGTACTAACCAGGGCTGACCCTGCTTAACTTCCAAGATCAGATGGGATCTGGTGGCTTTAGGGTATACAGGAGCAGGAATAAGTACTGGAAAGCACATGTAATAAATCAGCAGATAAAAGGAGACTAGGCTTCACATGTTCATGGATGGTCCAAGTTTATTCTTTTAAAAAACCCAATGCATTTTGGCCTGTTTATAAATTATTTGGCCTTCTTCACAGGCATAAATCCAATCTACAACAGAAATTTTATTGCACATCAGTCAGGTTCATAAAGCAAGTGCAGCAGCAACTCCAGAAATTTCTGTTGTAGATTGGATTTATGATCCAGAAGAAGGGCAAATAATTTATAAACAGACCGAAATGCATTGGGCTTTTTAAAGAATAAACTTGAACCATCCGTAAGCATGTGGAACCTAGTCTCTTTCTTTTGGCTGACTTAGGGTAAACAGCCATCCAAGTCTCCTTTTCACATCCATCTTCCTCTGGAATGTGTAAATATCTGCATGTTAATCTTTCCTGTTCTCATTTTCCAGCTACTTTCCTGCATCACCTCTCACTTCTACCCTTGAATAGTCCTTCATTTCATGATCCATTGCAGTTTGCCAGATCCTTCAGCACCCTCTCAGTTTCCTTATTTCTCATCAATAATTCCCCTTTCTCTCTTCTGGTCTCTTCTTGGTAAGGCAGTTCAACTGCTGATTTGAACATTATTGTCCTTACAGTGGTTGTAGTCAAGTGGTTCTTCCCCTATCTGATACAAAATTTGCGTATTAATTACTCTCTTACATTTTGTAACAAAACATCCATTCTTTTGACATTAGTCTGCATTCAACCATTATTCCCTTTTTAATATAATCTCAAATGTTAAGCCTAAAATTTAAAGTTTCTCAGGTCATCTTGTCTGTGCAGGTGAAGATGTGATCAAGAAAAAGCTTCAGTAATATGTCTCTCTCATGTGTGTGCAAGTGAACATGTGATCAAGAACATGCTTCAAGAAAATGCTCCTCTCATGAAAATGGCAGCACCTTCCATTTGAGAGCTACAGAAATTTACCGTATTCACATGGATTATTATTCTCTAATGCTGCAGACTGTCTCACGCAAAAGTCTTTATACCAGTTCTTTTCAGTTCAGTTCTTTTCTTTTCTCCATTCATCTCAAAGGAGAAGATGTTTCACACAGTTTATTTTCCCAGCACCCCCTCCCCTGCAAAATGTCCAATTAATCTGTTTTAAGAAACAACCACAGGGGGAGGGAACAAAACACAGATAGGGTCTACAGATACTCTCATCTATACCTACACACCTGTTTCCATTCTCCCACATTCAAATCAATGGGTAACTTTCCTCAAAATGAACTAATCTATGCTAATGGATTTTGGGAAGGAGTTATAGTATATGTAAGGAAGAATTAAAACCCTTGTTCTTCTCCCTTGAAGAGCCCTTCCCCTGTACTCTGGCATGGCAATCAGATACACACACAAACACACACACACATATGTGTGTCTGTGTGTGTGTATGTGTACACACGTGTGTGTTTGTGTGGGGTCCATTAACATTACTGGAATCTCTCTGTCTCTCATAGGCTAGAATGAAGTGTTTTCTTGTAGGTCTGGAGGCCAGATTCCCAACCCCAACTTTAGGATTTTAAAAGCACAAGGGGTATTTTGGGGTGGATTTTGAATTCTTTGCTTCCCACCTTGCAAACTCCTCACTCCATTTATATATAGAGATGAGCAGAGTATCTGAGTGTACTTGCTCCTAAAGATCAATGCTACATTTTATATTTTCTTATTTTATTTTGTACATAGAATGTAAATAAAATAAAAAGAAAGAAGCCATACAAGAAAGTCACAGCCTCAGGGATCACGTCAGTGGCTCCAAAAAGCCACATTTTCAGTTACAGAGCAAGCTCTTATATATGAAAGCTCATGTCACAATACATTTGATTTTTAGACACTCCATGTATCAAAGCAACCTTTCTTTTTATTAGCTCCTAGGATGCAGTTCAATGGATACAGGGAGGTGATATGGGTTTTTTGTACCCAGCCAGCCAATAAGACTTCAGATTAGTAAATTTCCTATTTCACTTCATTTTTCTAGCCTAGGTTCAAACACCCCTTTAACTTAAGATCTGAACACAACCACTCATCTGTTACAGGACTGGAGCAAACTCTTATAGCTCCTGCTGCAAAAACAGGAAACAACAGTGACAGGCTAAAATGCTACCAGCTCTTCAGCTACCATATTCTTGCACATTAACAGGGATGATGTACATTCATACTCCGTGCTCACGAATGTGCACATTTGCACCTTTTTTTAAAAACTACATTCTGATGACAATTCTCAGCTTGGCTGGCTCAGAAACTCTAAAGTGGAAATGAAAACCAATACTTTGCAAAGGAGCTCAAGGTGAAGAATATTTCATAAACTATTATGCATCAACTATCAGACACCAAAGAGTTAATAAGACTATTTCTATGCAAACCTTTCCTCATGCTGTTTTAAATCAGAGTGAGATGCAAAGATCAAAGGCCCAGTGTCTTCATCCAGTTATGGCTTGTTGAGAGGTGTAGTGTTAGCAAATTGAGCATCTCTGAATATCTCTATGCATTACAAATAAACATTTGCTATTTAGATCTAACAAAGGGCCTGAATGCTCCTTAGCAACTGCAGCTATCTTCTTCCTGCTGCCTGTGGACCCTTAATACAAGCATAATGAGGAAAGGGAGACAGTAATGCATTTAGATTGCAAGCTGCGATGGTTGCATTTTTTATTGCTTAGAGACCTTTGTAAATTATAATATACAACAGGGGCTGGGCGTAAATAATGCATTATTATTAATTACTTAAGTGCTTAAAATAACCTAAAAAACAGTTTCTTAAAAAAGAAGACAAGTACTTGCCCCAAAGCTTACAGATTAACTGAAGATGAGAGAGAAGGTGGGCAGGGAGTACAGAAAGTAAAAGCAGGTTTATTTCTCCCTTTAAACTGAAAATAGAATCAGGGGCATCCCATGCTTCCAGAGAACCTATGAATGTCTGCCAGCTGATTCAACTATGCAGAGTCAGGAGTAAAAGGCATGCTGGGAGGCCCCATCCACAGGGCACAGAGGAGTAATGAACAGTGTCACTCGGGGTGGGGAGGGGGAATACAAAAAGAAACACTATGCCTCTGTGTTGAGGGGGAGTTCCATCATTAGGGTTATGATACTGAATTTATCCCACTTCTCCCACCCCAATATAATTGATAAGCCACCACGTGAAGAGCATGTTAGCACCGGCAAGCCTTTGGTCTGATCCAGCTTGGCTCTTCTCATGTTGTCATGCTTTACCATACCACAGACTTGTACTTTTCCATCTAAATGAGAGCTTAAGGAAGCTGTGGTCTTTCCATTCAGATACCTGAAAAATTTGATGTGGCGTAACTGGAATGTCACTTCGCTCACAGGAGGATTGCAGGGGGGTTTTTTAAAGCAATTTCCAGAATCCTTCAGCCAGCATGACCACCAGTTACCGTAGTTTGAGGGTTCTTGGAACTGTAGTCCAAAAGAGTAATTTTCCCAAGCTTCATCAGATTATGGACTCATCCAGAAGAGACACAAGGTTTTCTGTCTCATATGCCCTTCCTAGTCAACTCTTCCAAGCTCTGACAGGTATGCCCCCACCCCAGCATAGCAAGGGAGCAGGAGCTACAAATGCACACACCACTCAGCTCCATTTCTTTTTGTTGTTGTGTGCCTTCAAGTAATTTCTGAACCATGGTGACTCTAAAGGGATCCTCATCACTGGGTTTTCTAGGCAAATTTTTTTCAGAGGAGGTTTGACTTTGCCTTCCTTTGAGGCTGAGAGTGACTTGCCCAAGGTCACTCAATGGGCTTCCATGGCTGAGGGGCATCCAAACCCTGTTCTCCAGAGTCATAAGTTTCAACACTAGGGTTTTTACAGCTTTTCTCTCCATCTAGGAAGATAACGCTCTCCTGTAACCACTGCAGGTTCTCTGCAGTGAGCCAAGGCAGACTCCCTCTGAGACACATTCATAACAAAGAAATTATATTGCAAAGGGCTTCTGGCTGCCTATGTTTCTGAACAAATGCTTACTGACAACCGACAGGCACATGCTTGGCCACCTTGAACTTATGATTCCCAGGATAAGTGGAGGGGCCAATACAGGTATGGTGGATGAACCCATGGCACACGAGCAACGGTTCGCGCTTTACTCACTGAGTTCCAACAACCCTGAAGAGCAGCTTTAGGTGAGACTGACAGCTTATGGCATGATTCAACATTTGGGAATTCAGTAGGACTATCTCTCTGCAAACTGTGTTTAACAGACTGTGTCTGAAAACTGTAGCTAGTAAATCTCCGAATATCCCAGTCTCAAAATTCTGGAGGCTGCCTGAAGTAAATACCAAGGAATACAGATATTCTAGAGTAAAATTATCTTGGGATGTAAATTAGAATGTTTTTCTGTACTTCTTTGAGAACATGTGCTGAGAGTGTAACTTTGGAAAGGGCTCTGTATTTAATACATATCTAACAAATAGATATGCATCAAGTAAGGTGGACTGATTAAAATCCATGCAGTTTTACTTCCGGGTCCCAATGGCTCCGTGAACGGCAGCGCGGTGTGGAAGCTCGCACCAAAGTTGTCACCTTAGGCGAATTTTGCTGAAAGTATCATCGCAGCAGAGTACCCTCCCGGGAAAGGGGGTCCAGAGGGGCTCAACGGGGACCGATGTCTCTTCTTTAGACTAGAGAAGAAGATCTCATATGTTGAAGAAGAGTCGGT